>JAPSGF010000001.1:1719135-1799049 GCA_035772895.1 Perdix hodgsoniae | reverse complement strand
GAACATCATTATGTACTGTTTTTCTGCCTTGGGAAACTTGGAGGCTGAGCTTTCATTTAAATAGCAACTCCATCAGCTTTACTCTGCATTTGACAGATGTGTGGTGCAGCAGACTGCAACCCTGGGCTGGGAGCACTGCTTAAGGATGTGATGTTCTTTCCTATAGGAAGGAAAAAGCACTATATACAATCACACTGGAATAGCAGCAAGGTACCTAAAATTGAAAGGCCAGTATCACAAAAGCAGATGAACTGGGGAAGCTTTTTTGACTCACACTCCTATACAGTACAACTGAACATTTATTTGTAACATTTATTTTTTGTCTATAGCTTCCAAAGTTAGGGTAGATGGTTTCTGAGATTTTAATAACAGTGTGTGCTCTTAAGAATTTCCAGACCAAATTCAAATAAGACTGTAGTGAAATTAAGAAAAGAGGTGAGAAAAACCTAAGTCTGACTCAGACATGTGGCAGAAATCTGCATGCTGCATAAAGACAAGGCTCTGTTTCTGTGTAGTAAATAGACTGGTGATCTTTTATGGCCATGATCTATTTCTGCCTTCCTCTTGAACTCCATACTTATCTCTGCAGAGGCTCCATGATCTGATCTACAGCTTTCAGAATTACATCAGGCTTGGACATAACAGCAATATTTTAATGTATCTCAAATGCAATACTTCATCTTCTGAGTGTCTAGTGCTTATTGTTCTTTAGGAAAAAGATGACAAGGAACGATGAAAAAATATTATCATTTAAAATCAACAAAGTGCTTCAAAATACCCTGGTGTTTTGAGCATCAACATACTTCATCAGGGAAGTGACTTACTCATGTATCTTTTCTATGTATAGATCTTCACAGCTTTACATTGTTGCTTGTTTCTTTTCTGGAAGCAAATTAATCCTCAAAGAATCCCAAAGTTTGGGGGCTTTTCTGTTTGTTTTTCAAAGAAAAAAAACAAAAACAAAAAACAAAAAAAAACCAAGAGTGTGGTTGAAATATGCCCAAAGCCATACGGTAAGTAAAAATGACTGATCTGGCACTATTCTAACTCAAAAAATTTGAATGAAAGATGTACACCCAAAAGATACCTCAGTCTCTCTCAAACTATGGCTTCACCAGGAAGGACAAAGCCACTGGGAACTATGGGTACATCTCCCTGGTCAATAGCAGGGAAATGTAAGATGGCTCTGTCCATGCTCAGAGCTGTCTGAATGGGAGACAGTTCTGGGGGGAAAAAAAAAAACCTACACTCTAGAACAGACAATTATTACCTACTCTCTTTTCCAAATATCCTCATGATTTGCCTTTCTTTTCTTCCAACCACAATTTGCAGTGTCACCTTACGGTTATTAGTTCAAGAATTGTCTGTTAGCTTAACACATTGCTGACACATACATTGTTATTATTTCCCTAGCCAAATATTGTGCCACAACATCTCTCCTTCACCAGAGACCTCTCACCAAAGTGGCACAATTGAGTACTATAACATCACGTCTGTTTTAAGAAATACTTATTGTGGCTTTTTCCACAGATTGTCTCAGTCCTCTGAACACGTACTGAACCAGCAGAATCTAAGCTGTAAGGAAAATGTGGTGGGTCTCAGCCTAGGCACTGTATTATTTTTAGCTCCTGGCTGATTAATTTAATGCATGTGAAGAGAAGAGATAAGCATTTAATTGTTACTAGAAGTGGGGAAGCTTATCAGGGCTGAATTAGTAGAATCTGTGGCCTAATTTCATCATTGTTTTAATGTTCTAAAAACTCAGGGTCTGCGCTCCTGCCAAGATTAGGCAGGCTCCACTTCAGCCTGCCTTTTGCAAGGAATTGTACCTTCTTCCTCTTACATTTATCACAGAATCATTAAGGTTGGAAAAAAACAACAAAGATCATCTAGTCAAACAATTCATCTGCTACCAATATTGCCTACTAAGTGAGTCCCTGAGCACTACATCTACCCTTTCCTTAAACACCTTCACAGTCAGAAACCCTTCCACTTCCCTGAACAACCTGTTCCAATGCTTCACCATTCTTTATAGATGTCATTCCCTCTTGTTCTATCCAAGTTATCTGGGAGAAGAGGCCGACACCCACCTCGCCACAACCTCCTTTCAGGTAGTTGCAGAAAGTGTTTACAGAATCACAGAATTGCAGGGGTTGGAAGGGACCTCAAGAGATCATCGGGTCCAACCCCACTGAGCCTGAACCTTCTCTTCTCCAGACTAAACAATCCCAATTCCCTCAGCCACTCCTCATAAGACTTGTGCTCCAGACCATTCATGGCTTTGTTGCCCTTCCCTGGACATGCTCCAGGGCCTCAGTCTCTTTCTTGTAGTGAGGGCCCCAGAACTGAACACTATTCAAGGTGTGGTCTCACCAGAGCTGAGTACAGAGAGAAAATCACCTTCCTGCTCCTGCTGACAACACTATTTCTGGTACAATGCCATTGGCCCCCTTGGGCACCTGGGCATCTTGCTGTCTCATGTTCAGCTAAGCATCGATCAGCACTCCCAGATTTCCTCCACACCACTTTCTAGCCATACTGCCCCAAATCTGTAGTCTTACATGGCGTTGTCGTCACCAAAGTACTGGACACAACTCTTGGTCTTGTTAAGTTTCATCCTACTGGCCTCAGCCCATCAATCTAACCTGTGCAGATCCTTTTGTAGGACCTTCCTACCCTCAGGCAAGCCAACACTTCCTCACAACTTGGTGTCATCTGCAGATTTCCTGAGAGTGCACCCAATTACCTCATCCAAATCATCAATAAAGATATTAAGCAGGTTGGGCCCCAGTACTGACCCCTGGTGAACACCATTCAGGACAAGTTGCCAACTGGATTTAACTTTATTCTCCACCAAGCTCTGGGCCCGGCCCTCCAGTTACTTCTTTACGCAGCAAAGAGAATACCTGTCCAGGCCACATGCTGCCAGCTTTTCCAGGAGCATGCTGCAGGAGTATATGGAAACTCGATGGTTCTCCTAAATGAAGGTACCCAGCCCAACCGCTTATAATTATTTCTGTGCTACTATTAAAGAGACTCTTGAGGGTAGAACCACTGCCTTCCCTTCCTAATTCCACTATAGGAGACCTGCCTCTACATGAGGCCAAAGGGAGAAACATTTTGTATCTTGCAAAAAAGAACCTGTTTTAGAGATCATAAAAGGGGAAAGTGTATAGGCAAGGGAGAACAATGTTGTCTTTATTTCCTTTCCTTACCCTTCTTCCACAGAGGAAAGCCTGTCTATAAAGAATATTTTTGCAAGGGTTTTATTTAGTGGGAGACCAAACACCTCAAATTCTTTCTGACACAAGCGGAGTCCTGGAAGCTTATCTCCTTTCAGGATGAGCTCCCCTCAATACAAGAGAGTCTGAGTTATTATCTACCAGGAAAAGTAGTAAGTGAAACAGAATCTTTCCCTACCTCCCATCACTTAAGACAAATCATTTATCTTCCTAGAAAGCATGAAGCATACCAAATTCCACAGACTGCTTCTCAAACAGGAGACTTAGCACTCCCAGGCAGGACTTCCTCCAAACGAGATTGCTTCCCCTTTGCAATTTACATTACCAGAGACTCTGTTATTAGCCTGATATTTTATCTCTGACACCGTGAGAAATATTGCTGCCATAAACCCTGCTGCCCTTAGTAAAAGTGGAACTACTTGGAAAAAGCTAATAAAGTGAGGAACAATGACGACAATTGCCAATGAATACTTAGGCACCAAATGAGCCAGCTGCCAACACATGCACGCACGTGCACACACACGTACAAGCATTTCTTCTCCATGTGATAACTATACCAGCAGAAGGGGTGCTATAAGGACAGTGCTATTTTCACTTTTTGCTGTACAAAGCAGTAGTGCACTGTCAGGGAGATGGATGAAGTGCTTTCACAGATCTTTAACTCTTATGATTCACAGTTCTCTTTACAAACATAGTTTTGTATCTAGCTTACTTTATTAAATAGTTCTGATTTCTCCTGGACTCTTACCAAAAAGAACATGCAGAGAAGATTGTGTATAAGATGATTTTATCAGTGCAATAAAATTTTGTTCTCTCATTCATACCACTACTTTGAAGAAAAGTTTGGTATAATAAAATAAAACAGTTGAACAGTGGTAAAAGGAAACAAAATTGAAACACTTAAGGCTACCCCAAACACAGGAACTAATCAAGAAAATGCTCGTGCCAACAGTTCTGAGATTGTCAGCAGGAAGAATGTCTGAGCTCTGAGCAGAAGAAACAGATGTTGCAGAACTCACTTTTTCAGCTGTGAAGTCATGGAGTTTGAAATCTTGGCATCTTGAACTCAAAGGGTACCTATTTCAGCTTCCTGAGAAATATCTGTCACTCTCACCAACTTTTGCTGCCAGTCCCTTGTATCAAAACTTTGAGGAATTACAAAAACAAAAGATCTAGTTGTCAATTCTAGAACTTACACATGCAAAATCCAAAAAGCTGCAAAATCTGAAAGATAAGATCCCAGGAAAGACCGTTTCGTAGCAAGAGTGGCCGTATCTACTCTTCCACTTCTTTGGGGTCTGCCTTACAGGGCTCAAACAGGGGTACTTTGGGACATATGACCATATAATATCTTTGCATTCCAGTTATCTTCCCTGTTGCTAAGCCTACAACTCTTTGGCAGAGTTCCATTTGCTGCTAGAAAGTGTTATTACAACTACAGATCTGCTCCCATTTTTTGACCCTAAGGTAGAGTAAGACAATAAACTTCTGTAACTACTTTTATTCTCTTGTAACACCCTCAATATCCGAAGAGCTGTGTGGCAGCATTCAAACTCAAGAGAAATCTTTTTCCTCCAGACAGTTCTCTATTCTTTAGGCAGTAATTCAGCAGCAATTTGTCACTACTCCTAACTCTCTTCTTTTCTGCCTTCTCCCTGCAAAATCCCAGTGACAGTCAATCTCATTAAGCATGTTATTGCACTAACATCTCCACTATATTTGTCCTCAACAGACTTACATCACTAAGGCCTTACAACCCGTCTTTTGTCTGCACCCTGAAGACACTCAACTACCTGTGTGAAGTTCAGCTTCGGAATCCTATAGCTACATCCACCACTGTAGTGCCAGTTCATATATTTACCTAATTCATCTACGGATTCTCACTCAACATACACCTACTCATTTTTTGCAGAAATATTTGATGTGGCTTCCTCAAGCTGGAATATACCTCTATTTCCTAGGCAAAGCTTCGCCTTCTCCAAGAGACCAAAAAAAAAAAAAAAAAAGAAAAGGGGACAACTGTGCAATGTCTGAGCCTCTCTACAGTTATTAGAGTGAAGGAAGGAAGCAAGGCCTTATAAGGAAGACACCTATCTTGTTCACAGCAAGAGTAAAATTCACTACTTCATTTTGCCAGAGGTCACTGAAGAACTGCCAATGGAAAAACACAATCATTGCCAGTCACTGTAACTATAGTCATAGTCATGGCCTGCATAATGAGAGGTAAAGATTTCATTTCCTATTCCTTGATCCAGCCAGACCCTCCTGTATGCCCGCTGCCATGAAAAAGGATCAAACATCATTACAGTGATGAGAACGGCTCACACCATAAACCTAAGCACTGAGCAGCCCATCGGGACTTGTGGCCTTCCACACTGTGAACTTCCCACCTTCCTGCTCCCTTCTCCATTCATCTATCAAGAAGATTCTTTTTTTGGTATAAATTAACGTAAATTCCCTGAACTCCAAGAAAGTTGTCTCAGTGTAATCCCCCATAGAGCACGGCCTCTGTGATTATGCACTGAGGTCCAAGTCAGCCCCTGTCCCAAGACCTGAGATTTATACATCGCCCAAGCCCCTCTTGGCTTGGCATTATCTGCTCTGCCAGTGGTCTGAGTCATTCCCTCTAAGACACAGCGGCCCTGAGGTGGCAATGACAGGATATGATGAAGAGGAGCAGAAGAAGGGGATAGATGCTCCCTTTATTTTGTCACTGCGTTTACCCAAGCACTGTGAGAGAAATGCTACCAGAAAGCTGTTAAAGGGCAACTTTTTCTGGAGTCACCAATACATCTACATGTGACATTTGTTCTGCTAGGAATGATTTATCCCTTCAGAAAGAAAGGGTTGAGTCACAGCCCAAAAATAACAAATAAATCACCTTCTGGAGGAAGATAATGGCTCTACCTATCATAGGGTTCTTTTTCAATATTTTAGATCAAATTATACCCCATTCTTGATGAAAAATTAAATCTTGTGTTTAGAGTATACATTCCATTAATGCCCCAGAATAAGTAAGAGTGTCTGGGTTTTATGCCCTGTGTTACTAATTCTTAAGGGATCCTTCTTCACCGTCTTCCCCGTCAAAGACAAGACACTAATCATTCTCTAACTCACAAAGCAGTCGTGGGAACACAAATCAATATTGACAAAGAAGTGTGACTCACAAGTGGGAAGTGCCAGTAAAGAGTAAGGAGTACCAGCCTCACTCTTTTATACTATTCCAACCCAAGTATAATGGGAGGGCCAGGATTAGGAGAAAGGACTCATATTCTGAGAAACCCCTCCTATCACAAAACTCTTCCTGGCACAAGAGAATCTGATTGAAGAACAAACAAACAAAAAAAAAAAGAAAAGAAAAAAGAAAGGGTAAAATGACAGAACAAAACACAGCATTAATAAATAACACTTGCTACTAGGATGCTCTTTATCCCCTTTCCCTGTGACTCACCAGGTTACAGCAACTTACATTCTGCTTGCTGTTCACTATAAGATTATTCTCCAGCTATGTATTCTCATTATTTAGCCTAATCCACTTTGATGTGATTTCAGCTTCAGTTTCTTCACACATTTAACTTTGATCACTTTAGACTGGAATCCTCCAGACATACACAACATTTTTGCAAGTACAAGGAAAAGGCACAGAAGCAGCACAGGGTCAGAGTTAAGCACGTACTGGCAAAGTCCTAAAATGTGACCTACAAAGAATTACTGAAGGAAAGGCAAAAGAGATTTGTACCTATTTACATGATTCTTGCTTCTAATTAGGAGTAATTTCCCCTTGTTCTAAAACGCTAACGTTTCCTATGAGATTTATTCAAATAAATGAAAAATAAGCCTCCAGCTGAAGCCACTTTAGCCTAGAAAATGATAACACTAAGTTCATGTCAGATGAGGTTAAGTGCAGAAGGGAAGTCCAACAGCTGTACCTCCACAGGGGAGTTCAGGTGAACAGAATGTTTCTGGTACGATTCAGCATTGCAAAGAGCAGAAGTCACACAAGACTAGCAGAGCTTGTGGTCAAATATTCTCACCTGCTGGGATAGCACGCAGGTAATCACATGGCAGCAAGCACACACTGTACTCAGGACAAAATTCTCCTTTAAGTAATTGTGGGACACTGACATGATCAGAGCTTAAAGGTGGGCCGGGCAATGCTCATGCATCAGTGAGTAGGACTGGGCTTTGTAGTCAGAACTAAGTTGTTTTAGAACACAAGTTTTATTTTATAAGGCCTATAATTTCTTTATTTTTTAGATGGTAAAAATTAAAAGCAAGGACGATTTAACTGCCTTGAACGCTTTTTTATCTGCCATGACTGCTTTTCCTCTACCCCATTTCAACATACAATTTAGCAATCTTCTGGGTCGCAACAGATCCTGCTCTAACAGAGTATCAGGAAAAAAAATCTATCCTTCCATCACCTCTGCAATCGTTGTTTACTCCTGCCATTGTCCTGCCACAGCCATGCTGTACTGCAGAGCTCCCGCCAATTGAAGTCTCTGCCAGCTCCCCTCCCTTTCCAGAAGGTTCTCTCTCTCCTGACACCGCCTCAGGCCCCACTGAAACACACCGTCCCTCATTCCAAAAGGTACTGAGCTCTCCATGAAGGCGAGAATGGTGGGGCACAGAGATCAATAAGACAAATCCTATCTGTCAATCATTAAAAAATTTTGCTCAAGAAGAGCTACTGGATTTGGCTGGTTGATGGTCTATAAAAAGCCATTATTTCTTAATAATTGTCTGAAGCACTGCCAGAAGGTCAAGACAGCACATCTTACATTCAGCCAGAGCACATGTGCAGTAGTCAGTCTGATAAAACATTCCTCTCCTATCCATGTGACCGTCCCATCTGCAAACAAGACATTTTACTGTAGAGAAGCAGTGCCTTAAGAAAGAACTGACAGAAGAAAGTCACTACTTCTCAACAAATGATATCACATTGTCACTTGAAGTTGAAGCATGGATAGATCCCCCTTAGGTGACACGAAACCTGTGTTTGGTCAGAAATTGAAGCACAAATGGGAAACAACCAAATCCAAAAGAAACCAAAACAGAAAATGCAAAATTGACCATTGCTTATCAACAAGCAGAGCCATCACACTCCCCTCCACAGGGGGCTTTTGTCTGTAACTGGAGAATGCTTATGATCTTTTGAAAGACTATAGCATAAGTTGAAGAACTTTTTAGATCAGAAAAGGATGATGATTCTTTATTATTGTTCTTCAAAGCTAGAACACTCTTCTTCCCTTCTTAAGGCTGAAAACTTCTTCTGGGACATGCCTCTATTTTGCACTGGACAATCAACTCCTTGAAGGACAATAAGAAAGTCCTTGCTCTTTCCTGATAGAAGGTCCAACACAGCTAATTGGTTCCAAGAGCACACACACACAGTTGACAAATATCCCTGCAAAAGAAATGTGCATTCTCATTGCTAACGTTAGGTGATATGAGCCAGCAGATGTGTTTTGATTAAAGATTTAACACAGTCAATAAGGTGGTAATATTTATTTTCATTCCCTTCTAAACTAGATGGCTATAACAGTTAGTACTTCATGATATAGGTGGCACCTCTTCTTCAGAACTGTTTAGGAAGCTTGTCCGTGATATTTGCAGCCTGAGCAGATGCTGGCACTACTGGAGGTTTCAGAAGAAGCCCACTGCTCATAATGCTCTTTTTCCATTACTGTTCACATCTGAGGGCTTCTTCACACCGATCCATGAAACTTTTCTCTCTTTGCCTTCTATCTCAAGCCCTTGGCTGCTTCACAAATCCAATGTCCAGACTGCTTGCTCCATTGCACAGAAATGCCATCATGCTGAGAGTCATTTGGCAACACCTGCCAGTGATGACTGTGTTTTATAACACTCCATTAGCACAAGGTTCTTAATGAAAATGAAAGCTAGTAATGAAGCCAAAAGGCAGCAGCAGCCTCTAGTCTGGGGAGGGTAATTAAGCTAGAAGGGATGGGGAGAATGAAGAACAAAATTAACACACGAATAAAGGGAACTGGTAGTGCATTAGCACTAATGTAGTTAGGGCAAATCATCCAGTTTCCTTTATGAAAACACTCTGCACACAGTAGGCTATTTTTATATCACTAACTGATACAACATCAGTTTATTGCTCCCTCAGAGATACAAATATCAACAAGTACACACACAGGATTTAAATGCGGCACAGACAAAGAATCAGGAAAGTGAAGGTACCTTCTGTCATACAGTACTTTTAAGCTTTGAAAGTGATAAGACTTAAGTAATCTATCTTTAAGTTGTCATTTCATTCACTAGGTGGTGAAGAGAAAGTCTTGATCTTGAGTTAACTTCAGTTGTTTGGTGTTCTGTTTTGTTTTTTTTCTTCCCCAATTATCAAAAACTTAGCAGCTCCCATCTTTGCATATGAAAAAGTGCTCCATAAGCTGATGTCATTGTTTTCACCGTTAAGATTATTCTTAGTACTTGCCCTAAAACACCTTTTTACAATTGAGTGGCACCCCTTATAGTTAATTCGCTCAAGACAATTTCTTGTCTTTGCATTTATGCTCTGTACATACTTGGAGATGGCTTTCATTCATATTTAGCAGTAGTCTCAGTGTTAAGGTTAGCTGTACGTACTAGGCCTTCCACTGTTCCCTCATAATCAAGCCCTGTACAATTTTAATCAAATCCTTTCAAAAATTCTTACAAACTGTTTGACATATCTCCACCCTACTGTATTTAAGGTCCTTAACAGTTTAGTTTAGGCACAGCTTATCAGATTTCTTACAGATGAATTATCCACCTACTGCTTTATGAAGGATGTCACTGCACTTGTGCAACATTTATGCTGTTTTCTATCCACAGTGATGATTGCAATTCTTCCCATTCTAGTCAAATCTACACATTTCATTAATATGTCATTTCTTCTTTTTTTGTGTGATCACTGAGTAGCGTGCTAGACAGAAATGACAGTAACTTCCAATTTGTCTAGCCTTCCCAGTTCATGAAAATACTGCTGCATTTTGGATTGCTAATTTATTTTAGAAAACTCTTCATGTGAGAGCCAAATTTTAATTGTTTTTTCTTCAACATTATGTAGAGCTTTTTGTCAAATAACTCATTGAAGTCTAAATATATCACAACCACTGTCCCCCTTTCATCCATTAATTTTGTAACTCAGTCCAAAAGTAATCAAATGCCAGCTATGAGTTGTGTTTATTAAATGCTGCTGATTATTGCTTGTGGTTCTGTCACTCTGTATAGTTACAGATTCATTTTTCTTACTAATATTTCCATTATTTTATTAGAGGCTGATAAGGCTTTTAAGAAATGGCTTGAAAATTAATTCATGGAAATGTTTGGGGGAGGAATTACAATTTAGCTATGCTCAGAATCTGTTAGAAAGCTGTCACAGCATCTTACTTTCCTAAGTATAGCACTCAGAACCAGAAGAAACAAGAGCAGATGAGAACCAGAGATCATGTTATGATGGTTTTACTGTTGATATAATAGTTGAGGCATACACACAAGAAGCTCTAACTATCAGAAAAACCCAGAAAGGGTTGGCTGTCTCCCAGAACAGACTGAAGGGCCTAAGGGATTGGCTAATTTTTATGCATTTCATTTCTGTATGTCTATTTTTGCTATTATTCTGCAAGAGGTTTTTACTTAAGTGCCTAGCATATTTTCCTGCTTCTCTTCACAGATGCCTTTATCTCTTACAGTAATTTCTGACACCACAACTACTAATGGCATGAACTACTCAGAGCAGGGTCTGTTCCTTTCCAGATCTTTGTATACAGCACAGAGATCTTGTGGACACAGGAAATTACAACAGGAGAGGTTGTCTTAAAACTCATGCTTTGAAATTATGCCAGCAATGTGGAAAAAAAGAGTAGGTAAGAGGGGAATATAAGCCCCAAAGCCCTCTGATAGAGGAAAAGGAAAGAGCAGCCTGCCACATTAAAGACTGACAAAAAGGGATACCCTGAATGGATTAAAAGGGACTGAATTCCACTGCACTATCCACTGTGCCAACTGTCCCCAGCCCATTTTGCTTTATTGCTGGTGAAAATTCAAATTAATATTTCTAAAACTTTCTGTCAGCAGCAGTAATAACACCAGCAGAGAGCTCTACCATCTGTGAGGACAGCCTTCTGCCTGCTTTGACTCTGACATTGTACCTGGAAAGCCTGGAGACCTATAACCTAACACCTTTGAGTAGATTGAATAACTGGATCTATTTACAGCTGTTTATGTGCCATCCCAGAAGCCAGCAGGTAAACACCTGAACCCAGACAATCACTGACCTGTAACTAGAGCCCTGCCATGTAATAAATATGCTGCTCAGTAAAAGGACAAATAATCTTGTAACAAGAGACTCTTGAATCAGTCCTGTTCTTCCACTGTTTCCTCCCTTCCTCTAAAGCAGTCTGTTAACAAAGTGAAGCCTCCACATACAATGAAAGTTTATCTCCCCATTCCTTGGCAAGCCAGTGTCTCATCTGCAGTAGGGATATTTTTATTAATCTTACTGACCCATGAAAGACTAAAAAAAAATACAACACAAGGAAATTCCACATCATCTAAGAATAACATCACAGCTAAGGTCCATCTCTAAATATGGCTCTGATGTGACTTGCAGTACCTACCTAGCACATTCAGCTGAAAGTGAAGTCAACTCTGTACTTTTGCACCAAGAAAAATATGAGCCCTTGAACTCTGCACCTGGCTCTGGTAGCACACTATCTCTGCAGAAAATCAGGTAAACTCTATCCTTCACTATCTTCTCCTGTTAAGTAGGAAAGAACCATAGAACGGCCTGGGTTGAAAAGGACCACAATGATCACTTGGTTTCACCCCCCCCCCCTGCTATTTGCAGGCTCGCCAGCCACCAGCCCAGGCTGCCCAGAGCCACATCCAGCCTGGCCTTGAACGCGCCCAGGGATGGGGCACCCACAGCCTCCTTGGGCAACCTGTTCCAGTGCCTCACCGCCCTCTGTGTGAAAAACCTCCTCCTAATATCTAACTTATACCTCCCCTGTCTCAGTTTAGAACCATTCCCCCTTGTCCTATCACTGTCCTCCCTCATAACAGCTGTTCCCCCTCCTGTTTATACGCTCCCTTCAAGTACTGGAAGGTCGCAATGAACTCTCACCAGAGCCTTCTCTTCTCCAAGCCAAACAATCCCCATTTCCCTCAACCTTTCCTCATGGAAGAGGTGCTTCAGCCTTCTGATCATCTTAGTGGCCCTCCTCTGAACCTGCTCCAAGAGCTTCATGTCACAGCCAAGTAAGGCTGTGAGTGGCTACACAACATCTCCTCCTCACAGCTTTAGAAGTTTGTCTTCTAGATTTGCTGTCCCACCCAGTGTTCATTGCTGAAGGTCCAGACTGAAGTGCCCCAACCTAACTGTGAGTCAGAGCAGCAGAACAGCAACAATGCCCCATATCAGGGTATAAAAAAGACTCAGTGCTGCATTATTGGCAACAGTGAGTCAAAGCGTGTCAAAATGCAAGGTGATCCACTCAAGCAGGGTAACATAAGCAGACACTTTAAAATCTTTGGCATAGATACTTGAGATAGAAAGATACTGATGGTTATTCTGATAAAAATTCATTGGAAGAAAACAGGTTTTTCAATCACAGCTATCCATCAACACAAACAAGGAAAAACAACCTGACACACTAAGAATAAAATCAGTACCAAAAATAAAACAGAAATAATGGTCAACAGATGGAAAGAGAACAGAGGCTGAGGCAATTCCTTTGGAGCAGTAGTATCAGGACCTTGAAGTCCTCCTGGAAAACTTTTTTTTTTTTTTAATAACTTTCACAAGTTCACATTCTACACAGCAAAGTTCTGGAACTTTCTGCTCCCATCCCCAAGCTGTGCAATCAGCTGAACACACTCCAAATGAAGCCAACAAATCTTCATTAGAAGAGGAAGAGAATCATAGCTAACTAATGAATTTTTGCAAAGGGGTAAGGAACAAATAGCAGAACACCCCCATAAAGCATTTTGAATTGTTCATGCAATAACTCCGTCCAAATTCTTTGTGTGGTCTCAACAGGGCATTATCCCATAGAAAAGGGTTGGGGGCTCCGGCTGACAGCAAGTTGAATCTAAGCCAGCAGTGTGTCCTGGCAGCCAAAAAAGCCAACAATACCCTGGGGTGCATCAGGTCCAGCTCTGCCAGCTGTGTAAGGGAAGGGATTGTCCTCCTCAACTCTGCACTGTTAAAGCCTCACCTTGATCAGTGTGCAGGTTTGGGTGCAAAAAGTACTGAATCCTCACCCCCTTGATTTTCCCCCTCCTTCCATACGAGGGAATCTCTCGGGCTACAGACTCCCCATTCTCACCAAAGCTAGGTTTTGGCTACACACAATCATCATCACAGTGGCAAAAACTGACCTGCCTTTTTCCTCCGGGCCCTCTTTGTTTAAAAGTGACTGAACATGGGCACCACCATATAAGAGGAACAAAAAAACATCTGAGAGAATCCAAAGGAGGATTAGAAGATGGTGAAGGGTCTAGAGGGCAAGATATAGGATATAACAGCTGAGGTCCCTTGGTTTGTTCAGCCCAGAGAAAAGGGGAGGCCTCATGGTGACCTACAGCTCCCCATAGGGAGACAAGGACAGTGCTGATCTCTGCTTTCTGGTAACAGAACAGGACAAAAAGAACCAGCATGGAGCTGCATCGGGGAGGGTCAGGCTGGGGATTAGGAAAAGATTCTTCAAAGAGTGGTGGGCATGAAACAGGCTCCACAGGGCAGAAGGCACAGCCTCGAGCTCAGTATTTCAAGAAGCATTTTGATAATACTCTCAGAAATATGGTCTATATTTTGGGTGGCCCTATGTGGAGCCAGGAGTTGAACTAAATGATCCTCGTAGGTCCCTTCAGTGGTAATGTCCACAAGGTGTGGTACAAACTTAGGCCAGTCTACAGGCCACTCTGTAGGCGGAACACAACGCATCCAGCCTTCAAACCACCCCTCTGGAACCTGGGATATGCGATCTGCCCATCCTGCGAGGCAGCTCCTCACTAAATGGGGCCACGCTCCTTTTCTAAGAAACCTGCCTATTTACACCAACGCAATACAGGTCCCACTCACTGCACAAAGGGAGAGGTAAAGAGGAACAGCCCTACACCACTGCACTGTTGGATGTGTGACTGCAGTGTGGGGCCTGAGAAGAATACTCCATTCTCTTCTTTTGCACTTATTACCCAATAACTCCACACAGTTATGTAGTAATTAATTTGGTTTCGTGCAGTATGAGAGAAAAGCATCATCATCTCCCTTTCACATGTAGACAAGCTAAGCTTCGCTGTGAGCAATCTGAAGAGCCTGAAACAAAACCAAAGCAACCAAGAATTAAACCTAGGACTCTAAATCTTATGCCTTAACATTACCGCTCCTTTCCCCTCCCAAACTGACATGCTACTTTCTGAATGATCTCCTTCCAAGCTGAGATGCTACTTTTTCATATTCAGAAGTATTACTTTCCTCCCTAGAGAGACCTGAAGGCTGAGCTAGCTTCTCTCTTCTTTTTGCTCACAGAAAAAGAAAACATCATATCCACAAACACACTCCAAAGGCACTCATATTTAATCCCAGTGTAATTCTCACTGCTCTTTCTTAATCCTTCCACCTGTGAGATAATTGCCAGTATTCTGGGAAGAACTCAATGCTAATCATAGACTTGCATACAAAGAGACAAAGAACCAGATAAAACAGACTAAAGAAAACCACAGGGCCTGAATTAGCTATGCATATACACATTTATTTGAGACTCCCTGCTGAACTAGCCTCTTCTACATCAGATAAAAAGCACATTAATGGAACTGGAGAAGGCCAAGAAAAGCGAAATCTGTAAATCGAGGATTTAGTCTTCTCTTACATACATTATGGAATAAGATACTAAAAAAAATAAAAAATAAAAGAACCTAAATAAGCTACAAATATTAAAACCTACCTACTTAAAATTCTGCAAAAAAAAATTCTGAGTCCAGAACACCAGTGTTCACTGCAGGTTCCTCTCTCACTGCTTTGCCTGTGGCATTTGTCCCAGTCCTCCTGACTATTCTATTTGTCCATCTTCCTGCTGCAGTTGCCTTACCTCCCTTCTTCATCCTCATAGCTCCTTGACTTTTAAGTACCCTCTTTTTTAATGCTTGTCCTTAACATTCTAGGCACTTTTGCGTGATTCTTTTTTAATTCTTCTGTAGATTCTTGTCAAGGGGAATATGCGTTGTGCCCTCTAAAATATGATTGTTATTTATATGGTTATGTACGCATTTAACAATAGATACTGTTTTAATCTCCTTAGAGAACTGCTTTAGCAAGTGGAATCTAATTGCGTAGTCTTTGGTAGAACACACACGTTATTCAGTGGTTTGTAAGATACACTGCTCAGGTGGATAAGAAACAGTAATGGACAAGAGAACTGTAGCATTTATTGCCTCTTCTCCTCCAACTCACTCTCTCTCTACATGCTCCTGCTTATTCAACTGTACAACAAGGAAAACAAATAATTAACCTTCTTACTGGATGGATGTGAAGCTGAATGATAATGCTTTGCATTCATTGTGTTTTGCTTTCAGGACACTTTATTAGCACCAATGCACCAGCCTCCTTGTGAAGCAGCGAAGGGCTTTTGTCCCCACTTGACCGCCACAGAGACAGAGGTGCAAAGGCCCAAACAATTCACAGGGGAAGCCAGTCCAAGCATAGCGCCCACCTGTCCCTTCAAAGGCCACTCCATTAAGCACAAAGCTACTTAGGAACATACTCAAAGCATTTACAAGACACT
Source organism: Perdix hodgsoniae (assembly GCA_035772895.1). Classification (NCBI taxonomy): domain Eukaryota; kingdom Metazoa; phylum Chordata; class Aves; order Galliformes; family Phasianidae; genus Perdix; species Perdix hodgsoniae. The sequence continues at coordinate 1,783,013 of JAPSGF010000001.1, read as the reverse complement.
TCTCAGGACAGTAGATTGGTGGGATGTCAAAGCCTGACAGATGCACTGCTGATGACAAAGTATTTTTCTGGAAAATAGCAGACAGAATGGTCTAGAAACAGCATTAAGCAAAAGCAACCACTCAAAAGAGCGGCAGTGATAATTCAGCATCTCTTAAATAAAAAAAACAGCTGAGAAATGACCAACAGGAAATCCCAACAAATAGAGCTGTAATGAGTTTGGGGCCGGAAAGAAGAGAATCAGTGTCTATCCACTGAGCACATCAATAGGAAAACTTGTAAAGAGGTTTCAAGCTCTCAAATCAGTCAGATGGGAGAAGAGTCAGAGAAAGTGAGCCCTGAAATAAATTTCTTTTCAGTTATTTTGGGCAAAGGAGACAAAAAGGAGGGAGGTTGGTACATTGGAAAGCCGACAAAAATCATTATTCTCTATAAATTGCTTTGACATTGTATAGGCAGTGACCTTCACAGCGCTACCAGTTTAATGGCATTTACTTCAGCAGTAGCTGATTTCACTATTAAACAAGGATGCATAGCACACGATTACACAACTAAATCACTCTTGTAAATATTTAATATGATTGCTTTCCTTTTCCCCTTTTAACAAATCACTATCAAAAACAGAGCACACAGTAGAAAACACATTTATTTATTCTATACTGGAAAAAGCGTAGTGCTCATGCATTTTATCTATCTAGTTCTCCAAATGACTTTGACACTTGAAAGCCCTTGTGATAAAAACAGTTTGTAGGAAGGCAATTTTGCAACCATTTAAGAACTGATTTCATGCACTGATCAACATTTACCAAACTTGCCTGATAGAACAGCACAAAGTTTAACCGAGTAGACTGATAGTAAACATCTGGGAAAAAAAAAAAAAAATCAAGAAAGAAAGAAAGTAGAATGGGCTAAACAAAGGTAATTTAGGAGACAAAAAAAACAAAACTAGCTATTATCCACTATTGGAAAAATTTAGATACAGTATTTGGAAAATAAAAGAGAATTGCCACTAAGGGAAAGAAATCATACTTTTGGCTGACAATACAGTAAGTGCATCCACCTCCTAATATATTTACTCTATTATGGACATACAGTGCAACACAGCAGGAAATGAACTGTCCACAGATTTCGCTTAAAATACATCTGTAAAGATGAAGGCAATAGGTAGAACAAATAAAGTAAAAGAACATGGTAAAGCAAAATCACTAACGATGCTTCACGTATCACATCTAGTATTATAAAATTGACTGAGAAATTGAAACAGTAAGTCTGGAATTGAGGACATTAGACAACTCATTTTTAAGGAGAGCCCTACGGTTTGTACATTCAAACTTTTCCAACTTCAGGAAAATAATTTTTGCACAGTCCGGCATAAACGGTCTTCCACATTGGAATAAAAACGATGCTCTGATCAAACTGCTGATGATAAATGCCAGCAAGTGTTCTTTACAGAAATATTCCAGGAAACAGATGAGTCTCTTCAGCAATTTCACAATGGCAAAAAGATAAATCAATGGATATTTAGGAACTGACTGAAAATAATAGTTGGTGACCTCAGGGCCAAAAAACAGATTCTGAGAGCAGCTTGCCTACAGACTTAGAGACTCTTTGTGCAGAAAGACTATATCATGAATGAACATGCGTAATTGAAAGTGGCCAGACAGATGTGCTACTGGGATGGCGCAGCCAGTCCTGCAAGGCACTGATGCTTGAGACGTGTGCCCTTTGCCAGAGCTACGAAATGCAAATGCACAGCAATGCAAGACGCTGCCCTGGGTTTTGTAAAAGCTTGCAACATCCTTAAAGCAGAGCTGAGCAAGACCCTGTAAATCCCTGTGCCGGGATGCAGCAGCGTGGTCTCCCCACACAGGACAAGCCAACAGCTATGAAAGATCTTTTATCAACATTCACAGAGCTGGAAAATAACTGTTCACAGTTTGATTCCTGACATTATTGGGTGAACCAGGAATTGCTCAGAGAACTGGCAGCTGAATACACACATAAAAGACAAAGGTTCTTCAGTGATATTTATTCTAGCCAAGTTTTAATATTTCAAGGCTTATAGCAACTAACTCTTTACATAATCAGTTGTAATTGTCTGATCCCAGCTGGTGATCAGCACATTCTTCATCAACCTGGTCGTTATTAATACACCAGTAATTAGGGAGAATAAAGGTGTGTGATTTATAACACCAGCTTAATACAATTCTGCTCTACCTAACAAGTCCACAGATCCTTTTAAAATACAATTACTTTAACACTGAAATTACACATTTTTGTTATCACACTAACAATCACAGGGCTGTCTGATTTGAGAATAAATACTGAGATGTTCTTTTTTTTTGTCTTCAGTAAAAAGAATTTGTTCAGTTAAAAGGAACCTTGTCTTGCTTTAGAAACAATCTGACCCATAAGCAGCTCCCCAATCAAACTATGATTCGAGAGAAAAGCTTTATTAAAATGCATGCAATTGACAGAATCAAATCGTAAACACTTACCTACATATTTTCTTCTTGCTCTACTGTAGGAGAGAAAGTGATATCTCAGGCACCACGGTGTGGTACTGCTTGGCAAATGCTGCTGACTTTTTATAATGGTGACAACTATGTACACAAATTCTCAAAGTAGCAGTTCTGCTTGAAGCCTTTCCCCATGCAGCAGTGCTGGGAAAGGGCCGTTTTTGTCAAAGGCTTTGCAGTCTTTGACTTTAACAAGAGCAGAAATATGGTTGTCATCATTTAGTGAGAATGATCCATAACCCCCTCAGGTTATTGCCAGAACAGCCTCAGAACCAGATTCTTCCCTGAACTATTGCTTTTACATCAGAGCAATTCCCCTCCTTCAAAATCAGTTATACCACAATAAAAGCTTGCAATGCAACAAAGAATATGGCTCCTAACTACCATCATATCAAATCCCTTGGTATATAAAGCATATAAGATGAGACCAACATCTTACAGAAAATACTACTGAAACATAAACTGGGGCCTTTGTCCTTGCTTGTACACAGTACATTTCTGGGTACAACACACCCATCACTTCCACATGTTTCACTGAACGCTTAGGGAATGCAGCACCTTCAGCAAATCAACTTGCAGGATAAGTTGTGTGTAGCATAAACTTTCAAACAAAACTGCCTCTAAAACAAATGAATACGCTACAACCTGTGAGTGCTGGATTCACACACATTCTTTGGTCTATGTGGCAGTATTTTTATCTTCCCTTGTTTATTAATCTATCAGTATCAAGGCTTCCAAGACAAAAGTGGACAAGTGGAAATGAAAACCAGCAGTGGAAGGAGCTCTAGATCCATGGGAGAGGGGAGCATGTCCAAACAAAGGCAGGGCGCTGGGTGTCACAAATCCATCAGCATGTAGAAAGGGCGCAGAGTCAAAAAAAACAATTTTTTTTCCTTGTTGTTAGACATGGTGAAAATCACACACCATTAGACATGACTTCACTGAGACCAGAAGATACTGCATGAGATAAATCAGTTTGAGAAAGCATGACATTCTTCACTGAAATAGTTCTACTGCCATTTTATGGTATGTTATCCACTAATCTCTAGTCAAAATATTTACTAGCTGCTAAAGCACTGCACATAACACTGCTGTTTCTAAATGATTACTCCTGAGGCATAAGATCCAGCTTACAGAGAACATATTTTCAAAACTGTTCAATACCGTAATGTTGTCACCGTAGTCCACAAAAGGCCACGAGCATTAAAAAGGAGAACTCCACTCTTCCATTGGATTTTCTATTTTTACAGCACCATCTGATGTGTGTGACAGGGGTCTATTTCCTACTTCGTTGCATTACCATAAAGGCAAGGAAATAAGCTATTACCTACCATCACTCCTCCCAGACATTATCACAGAGAATTATGCATTCACAAAATAGCATTAAGTATAAGAATTAGAGTCCATTGAAACTGCAGCTGTTCCTTCATTCCTAAATAGGTTCCTTAGATCAAAACTTCTCCCTGACTGGTCTCATTATACAATACCCCTTCCAACTGGAAGAAAAAAAATGTATATACATGTGTATTTATTGCCATTATTTTAAAAGCATGTTTTACAGACAGCACAGGGAAGGACTGCGTTATTACTACCAAGTAAGTAACATTAAAATAGAGACTTTTCTAAAAATACAATATAGTTTTTATCTTTCAGAATTGTGAATTTGAATTTAGACTTCAAATTATTTCTGGCACAAGAAACAAACAATCTTTTATTTGTTATTTCTACTCCACTTCATTTTCAGCATCCCAGACCTCATTTATTTCAGGAAAATATTTTCCTTTTGAACTGTAGTGATAATACTAACCCTGATGTAATGACTTTGTTTTAAATATGAAATCTAAATCCTGTATATGCTGTGCATGCTGGTGTTTCTTTTAGTTCTAAACCCATACCCTGGAGAAACCCACAAAGCTACACTCTGCTACTATCAAAGAAAATTGCTTATTATGTTTCATTTCCTTCTCTTTTTTGCCTTTTTGTTATTGTCCATTGAAAAGACTCCAATTTGCAGGGAAAAGCCACTCTCAAACCTAAACTGAAAATCTTAAATGCCAGGAAAAAGCACAATGTCTCTTTAAGAGTCAACAGTAAATTAACTTGCCCATAAGAGCGCAATAATTAGCAGTTAGTAGCTTATTAAAAGGATGGCAAAGGCCAAGTTGCCATCTGGGATCTCCAGTTTCTTGTGATTGTTATTATGTCAAGATGTGCAACTTGCATTAGCTTTCATGTCACTGTGCTTGCCCTTACTTTACATATAAATTTTAATGAAAGATACAACACTTAAAAAATCAGACGTCTATCAAAAGCACTATTAGGCTGGCTTTTACAAAGCATATGGCCTGTTTTGCTGCCTCTGCATCTCTACACATCACTGAACGCCTCCAATTTTAAAAAGAGAGGGGGGGGGGGGGAGGGGGAAAAAAGGCTTTCAATGATATCAATTAAATATTCTCTTAGGGCAGAGTGAAACCTGAGCCCCATCAAAAACAGAAGACTACACCACAGCATGAGAGGACAATATTTTAGCTCCTGTTTACACACAACAAAACCACAATGCCCTTAACTCTCCCAGGAATCATTCTTCTTAATAAAAACAAAAGCCAATCAAGAATCAGCTGTTTATTCACACACTGGAAACACACTGGCTTGAAATAAGGCAGCAAGAAAGAAAAATAAATAACCTACAAACTACAGTATACTTAACACATTTCTAAATATTTTATGCATGCACATTATTTGTAAACACAGTATGCCCAAAAAATTTACCAAAGATGTCCTACTGTGGACATATCCTAAAGTGTCGTTTTATTTGTTTGCCTTCATAAATCTGGTTAAGAAGAGATATAAAAGAAGGTCTATGAGACATTTATTCATTTCTCTTAGCTAATACTCAACATCTTAGTGACTTCATTCACCAAAGTCCTGAATTCTCATAAATCCTGGAGTATACAGAAATAGCATGAATTTCTTGCTGAACTGTTCCCCAGTACGAAATTCATCAGCCATCAATCATCTGTAATTACACCCAGAAGAATTAGAATGTGTGGCTTTTTCCTCAAAGAAAATGTGAAACAAGCAGCAAAGATTTGCTTACAAAAAAATGATTCTAGAAGAATGAAGTGTACATTTAAGAGGTCTTGGATCTGTCAGAAAGGTTTTATGGATTGGCTATTTGCTAGCCATAAAATAAAACGCTTTATTTCTCAAACAGTGATCGAAGTTGATCTTAAAACTGAATGTTGTCATCCTTATAAGAATGCAAAAATTTTTATTTTCAAGAGGAAAACAAACCCAAAATTATACTCTGAAAGTGTTAAAGAAAGGACTGTAAGCGTAGAAACCAAAAACAATATTTGAATTTAAAACCCTCATATTAAGATATTTTAGAGGGTAAACAGAATAAGAGCTACTGCCAAGGCTGGCAAGATGAATGTAGCGTTGTTTTTCCCCTTGTATAATTAGATATTCATAGTGCACAAATGATTTAATTTGTTACTGATGTTTCCCTTGAAAAATTTGCATATGCCCTTGGCCACTCAGATGGACTTATTCACATCGCTCTAAAATCCTAATGGTATCACTGACAGGGAGCTTGAAATTATTTTTCAGACCAGTAAAGGCCAGTTCTTTCCTTCTATCCAAGTCCACAAACATGATTTCATTTTTTCTGTGCCATTTCTTCCTGATCAATATATTGAACAATTCAAAGAGATTACAACTTCACACTACTCACTGAGAGCAATGCTGAACATTACAAGACTTGGAAGACTTACTTGGGATACAGTACTTAGGGCCAAAAGAGATAATCTGATCTGGAAATGCTGAGCGCTAAGTAGGGAAATTGACAGTAACCTCTGGTCTACACAACGTGCAACCAAAATACCCCATCCAAGAAATATGCAAGTATTTCATCATTTATCTCTGACAAGGAAGAGAAAATATGGAGAAAAACCTGCTTTGTGTTGAAAAATCAGCATGTGGCCACAGTTTGTCATCCTGAACACAGTTAGTGATGGCAGGAAGGACTCAGAGCTTTAGGGCAGAACCTGCAGGCTGAGCAGGAGCCCTGGGCAGACCCAGCAACCAGTGCGCCTCGCTGTCATTCATGAACCAGGGGAGACAGTGGGCACTTTTCACGTGTTTGGGGCAATCTTGGCTCTCCAAATGCAGTGCTATTTCAGTTTCCTTCAAGACGACACAGGACTTCATGAACTAGCTGAAACTCATCCCCGAGAAAGCAACACCATGGAAGTGCTGTGTCCCATCAAGAATATTGCCAATTTCCTCTGGAGGCACCAACCTCAGCAGAAGCAAGATTCAAACCAAGAGTGGTGATAAAAAGATAAAGGGCAGCAAAAGCACAAATTATAGTTTCTTTATCAAAGGCTGTCAAGAGAGCAAACGATATGGAAGAATGTGACTGTTACCTCTACTTCAATAGCAACTACAGCTGGATATTTACCATCTCCTTTGGTACCATTTTCTTGTTAGAGACAAACTCAAAATAATTCTTCCTTAGTTATCAGTTCCCTCTTCAGAACAGCTGCATTCAGCAGTTCACACCAAACTAAAGTCCGTACTGACCATCATTTACTTCATCTCTATGATCAGTTTCATACACTTAATAAAAACACAAACACCGCACAAATTCTAACGTAAACTCAGTATAAGCGATGCATAGATGCTTTTCTTTATTCAGTGACACCAGCCATTACCCTAAAATACCTATGACTTTGTCTTCTTCAGCATTTCAAGAACTTAAAGAATTTTTTTTTTAAATGATAGGTGCAAAAGAAGCCTGTTTACTATAGTGGAAGCAAATAATGAAAGATTCATTGCAAATGATGAATGCAAAGTCACAGGCTGCTACACCTTATGAAGAGGTATTAGAAATCAAATACATCATACCTTGTCCACGCACATGGCATGAGACTCAGCAGCTGCCAGTTTTTCCTAACTACAAGAATGCCAAAAAATATGAACCTTCCAGCTACAGTGGTAGCATGTGGTACCACTTTCTCTGTGAGCTGAAGGCCACGTGTGGGTTCAAAATTATACAGCTTGAGTCCTCTGAAGGTAATATCATTTGTCACAAAGTGATGGCTCTCTGATGAAGTCACTTGCTATAAGTAGAGCTAAAATTTACACATAGCTGGGAACAGAAATAATATTTTCATTTAGTGACTCAATAAATTGTTTTAGCACATACAAATTAATTGCAGACTATAAATTATAATTCTCATTCATACAATCTCATGTGGGAGTTTTCCTTCAGAAAAGACTTCTCATTTAGTCCTGCACACTGTCCTGCAACATAAATGCCAACTGAGAAAAGGTAGAAACATAAGCTGACATCACATTGTACACTTGTCCCAACCTACACTCCCCTTAAATCACACTAAGCCATACGTCAGCTAACTCAATTATTGGCAGCTGAGTTGAGACACAGAAACATTTTGTATGTTGTGTTTACAGCTTTAGGTTCTCTCTTTTTTTTTTTATTTTACAGTGTGTATATGTGATTATCAAGTTTTGACGTTCACCTCTTGCTAAGATAGCTCTGAGTACAGCTTACATATTATACTTTGAAAAAGTATTCTACTCATTTATTTCATGCCTTTTCTACCCCGTTTCAATGTTTGTTAGAAAAGATATGAAATAAATTGATAAATATTTTTTCTACCTCAAACAAAACAAGTGTTAATTATGTGAGGTACTCCATCACAAAGAATCTAGCAACACAAACTTGTTACAAGAGGGCAAATCCTCATAAAGGGAAATAACATGAAGATAAAGTGTTTAATAAGCCATGGTACTCCCCAGAATTCAGGTACGGAGGGAGCAGCAATCAGTGGGAAGAGAATCCTAGTGCCTCAAAGGAATTTAAGGTGAAAAAAATCATCTTAGCTGTCATATCCTCCAAAATATATCCTAGTACAATTAGTCACTTTATCCTCCAACGTCCTGCTGCCATGGACACAACCAACATCCTCCAATGTGATCCAATCTTGCTGATAGATAGATCAGACTCTTCAGCAGTATATTAGTTGAAGATGAGTAAGCCCCAGCATAATAAAACCTTTTAATCTCTCGATCTCATCAGAAAGTAGGATGAAGAAATGGATTTTATCCTAGCAGCAGTGCTTGTAATTTATCAATTAATCTTCTCCCTTCCCACCCTCCACTCCAACTGGAGACCCACAGCAGGTTTGCAGCATTTTGCATTTTTGACAGCTTTGATTAAGGATGGATGAATGCCCTCTGCTTGCTTGAGATAGGTGTGAAATGCTGAAAAGCAAGTCTGGAGGCCCACAGCAGCCTTTCCACTTCATGCACTGTGCTGTACTGAGCCGCAGAGCGAACAGGCTCTCTGTTTAGCAATGCTGATCATTCCTGTCTATTCTGCAGCTCTTTGCAACTCAATTCCTCCTTTAGAAACCAAAAAAAAAAAAGCAAAAAAAAAAAGCAAACCACCTTTTTGCTCACAGGGAGAGGAAAATAAAGCAGAGATGGAGAAATGATACCAAAGACCTCCATAGCTGACGAGTACTTGACAAAAGTAGGTCCTGCTTCCCCCCACACCAGGGTCAAAATTCCCAAAACCACCAGTACCAGCTCACAGGCCCTAGCTCCATCTGACTGAAGTGACTCTCTCACTTCGCCCCAGCGTCATCAGTTACAGACGGCCTGGTAGCACATAGCCTGCACAGCAGGAAATAATATCTCTGAGAAAGGCCTCAAAGCATTCATCTTGATAATGCCTTCCACAATACAAACCAAAATGGTTTTTAAAGCAACAGCATTACATTTCAAGATGATTCACATTCATAAAAATACAATTTGTCCATTGACAAACATTTTACAAGTAATGAAGTCTTATAAAAGAATGCAATCTCTACCTTTACTTCTACCTACAGACAGGAAGGTGCGTATCCAGTTAGGGAAAGGAGGAGAGGTGTCCATCATGGAGTAGGCAGAAGAGGAGAAAGAAGCATAAAAAACAAAATTATATCACTATATCTCCGGCCATGCATATGAAAACAAGAAAATGAATTTATTTATGCAGCAACCAAACCCAACAAAACAGAATCTTAAGAGAAAAACAAGAAATATGCCATAACTAAAGCACAAAGCAAGGCTTAAACAAGTGACAGCAAAACCAGCAAATACCTGGTTAAGCCCTTTGGCTTTAATTTGATTTTCTACTGAGAAATGCAAACCTCCCATGCAATAGCACAGCAGTGATATGCCCCATTCCACGTCAAATTCAAAACAGCAAGGGAAATGACAGAATAGGATAGACAAAAATAAATCTTGTGATAATAAATTCACTAAACACATTTCACCTACCAAAACTAATGTGTTTGTATATAATGTTGACATTGCATATTTACACATATATACATTTACATATTTTATACCCTTTTTTTTTTTAAGAGAGATTAACTATTAAAAGGGAATATCTGTGAGCTAGTTGACAAGAAAAGAAAATCCACTGCTCCCTGACACATTATGGATAAATAAGGGTGGTTTCTTGACTAAGCACCATCACCGAGCCATGAGTACAGTTGAACAGTAAGAGGTCACAGAAGTAGCTCAGTGCTTCCCAGAGCTTAGCCAGATGTTTCACATGGAAAATACTGTGGTCTTGACACCCTGTCTCAAAGAGCTTAATTTCCTACCACATGGGAATGCTAACTCACTGAACATTGAGTTCCAGCTTCATTTCTGTTTCTTAAGCTAAAATGACCTCGTAGGAGACATCTGCCTTGAACTACAGAATAAAAACTGCTTATGTCCTCAGTATCTCTTGTTTCATTGAGATATTATGCCCCTTTAATTCAAGTAACTACTTACTGTTGAGCCTTTACAGGCACTGTGTTCTTTGGATGGCAAAAATTCAATTCTGTACATCTAGTCTAGAAAAGCCACAGTGGGCTTCAGAGGCAGTATTCCCATTTTTTATCCACAGACAAATTGCTGGTCTGGTCTTTCTAGCATGGTGCGTGTTAGGAAAACAAGTCTCCCTGTCCTGCTCTCATGTCTCTCTCCTCACACACCTCAACTAAGATTTCAACAATCTGACAGGTGCATTCACAAGATGAGAATGCATCACCACTACTTCTAACTCCTCCCTGCGTGCCTGTGTAAACAAGATGCTGACACTGTTGAAGAAAACAGAATTGCCTCCTTTTTGCCTCACTTCTGCCCATCAGCTTCTCACTCCACATCACACTACTGCAAAAGGGGTTAACGATGCCATCATGTCACAACAAACAGATTCCTAACAGTCTAGTTTGAAATATTAAAACACGAACTCTGATACAGGCATGGATCCCATCTGTAGCCCAGTCCAGGGTTACCACTATTCTTTTTCTATACCTTTTTTCTCTGTATATTTATTTTAAATTGCAGATACAGGATTTATAGGCCATTATACACAATTTTCCTCAGGATTCATAATGAAGTAGTATCATGCCACAGAGGCTATTAACATATTTTTTTGTAAGAACTGCACTCTTAACGACCAACGTTGAGGTTTACATTTACCAAGAAGGAGTGAGAGTCATTACAGCTGGCACAAGAAATAAATGGGAACTCAGGTGGTCTGCATGGAGGGGGAAAACAGCCTTCCTTATTGTCAGCAGAATCATTTCACGCTCCCTAGACTCTCGCTCCTGGGTCCCAGGCTGACAAGAAGCTACAGTTCCCAGGCAAAAATGCAAATGGTTTGACTGGCACCCAGCAAGTCCGGCTCCTTTTATCATGCAAAGCTGAGCTCAGAGAAGAAGCACAAAGCTCTTTTCACAATGAGTGACCGAAACAAAGAGAAAGTAGAAGGACATACCTTGTTCACCCATCATCAGGTGTGAGAGACCTTTGGAAGAGAGAGAGAAAAGAAAGAGGAAGTAAGAAAAAAGGAACAAAACAGAGAAGAGGCAGCTATATATATGAACACACAGTTTGCTGTCCAGTGCCTCTCAGACTGGAGCTCGCATACTTGAGCTAGATCAAGTATGGGTGTAGCACAAAGGACACACACGTATTCAGGAGCTGCTTTCCATGCTGAGCAGGAAAGCTTCTATCACAGGTAGAAAAAGCGGGCTGTCATTTGCAGAATGGTAGCTGAGGCTCTCATCATATTCCCTGGGAAGCAACTCCAGCGGCAATGTGCACCCATATGGCTACATGGACTGGAAGACCCCAGAGCTTTGGTGGAGCTCCAAAAGGGAGCATCGACTTCACTGGAGAGCTGCAGAAATAGTTTTCTTCTACTGGAGATTTGAAATTCAAAGCTGTAATGGTCAGTGAAAGGGAAGCTGTGGTTCAACCACATCTGCCTCAAAGGAAACATCTGGGCTAAATGCACTTGCACACAAAGCTGTGCTCATTCATGAATGTGATGGCTCTGGCATGTATTTTTAGGAGCATGTCCACACTCCTCACACACAGTACACTAGATCTGGTAAGGACTAAAAGTACATCTAACCTTGTACTAATCCATTTATTTTCTGTTAAGAATCAAGGATAGAGCTTCTGAGCTCTATAGCTAAGGCTACACCAGTTTAACAATTTAAGGTAAAGCCAGGAAGCAGTACAGCTCTCAGAGGTGATGGTCACTGCCAGCTCTGTAGATAGGTCTGTGGTAGTCTGTGGGCTAGCCGAAATCTCTCTCATGACTCTGACATAAACCTTGTTTGTCCCAATTGCAAACAATTTCCAGCCCCAGTTTTCAAATATGCTTACAGCTTTCAAATATGCTTACATGTACAGCTGTATTTTTTACAAATATCCTTTAGACACTATTAAAAGCATGCTCTTCTATCAAACACCAAATGACCTATCAATTATGTGGCACATAACTCATGAAACTAACACATACAAAAGTCGAACTCCTATCAACTTGAGCCATGAGTGACACCTCCCACACATCGTTCCCTGACCTTCTCCTCAGCTTGATTCCTCTTTTATATCTACCTCATGCAGCACTTAATACAGCAGAGATTTTAGCGCACGCATAGATGTGCACACAGTCATCCCTATCTGAAGGGAATTTATTGACCAAACAAAGCTGTGACTACTTTTATTTCATGGAGACTGAGGTCAAATGAATTTATTAGAATGAAATTTTTCAACAGCAGCACGCTGAGTTGGAATTTGTTTATTTATCTCTTTGTATTTTCTTATGCGTTTGTTGAAGAAATCTAAAATCCAGATCATCCCGAGAGTATGTTCACCCACAGAGAACTCCAAGCCAGATAAGGGGATTTATAATTGTACAGTCTAAGGAATGCAAATATCTTAACATTCTTGAAGATTATTGTGGATTTAGAAAAATAATCAGAAACACAACGTAGCTTTCAATGGTTTTTAGTTTAGTTTTAGCTATAAATAAAAATAGCAGATTTGATATTGTAGGATGTATTTCTGTTCTACATTACAAGATATAATTTCAGTGATTAGTATTTCTGCGCCAAGAGGGTAGGTTGTATGTGTGTCTATATTTATGGCCACTGAGCCCATCATTCTTGAAAGACAAATCCCAGCCCTACCCAACTGCATACTTGAAAGTCATACAAAAGTCATTGTAAAAGGCCAGAAGAAGACAAAAGTATAATCGCTGAGACCAACAAAGCACAGAGGTCCAGTAGTAGTGGTGTCAGTTGGAGACAACAGACACTGACAAAGAGAAATCCTCACACAGTAGATGGTAGAAGCCTGCACTAAGCACTCTGAATCACATCTTAAGCGTGACCTTTTTCTCTCTGAAGAAGCCAAGAGTAGCTATAAAAATCCCCAAATGTCAAGAATTTCAATATCATCTCTCTTCCTATCCTCAGAAATTCAGTGCTGCGTGCCTCTTCTACCAGGCCCATCAGACAGACACAGTCCAAAGTCCTTTGCCTGTAGCCCAGGATTAAGAACGCTTCCCAAACCACACTTGCCCTTCTGGCCCCCAGCATGGACTTGGTGCGAATCTCCACGAGAGGAAGCCTCTCAGGGAAGCCTTCTGACTTTGCCTCTTGTCAAACAGAAGTTATTGCAGCTGCAGGACTACACAGCCTGCTCCACCTTTTAGTACAGACTGGGCAACAGAAGCAAAGAGACTAAGGAAAAATAAGGTGCCCCAAAACATATATATTTTTTTCCTTCTTAAAACAGGAAGAGGGGAGTAGACTTCAAGAAATTGCAGAAAAAAAGAAACAGTATTAGCTCTTAATTCGCCCCTGGTATCGATCCCTGTTTTAACTAACATTAACACTAACAGAATTCCAAATTCATTATTAGATATGAAATTGTTTCATTACAATATACCAATATTCCTCATCTGAAAACTTTCTTTATTGTAAAAATGTTATTAACAACTAAAACCTTCAACTTTGGGGAGCTAAAATCTGTGACATCTGCAGCGTGTATAACAAAAACCTTGAATTAGTCACAGTAAAATCAACACAGAAAACATGAACTGACATCATTGTTTCACCTTTACATCGATTTCAAGATGTGACAAGGTACTAAGTGATTTTCATATCCGAAAAAATTCAAAGCCATCTTCAGGTGGCATAGGTAGCACTTCTTGTTGTACTATGTAGGCAATCAATAAAGGCAACAGGTCTGAGGAGCGTGCAGACCTAAAAACTAGACCAGATTTTGCCAGAACACCAGGGACATCCATCACTGTGCTATTTGGGCATTCACTGTAAAGCTAGAAAAGCTTTCAGCCAACTCAGGACACTAAATGAACTCATCAGGCCCCAAAACATGTTATTCACAAATACAGTCACAGCTTGGGTCAACAGGCATCCCATTCCAGGGGAACGCCATATGAAATCTGAATTTTCTCCTAAATTCAGGTGAAACACGCACTGTTTCAGCCTTCCCTTTTAATCCTAGATTTTTTCCAACAAGAAGCCCCAGCTGAAGCTGTAGGCCTGTAATCCAGCAGCACACAACTGGGAAAAGGTTGGAACAGACATGCATGAAGCACCATGGTCAAGAGCTGAGTTTTTTCTTAACAGATGTCATCATTCCTACAGTAATCTATGGCTACTTCCCAAGAAAAATGATAGGCAGCAAGTTCAAAACATAACATCAAAGCCAGGGAGCCGGTGACTTGCTATTCTTGAACTTCAAATGTGAACTACAGTAAGGACAAGCGCGTGCCTTTGGAGGGAGGCTCTCAACAGGTTTCTCAGATAATAAGCATCTGCTTATCATACAACTCTGCTCACTGGCCATGATCTATGCCTGCTACAGCTGACTTTTCCTAGTCAGGCTTGGGAGGGTTTTGTGTTTTGGTGTTGTTTTTTTTTTAATATATTTCTTTAACCTACTACCAAATCAATATAATTTTCTTAAAGGTTAATATTAATCTCCCTTGATCTCAAAGCAATACTTCAAAGAACTACATTAAAAAAAAAAAAAACACTGAGCCATCTGCTTTCCATATCAAAATAGTAGAATTAAGTAGCTCTAATTGTATAAAGTATCAAGGGCCAATGCTGGATTCTTATGAAGCCAGAAGGACACTTTTAAAGTAACTTCAGAGTACAATGGTATGAAAGAGCAGTGTAATTAAGCAGCAGACTTGTCTTTAAGAATTCACCAGGGGCAATCTGCAGAATGGAAGAGGGCATGAAGGAAACCTTGAAGCCAGTTTGAACTTCATCCCTCACTTCCCCTCAGCGCTGCATTTGGGTACTTAACATTTAAAACGGAAAAATAAAACCACTAACACCTAAGAAGGTGGGGAGAGAACAAAGCACAGCTGACAGCGACAGCTGATTGCAGCAACAAAGGAAGATGGACTCCCTCATCTAGTTAATTACAGCCTGTCCCACGATGCTGGGCCCATGCTCTGGGAGTGAGCACATGTGAGTGGGTGTGCACACACTGCTGAATTGTTCTGTTAGGGTGGGCAGCCTCGAGATTTCCCTTGTAATAATGCTGCCAGATGAATAGCTCAAAAGCTCATAATGGAGGGAAAATAGGCCAGCAGCAGCCAGCTAGCTCTCCCCAGAGGCAGGCTTGTCCACGTATGATGCTTTCCTGGGTACCAGTCTCCCTGACCCATTCAAACAGTAACAGGGCCAGATGTAGTATGTGTCTCCCAGCCCAGCACACATGAAGTTCTTTATGGAGTTGATGAAGAAATCATGCAAACCATGGTTTTAAAAAAAAATAACATTCAGTAAAGGAGAGCACTCTGAGCAATGGGCTTTGTTCTTTGCCCTTCCTACCCTAGTTTCCTAGTTCTTGCTTAAGAAACAAGCTTCTTACCCTTCTGAACCTTCCTACCTCATCTCCTCAGCTGTTCTCTCTTTTAGTTAGAAAGGAGAGTTTCTTCCCTGGGGTATTTAGGATAAAATAAGCATCTTGAGATTTTCTAAATCTCAAACAGCAAGGAAGCACCCCTAAGAGAACCTGCATACCAAAATCTGCAAGGCCCAAAAGATGGGACTCAGGATAAGGAGCAAAAGCCTTGTCTGGAGTGACATGAAATAGCTAAAGAAAAAAATCATTCTGAGATCTAGTTCAAATCTTGTACCTGCTAGACAGGTCAGGTCTGCCAAGAGGTTGACCTGATTTGCTGGCTGCTGGCATGTACAGCACCCATTTCATATAACCAAGCAAGCAGCAGCACAGGCTGGGAGCAGTCGTTTCTGTTTGATTCATCTATGAGGTGCTCAGCAGCCAAGGGGCCTGCAAGGAGCCAGCTGGGAGCACAGTTCTGTTATTGTAGCTAGAGGCCCACTTCCAACCCAATTACACGTAGCAGCTGTTCTAGCTCCAGTTTTCCAGCCCCTTTGCTTCCCTTGCTATATAATTCCAGAATAGGTTTTGTCATTATCAGGGGCAGTAAATCAGCATGAGTGACACCAAGTTTGAGTGATCAAGAGAGAAATAGCACAATATGGGAGCCAAAGAGAAAGTTGTTTATCCTGTGATCCATGGGCAGAAGTAGACATCAAATCACATGGGGAGGGTTAGGAAGATCTTGGTGCTTGAAAGCATGAAAATACACATGCAAGTATTAGCAAAAATGACTGCATGCCAAAGAGAACATATGCAGGAAGCAAGAGCTGAGCAAGAGCATTTTCTGGACAGCAGGTAAGATGTCTTTCAGTGCAAATCAGAGCACCTGACCAAACTGGCATACAAGTAGGAAAGGAAGTACACATTAAACATTACCAAAAACATTAACATTTCAGTGCAAGGGAATCCTGTTTGTGGACAGTGCATCTGCAAAGGATATGCAAAGCAAGAACAATGGTAGCATCTATAAAGAACATACGCTGTTACAAAGACCACCTGTGCAAGTGGCACTGAAGGCATGGCACAGGTGGCTTCTGCTGTTTGGTACCTACTGTCTTCTGCAAATAGGAAACCTCAAATACTTTGCCACACCATTCACATGTATTCATGCTCAAGCAGCAGAATTCACATTCAAGGAAGCAGAACTCAGCATATGGGTACCACTTGAACAGAGCTTGAAAGATTAAAAACCATATGAAAAAAAACTGCTAGTATGCTCATGCTGGCAAGGGCCTCTGCATCCTTATGGAAGTCTTGCTCAGGCAAACTAGGACTGATTTCTCCTCAGGATCCTAACTAAATCACTCCTACAGGGTTCTGTCCATTCAGTTCCTACTACATATCTCTGTTTACTTTGCAAAGGACCAACTTCTTTGCAGCTTGCAGGAACTGCATCCAGCAGATCCCTGTGCTCTGGTCCCCACTGCAGCCAGCCCCAGCCAATTCAAGCCATCTTCTAACTGAAGGATTAGCTCTGACCAATCCAACTGACAAGAATATTCATTTAATCAGCGGTCTCTTTACAGCCATTCTGCTGCCTGTGGGTAAACAGCTACCAGTAGATCATAAAATCCTTAATTTATCTTGCAAACTGTGAATGGTTAAAGAAACTATTCTGGCAGGACTCCGAGGCTCCATCCTCACAACTTGGGTAACTAGATGGCAGGGAAGAGCTAAAGGCTCCATACAGCTGAGTAGAGGGAAGGTTCACAGCCAAACCCATGGGGCAGCCCAGGCATGCAGCAGCACCTGTGCTCTTCCCAAGAGGAACTGAGCAGGGGGATTTGAAGTGTAGGAGCAAGCAGCTACAGAGCCTTATAATTAGAGCTGGGAAGCTGTCAGAATGAGAACACACACAGATGACTGTGACAGTACATGGAAGAGAGCATCCAAGTGTGACTACAAAGCCATGTGAGAAAGTACACAAGCAGTGAGAATGAACACGTGTGTATGAGTGATTAGGAGAATAAAAAAGTACATCCAAAAATACAATTGACAAGGAAAGTGGGGCAGAAGAACCCATCTGCAGAACAGAAAGATACACCACACTGTGGGGCCCACAGCATGGTCCTGGCTTTGTTGGGTTGCCTCTCTCTGCCTGGGCTCCTATCAGTGATGCAGTTCTCTGCACACCTTGGAGATGGCACAGCTGTTGTGTGAAACACTCGCTCATGGCATACCACAAATAAGACAGCTGTGTATTGGTAGAGCGTAGCAAGGCCATACCTACCCAGTTCAAGCACTCTCCACTGCCACAGACACCAACAGCTTCAGGTTGTGGTGGGGAAAACCTGTGGCACTGAGCCTTTGGTGCTTGCTCTGCCAGATCCTCAGATCCCAAGGGTGACAGGAGTCCCTGGACACCTTGGACTGGAGCAGGGAAGGTGTATGTTCAGTCCTGCACATTACGGTGTACAGAGTCTTTTTCGTCTCCTAAGGCATGCCAAGCAACACTTGACATTTGGCCACTTTTATTCCTATTACTGTTACTTGAGATGCACACAGACTGCAAGGGATCTTAATAGAACAAGAAGGTGAACAGTGACAGCAGTCCCAAGGGTTAAAAATATACTGAGATTACTCAAGCTGCTGGCCCTCACTGCATCTTTCTGAAAAGTTCCACAAAACCTAATTGTCCATTGGTAGAAAAGGAGCAAACCAAGGCTCAGGTTGGGTTTAGCAAATACTACGCATAAAGTGAGGAAGAAAAAGCTTCAGTTCTCTCATCATCCCACCCCAGCATAGAAACACCGCTACTTGGCTATCATTTCCATTTCACATAATGATAAACCAGGTGGTGCTGCCTGAGCACGAGGAAAAAAATGAGTTTCCTAAGCTTCAGTGGCCAGCAGAGTAAGGTACTCTTGTTCAATTAACTCCTGTAGCTAAAGCTGGGGAAACTGGATCCATGCAACAATGAGAAAGCAATATAGAGAGGGAGGCTTGGAGCTCTCTGTGGTGAAATGTTTCCTGTGGGAAGAATTCCCCAAAAAAGCGATGCAATTCTTTTAAATGAATTATTAGCACACTGCGAGGAACAAAAGCCTTAGGACCTAAGTAAAATCATACATTTCCATTTGGCCAGAAACATCCTCACCTATTTTTTTTTAAGCCTAAAATAAGAACAATAAAACCTTTTGTTAGGGGAAATGAACATCAGACGGTTTTCAGCAGGACAAGCAGAGTAAACTATGCAAGGAGCAGGAAAATGAGCTGGATTTGTATTCCTGCACATATACATATGAGAAAAACTGTGTATAATGCAGTGTTCAATGCCATCTTGTTAGTAAAACAACCAACTATTTTAATGCCATTTTCATTCAGAAAACATCCCTTTAACTGACCAACACAGCTTAATCTCAGAAGAACATTTTATAGCAGTGAAAGTCAGAAAGTCCTCCTTTCATCACAGACTTTTCAAACCAGACCCTGCAATATCCAGGATGGAGATTTGTGCTGAGCACTCCCAGGAGGCCAGATGAGGTTTCTGACCAACTGCCCAGAACCACTCCTCAAAGAGCAGCCCTTCAGCTCACTGAAGGTAACACTTACCTGGAA
Organism: Perdix hodgsoniae; assembly: GCA_035772895.1. Classification (NCBI taxonomy): domain Eukaryota; kingdom Metazoa; phylum Chordata; class Aves; order Galliformes; family Phasianidae; genus Perdix; species Perdix hodgsoniae. The sequence goes on along the minus strand of JAPSGF010000001.1, from coordinate 1,763,614 downwards.
CGTGATTGACATCTGTCGAAGTATTTTCATGGCAAGCAGAAGGGAGAAAAGGAGAAGAGAGAGAAGAGAGAAAAGCCATTAGAGATTCACACAGCAAATCGGCATCCTTGCATGGAAATCAATTTCATGCAAAACCAGAAGTAATTAGGTTTGTTAGAAGGCCACCCATCTGCAGCCAAGCACTCAGCCATGCAAGGGAGAAGGTTTTGACTCCCTCTCCACTGTGCATGTAAAAATGAATCCACCATCATATCTGTCCGGAGAGAGTTCCTGGAATCAGATAGATCCAAGCCACATCAGTTCCTGTAAGAACATTGGTTAAAATATTCCAGTTTTCACACACAAATGCAAAAGGAAGAAACAAAACCTACCTGCCTGCAGTAGGCTTCCAGTGCACATAAATTCAAGCAAGTTTTCAGAACAAACGGAAAGTAACCTGCTCCCCTTTTATGTGGGGCCACGTGAATTTATGACCAGATGCAAGACACTCAGTCCCAAAGTCCAGAAGAGAGCCCATTCTTTTTCATTCCTCCTGCCCATCATTCTCAGGAAATCCCATCCTTCATTGCAGACAACAGTAGTGGTTGGGGAGGAGTATCATGAGTGGGCAAATCCCATGTTGTCTTTCCACAAGATGTGGAATTCAGACCAAGTGGCATTCAATACTTCCTCCTTTGTTTCAGAGGACCACTTTTTGGACTCAATCACATAAATCGCAAAATAAATTCGTCTTTCAAAATACACATGAACAAGGCTATGTAAGGGAAGATAATGACCACAGAAAAGGTGCATCTTTGGATGCAGAAACTCTTTTTTTTTTTTTTGCAGAGCCCAGCAAACCCAGGGAATGTGCTTTAAAGAAAGGCCTCATATCTTTTTTAGCATCCCATGTTATGTCTTGCGCTGAATAGCCACACTTACAACCCATCAGGGAAGAACCTCTGAAATGTCAGATCAACACCTTCCTTCCTGGGCAGTCCTCCAAAGAAAAACACAAACTTGCTTGCAGAAACAGTGGGGCCAAGTCCCTACATAGCATTCCTCCTTGGCAGCCTGAACCTTGCCCAGGAGCTGCTCTGTTGCAGGCACCATCCTTCAGGAAAGGCTTCAGAGCAATGCATTAACCCCTCAGGTTCCTACAGATCCAAGAACATCTCTGCCAGAAGTTCAGGAGCAAGCCAGGTGCTTTGGCTACACAGCAAGGTCTAAGAATGTATTCTCCTTCCCTGAATATCCCCTCCAACTTCTGTTAGTATTCTCCTGTCCAAACCCGCAATGTTCCTATGGAACCACTTCCACTTGTTGTCACAAGACACTTGCATTTTGGAAGTGAGTGATTGATTCCTGCACACATTGTTTATCACTTAGTAATGATTCCAGATTCATTTGAGGTAGAGTCCCTGAGGCACGGCACACATACCAAACCATCCTTCGTTAAAGAAGTAATAACCCAAATAAAACAATGCACAAACAGAGCAGGGACTGTCACACCACCTCATTTAATCTCCATAGCTTGAACTAAATATATATGCCAAATCTAGTGAGTGGCTTCTGTCGCCTCTTCTTTTCAACGCATAACAGTATCTAGGATCTGGTGCCGTGGCACATGAACCCAGACAAAAACCAAGTACTGAATGTCTGCTTGAAAATAATTATCTTAATGCAGGGGAAAAAAAAAAAGCATCAGGCAGCAGAACATGCACTAAGGATGGAAGGCAAAATAAGGCAAGAGCAAAAAGGAGTAGACCTTTCACCACCATTGCAGAATGCAAATCTGATGGCAGAGAAACAACACCGGAGGCCTCGAACCGAGGTGCTTTCAGGAAAAAAAAAGAGTTGCAATCAGAGATGATCACATATTTCTGCAGTAGAAGATGAAAGAGGGAACAGTGTAAGATACCCCAATTATTACTGATAATCCAGCAGCTGCTCCAGTGCCCGCTCCAAACAAGTACAAGGCTCCAGACCCACATGTGCTCTCAGACAGCACCACCGCAGCCACGCTGCCCCAGGACCCTGGGAACAGCAGGCAGCGCCAAGCAGGGCCTGAGCTCCAAGAAGAAACCAAAGCGTGCTTGGAGGATAAAGAGGATCACCGGAGACAAAGGGCAAAAAGAAAAAGCAAGCCAAGGGTGAGGAGGGGATAAGCAGTTTAAGCAAGTAAGAGAAGAGGCAGCGGGCTGTAACTGATAAACTGCTTTAACTAATACTAATTTAGCTGTGTGTGAATTAAACAGGTCATGAAGTTGTTAAAAAGGGGAACAATTAAGTGTTAAGAGCTACATGAGCATCTTCATAGTTTTTCAATGCCAATTAACCAGACAGCCAGCAAGGGATTTCTATTTACCTATATGCTTAATGCAGATGTCTCTAAGAGCAGGCATCTCTGAACCTGATTGGTTTTATACTTAGCTTTCTTTTTCCTCTAACTTTTTGGAATGTCTTCACACCACATGATTTATAAGTGCACTAATTGCATCAGAAAAGCCAGTATGCATTTCTGTGACACTTTTGCCGTGTTTACCTACTTGGCAGCCAAAGTCATTAGAGCTATTGCTTTCGTACAATAAATAGTACGGGAGTTTCCTGTATTGCAGACACCCCCCCATGTGGTATCTGCTAGCAAATGCTGCTTTTCAAATGGTGAAATTATTTTTTATTTTAAAACACACATGAGAAAGCACTGCTTTCTTTGGTAAGACAAAAATGGCTCACAGCCAGTCAGCCCCCACAAAAGACCCTACAACAAGTATCAAAATGGCAATTGGAATTGCCATGCCAGTCCTGCCAGAGAACCCCATAATATCTCTGCAGTGCAGGGTCCTGCTCAGCTTTGGAGCACAATTTAAAATGTGGTTGCATATATCTATAAAAGAAACCCTTAAGCAGAAACATTTAATGACATGCTCGTACAGGGCTGGTGTCTCCCCATTTGGAAGAAAGCCCAAAGAACAGAGATAGCAAGTACTGACAAAGGAACCATAGCTAGGGAGATTATTTGACTCTCCTTGGGCCCCTGTCATCTGAGGCATTCTCTCAAATCCTCTTCGTGTTTTTCTGATTTGTTTTTAAAACTACCATTTAAATACGTCACGTCTCACCTTCCATCAGCACTATCACCCTCCCATCTCGAGGGTCTCTCATCTACCACACAGACTGAGGAAGCGCAGCATTTCGCAACGAAACAAGGAGCATGTCGAGTTCATGGCCAGCAACCAACCTGCGACTGTGGGACATGCTGCCATGCAGATGGAAGTTTTCCAACTTCCTACAGCTCAGAGCATTTCAACCACAGAAAGGCCTGCCTCTTCAGAAAAGATAAGACAGGGTTTGCTTTATCCTATGAAGAAGAGTCAATTTACTGTCTCTTTGTAAAGGGCTGCACCTTAGCTGGGTCACAAGAGGGATCAGCAGAGTTCTGCCTTTCTTTGGGGCAGCCCCAGCTATCTGGGTGAGGTGGAAGGGAAAGTAGGGTAGCAGTGATCAGGAGGAACAAAGCTAACATTACAGATCAGATCACCACAGCACCTCTAACAGAAACATCTGAGCGTTTGTTTTTTTCCTAACATTTTTAAATAAAATGTTTAGTAATAATGGAAAATATCATGAGAGCACCCTTTCCTTTCTACCTGAAAAACAGAGGAAATACAGATTTCTGGCATACACTGGCCCTATCAACTCACATCACCATTACTTGATCAAATGTGTCAAACTGTTGGGAACCACTGTTGGTGCAAAACTGCAGATTCTTTGTCTTGTTCTTCAGGAAGCAGTAGAAAAACTACAGAAAAGTAGATAGCTTTTGTAAAACCCGTCTCATTAATGAGACCAATCCCAAGAACCAAGAATCATCTCTGTAGTGTCTGTGCTCACACAGGGAATAGGCATCTTGTACGCTATTTATGGCTGTGTAAGTTAAAGTCTTACCTCAAGTAAGTTTATAACAGAGTTAGCATTTACTGTGATAGTGTTGTGATCTCATTCTATATATTTACTTAACATCTTTTTTCTTACCATGGTATCTTTCCACTGATTCCAATGGAATTATGACAGATGAGACTAATTCTATGTATTCCAATGAACTTGGAATTCATAATACTGGGACAAATCCAAGACCACTTGAGCCTATGATGTCAGTCACTGAGCTGCATGCTGAGATCATGAAGAACTTCACAGTACTAGCAGGTGTAGGCCTTATTGTCTCTCTTCAGAAGAATAGAACCCTGTAATTTGTGTTAATGGAGTGTTGAACACTTCTGATTTTATTCAGCAGAGACAAGTGGTGACACATGCACAAACAAGTTCATTACTATCAATTACTTTTCTCCGTGTCCTTTGTCCTATGGGATCTCTTAGGATTCAGCCTCTTGAGAATAGTACTCACTGATACGTTTCATAGAATTGCATACATTTGTGGTACTGTCTAAAGAGCATATACTTGGGATCCCAAAACACTTATTAGCTGTGAATATAGGGATCATTCATCCAGTACTGAAATGCAGCCAGCTCTGAAGTGAAAGACGCAGATGTTTAACAGCTCATACAAACGCCAACAGTTTAGTATGTCGGAGTTAGAACAATAAGAACTACTCAAAAAGGCAGAATGAAACCTTACTATAACTTGACTGATTCTATTAAAAGTATAGTGCTATTCTGAAGCACTTCAGATTTTAATGAGGTGAAGGGATTGAACTTAATCTTACCTGAATGAATAACATTGATTTGATGTCTCCCGTTCTCCACACTCAGCCTGGTTCCACCACTATGAATTTAAGGGGCACTCCAAAGAGCCAAATGTGAGGTTTACTGGCATGCACCTGAGCATGTCACCCCCTAAAGCACGCTAGGTGTAAACAGATTCTGTGTCTAATAAAGAAAATGGATACTTTACTGCAAAGGGCCAAACTTTCTCCTCTCAGCCAGTCAAGACACTCAGGCAGCGCATAGCTAGCTAAAACAACATTTGCAAAAGACCTTGGGCTTGCTACAATTGCCTGGCCACTTAGAGTGCTGCCAAAAGAAGGTGGCCTAGAAGGATTAAATATGCCTCCACTCAAAAAACAACGCATAGTTACTTTGCTCCATTAAGAGTGAAAAACAAAACTGAAATCAACATAAAGTTACAGAAATGCATTCATAATAATCCCTGTAATTAACTCTGTATCATTACTATTCTTAGATAAAGCTGCTTACTGATTTCACATCTTTCAGTGAAAGTACCACCCTCTCCCACACATCCCAACAAATACGTTCGTATACATTCTTCAGAGCCCTGTCTACACTGCTAGGGAAAAACTCTATTGTTCTGTAGTCTTCTACTAGCAAAAGAACGCAATTGGAAATTAATTACATGATGCTCTCCATGCAATCCATTGATCTTCACTTAAATTGCCTAGATATGTTGTCTGATCACTCCAGGATGAAGTTTCTTGTGTTTCATCCTGCAGACCCAAACACTACAGGGAAAAGATGTATTTTTCCCTGTTTTACACAGCACCTCCATATACCTCCATTCAGCCAGCTATGTCCACAGTCCTGTATAGCACACAGGGATACATAAGTAAAACTTCTGAAGGGCAGGAGCAAGTAGAATAAAATACCATGCACTCCAGATTCACTATAGATCAAATGAAAAGCAACTTCTAACTTTCATGTTAGAAAATGTGGTAGCAGTAAGATCGTAGCCCTGGAATGGCATGGCTACTGGGAGTTAGCCACCAGCATTGGAGACTATTAAGGAAAGACCCGACTAGTATTTTTCATTAATTTGCCAGGTATACCTGATCTTGTCTTGAAAAAACTTGGCTGCTGGGACCTTTCCCAGTCTTATTTCCTTTGACTTTATTACACTAACTCAAAATACATTCCCTGGGCAGCTCCATCAGTACCAGCTGCCAAGCACCAGGACTAAGAGCTTCGGTAATGGAACAGGGCAAATGCCACAGCAAGGCCAAACTTCTGACAGCAGACAGGCACAGAGACTCAGGGAAAAGTCAAAGAAAAAGAAAATTCGCAAAAACCTTATTTGCAGCTTCCAGCAACGGGAGACTTGTAGAGATTGCATCAAGATCAAAATATTTAATAGTTTTTGATGGACTCCCTTCTCTCTTTGAATTTGCCTGGTCTCATCCAGAACTAGAAGTGATGTGGTGTGAAACTATTTCCACTTGTTCATTTAAAACCTGCAGCTGAATATATCACCTACAGCATCACCTACCTGTTGCTTTACAAAAAAAAAAAACTAGCAATCATTCTGTAGTCAGGCTGGTACCATCACAGTATGCCTGATTACTACCTCATGTCCTGTTTTAGTCAATTATTTCTTAATTGAAAAGTTTAGACCCATCAGGACCTTCCGCACATGGCTACCATTCTGTGCCTACAGTGAAAGGCATCTACATCAGCTACACTAGGATCAGTTTTCAATTCTACTCTGGGGTCAATCAGTGATACAGGGCAGCATGTACATCCAGTAGATTTTAACACAGACTTAAATCCATCAGAAGCCTGTCAGAACCTTCTAAATTTAGACATAACTTACATTTTTAACTGTTCTATCATACTTCTGAAACATTATCTAGACATCTCTGTACCTCCTACCCTCATTCAGACTTCCCTTCAAGGCAGAAGAACCTTAAGCTTCACAAAGCCTTTCAAAAATTCCTTGCAAGACATAGACATTCTTAAAGACAGTTGCTTCCTCATGTTCTAACTACAGTTGAAACTAGATTCTCATTAGAAGCCTAATTTTCTCCCCATTTTTTACTTTAATACATATTAAATCAACCAACATGCTTTTGCAGCTGCAGTGCATCATAAGAGTGATACATTCTCACAATCTGGAAGATTGTGAGACACAGCAGACCTCAGGAACCAGGAGCAAGCTTCTCTCCTATGACTTTCCTATTTTAATTGATTGGGGTGGTGTAATGCCATAGAAAAACACAACAAGGTCCTAAACTGCAGCGAGTAAGGATTTGCTCAAGTACAATAGCCACAGGCACAAAAACAAAGGAAAGAAGCTACTTAGCTTTGAAGGGCCTCCAGTAAGCAGGGATCTCCAGCAAAATACCTTTACCTTCACTGCCAGCCCTTAAATGAGGCCTGGGAAGGGGTGGATCCTGGCTCCACCTCCACCAGTCACTCTGGTGCACTGCATGCACCTGTGCTTCTCTGGGTGGCCCTGCCTACCCACCAGGTGCTCAATCACTCTTTCAAGTCTTAACTTAGCCCTTCCAGGCAGAAAGAAGGGATGTGAACAGGACGGATCTCCCTATATCAAATGTCCTCCTTACAAGCAAAGCCTTCTCTTGATTCATCAGCATAGCTACCCCTTCTCAGATCCAGCAAAGCAATAATATTAGAAGGTTATAGGACATAAAGATGACAAGGAGCCTGCTGCTGCTGAGGGGCAACAGTGCACTTCCAATGCCGAACAGCATAAACAGACCTTTTTTGATTTTAGCAGTTAGACTAAAGTGTACCAACCCAAGAAGATAAAACTAGCTTCACTACAAACACTCTGCTAGCTTTTCAAAGTACTCTAATTGGGCCCACAGTGTTTCACCACTGCCTGTATCACTTGCAAGACTGACACAGAGACTGGAAACTGGGACATTATCCATTGTATGTGCCACAGAAAGAGGGCACCTTCCGTCCTGCTGAGCAAGAACCTCCTCACATGCTGAGTATTTTCAGCTTTGTTTTGTTCTCAGACCATCACCATGACAGCCATCAAAGGCATTTACTACCCCCAAATCCAGCGCGATTTGTGCTATCTCCATCTCTCTCTTATCATCTGAAAAATGATGGATAGGAATGAACTTTGGGCATATTCTCTGTCTGTGTCATACACAGCTCTGAGGACATTCAATAAATAGTAACACAAAAACAAAAAACAGTAATTAACACAGGGAGATTTGGGAAAAAAAAAGAAAAGCTATAAGTAAGCAAAGAAAGGGCTTATTAAGCCTATGAAGTGGTCCAGGCTATAATCTATTTGCTGTACCCAGCCTTAGAATTAATAAAACAAATCCCTTGATAAGTCTGACAGAGTTATTAAAGGACTGATATTCCCCCTCAGAGCAATCTGAAGCAGCAGAGCTGGAGCCACAGAAGGCTGTGCTTGGCTGAGTCAGCCAAGGGTAGAGGACTGGAAAGAAGAACCCACCCAACTCTTACTGTCAGCACTGCTTGCCCCTGTCCAGCCTGCTCTGGAAAGGGTCAGTGACTGTGAAACAAGAAGAAAAACTGCAAGGAAGAAAGCCCCATCTCTCCACTTCTGCTGCCAACCTAACCTTGCATGAGGCAGGAAGAGAGATGCTGCTCCACGGGTGAGCCTGTGTGAGCTTTTCCCTGCTCACATTGAGCTGAGGTGCCAAGCCACAGTAGAGAGGACATCCTATACCACTGCCCTCAGCTGCTACTGCCTGAGCCCTGACCTTGTGCAGCCTTTGAGGGCAAGAACCACTCCTTCGCCCAGTTGCACCTCTCATTTACTTGTGCTGTATGCCAGCACTCCTCGTTTGAGGCATCACAGCATCTCAGGATAGAAGTGACATAGTACAATCATCTGTGAGGCAAATGATTGCTGTGTAGAATAAGACTTGGCATTTTCCACATTAAAAGGGACATCGTGCAGACTCCACTGAAATATTCCAGATATCATACCTTCAAAATAATCTGTATGTCTTTAACGGAAGATCTAAGTATATGTTATTATGCCACTGAATCCAGCTCATGCTGGAACTAAAACTCACCCTTGCTTTCTCAGCATTGATTATAGCTAATACTGAATCAAATCTAGACTTGTTACAAGATTCAGTGCTGGGAGCTTTGAGGAAGACATTGTATTCAAGGAATTGGTGATCTTGACAAGGCCACACCACTCTGTTGGGCGCTGGGCTTAGGGCTCGAAAAGCCCGTGTGTTAGCATGAGTACCAGCTGTAAGGGAACCTGCTGGAGTGTCCCATGTTTGTTTGTGAATGATATGACAGAGACACAATCCCAACCTACTGGGACGTTAGGAGTGTAACAAACAAAATAGAAGGTTCCACAGCATGGGAGCGAGAAGGAAAATCCAACTGTGGTCCATCTGATGCCAACTGAAAGCAGGGCTTACTGTATTTTCTGAGATGTAAGATTTATGTATTATCTATATTCCTCTTTTAATTCCATGTTATTAAAATCACTATATTATTACTTTATTTGTTGTCAGGCCTTTCTTCCTAAGTCTAAAAAAATCCCTGCATCTTTTCTCCCTCCCCCACACACCCACCCGCTCCCAAGTGCAGAACAGTTCTGAGGGAAAAACTCCTCAGAAAGCCCGTCACGGTGCTACGCAGCCACCTTAGCTACTTAGCCTCTGGGTTTGGTATAAATAAGTATCAACTAATTATTGATGCATTCATTCCAATTCTAATTAGGATGGAATTTCACTGTGCCGGTAAAGTGAGAACTCTATTTATTACACATAAAAAAATACAGTGCGTGCTCCTCCAATAATCATCCTAAATACTGCATGAGTAATCAGAAGAAATACATCTTCTTTTCCTCTCCCTCCTACACCTACATATCATTTTTAGAGTAAATGTTAGTGGGTTTTATTTTTCATGTTATTGCTGTATTTGCTGCCACAATATATATATTTAAATTAAATAGGAGTCATCAAGAGGTTCCATTGGAAGCATTTGCTTTGTTTATTGTTGAAATTTGCTGCTTAGAAAAGAGTAACTGCTGACTTAAGTCAATGTGAAACATAATGATGGGAAACAGCTGCATTCTGCATCTTTCAAAACGCTAAATTTTAGTGTACAAATGTCTAAATGTAGACCTCCAGCGTGCAGCAGGATCCATGCAGATGCAGACCCAAGTACATAATCACAGGTCAGGGCAGGACCTCACACCCACTGAATTCAGCAGATGTCTCTTCTCACTGAATGGACTAGGATCAGGCCCCTACAATTACTATTACAATCACTTGCATGAAGAAACAATCAATTCCTCTCTCTCTCTCTTAAATATACAGTAGAAAATACTTGTGATTATTCTTGACATAATATACTCATACTCAGAACTGAGAACAGCTAGAAACGATTTGGGGAAAGAGTCTGGCATCTTTTTAGCACTGAAAAAATATTTTAGAATTTCTACTCTTTCTGAAATTTGTGAAAAGTAGGGGTGTATGTAATAGATAGCTCCCATGCTCATTTTTTTTCAGATCTGTTATATAAAAGACACTGTTGAGCAATATGAAGCTTTTCACTTCCATGCCACTGATTCAAATCTACTGTATGTCAATAGAGATGGAAAGTTATTCATGGAAGCAGTCCTTCCATGACCTAAGTGAAAGGAGACAAGAGGAGTCCTCAATTCATATCCTGGCTGATTTCTACATCCAGAAAAGCCACCTTCATAATTATTGGCTTCCAGCAGTGCATAAACATGTTAGCACTGCACACTGAGAAAGCAGAGGCCCAAACCAAGGAGACTGCCAAACACACTGCCAGACGCTGACACTAATTGATATCTCACCAGGGTCTTAAGTACAGAAAGAAGGAAAAATAATGTGTTCTAAGTGCAGTATTTTTGCAGCTGAGCTATGCCATAACATCAGAGCAGAAACAGAAAACTTCCACCATGTGTTTCTTGTGTGCCTGAAGGCTAGTTCCTTTCCCACAGAAACTGTTATTCCTCACCAGCTAGGGCTCCAACTCTAAGTCCTCATACGCCAAACGCATGGAAAAGGGTTTTATGACCAGAGGTATATACTAGGCTGTCCCAGGTGATTCTATCTCCATATGTGAGATGAGGATGTGGAAAGCCACAGCACTTTTCTTATTTCCCAAGCAATTGGAGGCCCATACCAGAGCAAGAATCAAGGAAAACTGTTCAACCCATTGTGATTATATCTTACAGAGATTCATTCGCTGCAAGGTGATTAATTGATCCCATAATAAAGAGCTAATAAAAACTTTCTTCAATAGGGAGACATAGATCTGAAACAAAATAATAATCTTTTAAGGAGCAAAGACACAGTTCACCTTTGAATTTCAATGACAGTTGTTAGAACTATTGCTGAGGGATTTGGAAGGGAGGTACTTGCTTTTGTAGGAACTCTCTTTACTAAGAGGTAACTTATTCTCTCTTCAAGAACATGTGTAGATTTCCGTGGAAATGACTGGATATCAGCACTCCTTGAGGACAGTATGAGAAAAGCATTTCAGATACATCAAAGAAAACCGAAGTGCGGTTTACCTGAACTGGCCTGTGACCTAGCTGCCTTGTCAAGGACATAATGATTAACAAGAGTAGAAAATTCCAAACTGCCACCTCAAAACACGTTGCAGAAACAAGCACTAGCAACTGCTTCTGAGACCACAGAACCACAGAATTACAAAGTCGTTGAGGTTGGAAGAGACCTCTCAAGATCATCCACATCAGGTTCAGGACAACGACCTGTCACGTCTGAAATATCTCAAGGATGGAGACTTCACAACAGTTAGTGAAGTGCCTAGATGAACAAAACAGCTTAGCTTATTAATGAAAGCTGGTTATAATCTCTAAGCAGTCCAGAAAGGTTTATCTTTGATGAGCTAGATATGGTCATTAAGAGACAGGAAGATGGTCCCAGAGACGTACTCCTTTTTCTTCCACAAAGAGCACAGAAAATGGTTTGCAGAGAATCCCAAGGACATGGTAGGAATGAAATTCCTGTTATGGAGTTTCAGTACCATCTGCTTGCAGTGGAAGGCTGCATGATACAGCTAGCCTTGAGAGGCTCAAGATGAGTCTTTTACCAGAAGGCATAGACATGAAAAAACATTCAAATATGGTAGTTTTCTGCTGCTTCAAAGCAAGCATTAGAAAGCACACTGTAAGACTTCAGGTAAAAGTCAAATCTGTAGTGAAAAAAAAGTGAGTACAATGAGAGTCCTGAAAAACTCAGTGAATTTTGAACTTAGAATACAAAATTGGATGTACCTGTGTATGTGATATATTGATATTATTGCAAGGTGTATCCCAATAATTTCATATTAATCCACCATTCACATGACAAGCATGTAGAAACCATCTTTTTACCACATTCATAAAGCCTTAAGCACTCCTATTTAAAACTTGCACTGTGTAAAGTAACTCCTCCAAGGTGAGAACTTGCTGTTTATTACAACAATCTTTTGAATATATAATTAGCAAACTGATGGCTGTATTCAGTTGCTTACCTCCCATCTGTCACACTCGGCAGCTACTCAACTACGAACATTGTCTGCAGATAGGCTGGGAGACAGATGGTGATTTGGTACAAGTCAACAAGGAAAATCACAGCCTTGTACCACCTAATCTGGAGTATTAGTGTCACGGGCTGCTCTCTAGAGCTCACTCGTGACAGCGGGGACAAAACCCGGGGAGAGAAAGCACGAAGCGCCTCCCTTCTGTAGCGGCGCGGCGCGGCCCGGCCACGTGCGCTCCGAGAGAGGGGAGAGAAAAAAACGGCGAGTGGGTCTGGGAGGGAAGGAATGAAAAGAAAGGAGCGATCTGAGAACGAACGGCAGTTCAATGAACCTAATAATGCTAAACAACAACGGAGAGTTTCAACAAGGAGAGAAATAGAACTAACCCTCACCGACGAGCTGTAGGAGGCGGGAAGCTGCGACCACGCTGTCTCCTCAGCGGGGGATCGCGCGCGAAGAAGAAAAAAAACTCCGTCCCCTTTTCCGGCTACCCCTCCCCCCCATGCCCAATTAAGGCAGTCCATAGGAAAGAAAAAAAAACTCTCTCCTTAACTCCCATTATCCTGCATGATGTTCTGATGTGGAATAGCAACGCAAACCAAAGACATTACAAAACCATAACAATTAGCTAGCATACACAAGGAAGCAGTAGAAAGTAATGGGTCAGTAATACAAAACTACACAGACACAAAATGAAGCCAATAAATATTTGGCAAGTAACTTGTGCACAGGCAGTATATGAAACAGCATCTGGGGCACGTGGCATTTTCCCTTGTAAATAATTATGTCATGGAAGACCTGTATTAATAGAACATATAGAAGAACATTTAGTAAGACTTTTTCAGCAGCCACCAGTTGCTAGATATCAAAAGCCTGTGGAGGAAGCTTGCCAGCTTGGAAGCATGGAGCAACAGGGTTCATTCTGTCTTGATAATGCTATATCCAGAGCCCGATGATTCCCAGTGGGAGAACATCAAGTACATCTCCTACATATTGCTTGTCAGTTGTGCCACAATATAATTCTGTGAAACAAGCAGAAAAACTATTCAAACAAGTCTGACAACTTTCTACTCAAGGGCATTGAGTAGACCTCCTTCTAAGAGCACATTACTCATCATTGCACATAGTTCAAGTGAATATCCACGCCCTACAGTGATATTGCCCTGCAATTGTCACGACCACTGTCACTGCAGGGAGGACAATAAGGAGCACCCTTTTTCTCCAGGACTAGCTGTATAAAGGTGAGGTGGAAATGGAATTCTCTTGCTTTTATGGTGCCTAAACAGAATATATTGACCTAAAATGACAGAAAGCTAGAGGTGAAGGCTGACAAATACCAGCAGTTCTGCACACCAGTGGTTTAGGCACCAATTGCTTCTCACCAGAACAATACAGTTCAATCTGCATTTCTCAATGTCTAGAGAAAACTATCAAAGAGAAGAAGGATATTGTCTTTCAGTCATTATATCCAAAAACTTAAATTGTTATGAGTGAAAGCCTAGTTGTTGTAGCTTCTGTCCACTGGGGGAAGTAGAATATTCATCTGCTTCTCCACATACTAAGTGCTTGATGAACCCCCCTGCAATGACATGAAGAGCCTGAAAAAAAACAGGCCTTCTCTTAGAAACACTGAGGCCAACAATATGGCATGAAGGAATGCCCTAGAAACCTGGTGATGGTAGGCAAGAACTGCAAGCTAGTCTTGAGCTTGGAGATGTCAGTGGTAAAGGTTCACTTTCATAGAATCATAGAATGGGTTGGGGTAGAATGGAATTTAAAGATCATCTAGTTCCAAACCCCCAGACCTGGGCAGGGTTGACAACCATTTTACTATTCTGAACTTCAGATAGAGAACAGCTTCACTACATTTCTTCAACCTAGAAGAGGGCAACAACCTCATTTATTATTTGGTGTAACATGTCATGAGCAAAAGCTGCTTATTCACTCCTACATAATCTCTTGTATGACTCTCAAATGAATCAACACCCACTTCTATTTGGGGCAAGCTTTCTAATGAGTGACACTCTGAAAAAGAACAGGAAGAGGATATAAAAGATTAAACTGGACAGAGAGGTACAGCCATGCCATTACAAAACAGGACGAGGCAGTCTCCAAAGATTTATTCCCTGAACTCTGAAAATGCTCCTAATCACTACTACAGATTTACAGGTGTAAAATGTGAGTGGGCTGTATTATTAGGGAAGTAGAAGAGTGTTATTCTCCAATATCTCACTAAAATTCTTGGCATGATACTTAGGTTGCTAAGAGAGTAAAATCTATTGATCTGAGTATTCACTGCAATTCGATGGCAGAATGCGAAACCCTAGAAAGCAATTGGGCCTTCTGGTATTTCAGAACATTAAGTCTTATTCTCTACTGCAGCTATAAAAAGTCCTGTCTTTTACTACAGCTGTAGTCTCAAAAGTGAAAATATTCAGGCTTGATCAGAACCTCTTTGAATATCTAATATCTTTGGTTGGGTCATTTGACATCCTCTAAGCTATATTAGATGTCTTGATCTCCAGACCCTCTGAAACTCTTATGAACAACTTCTGAGCACTCAGCAACACCCTGATATACACTAATCTTCATGAAGATGACAACGGTACAGTTGCACATTTGGTAGTGAGCATTAGTACTGCTTTGTCACTATAACTTACTCATCTCAATTTTTCCCCATACCAATTTTTCTTCATCTCTAATGCAGTGCTACTTGTTTCTTACAGACTCCAGATCACTCAACACTGCTCATGAAATACAGATTATGATTGGTTTGCTGGATACTGGTCAACTTTGGGCCATTCCTGAGAAGGTCTGAGGCATGACCTTGGTGATGACCTTCAAAATACAAGACCTGGCAAAAGTATTAATGATGATTAAGATAAGCATGGTGTTGCTGCCTCAGCAAACAAATAATATCATCTCTAGCAGCTTTCTGTTTGCTGTCTTTCCCATGCCAGTCTATGCTTTCCTCTCTGCTGTAGTAGGCTCTACTCAGGTGTAGAGCCCTGTAGATACCTATTTGCCAGAAGGTGTCTGGAGCTTGTCTCCAACAGGGCCTTCAAGGACTGTTCCAGCAGATGGAGCTTTTACCTCATATCTTGCAATTTAAACATTCTCATAGAGAATGACAATAAGGCATCTGTTTCTTTATGAAGTTTCCCAGTACAGTAGAGATGCCTGTTGTGTCCACTCCTTACAATAATTAAGCTCAGAAAACAAAGAGCACCTAAACCTGACTGGCTGTGAATCACAGAGGGTTCTGTATGATTCAGATTAAACAGACAGGAGCAAATCACAGCAAAAAGTCTGGGAGGTAACAAAGATAGATGAAGAACTTTTCAGAAATGACTTTAGCTTGAATGCGTTAGACTTGAATGCATTAGACATATACCAACTTTTAGTTCCCTGTCATAAGGCCCAAAGGGAAATAAATGAAGGTCACAGCACTTTCAAGCCATCCCAGAGAGGAAAAGGAGACTCAGAGCCCTTACAACTCCTCCAATTTCACGTATGTGGAATGTGTGGACCATAGGACCCCTAGTTCCATTTGAAGACGTGGAAGACCTCCCAGAGGCTAACTCTGAGAGCAGAAGAAAATAAAAAGACTGTTGTAGAAAAGAAAAAAAAAAAAAAGGGTGAGAGAGAAAGAGCCTATATGGCACCAATTTTCTTACACCTGGCGAGGTTCTTGGGACACTTTTGATGATTGCTAGGAAGGTGTGAGGAATGTACCTTGTCTAGTATTATGCAGCCAATTCCAGCATAGAAATCCAACATCAAAAGGTGGGAGATTTTGAGCTCCACCAGTAGATAATCAGGGAAGAGATCCTTAAGTGATAGAGATGCTTTCACTTAGATAATGATAAACAGGATGTAAATGTGAAAGTCGAGCTTTATCTTTCCAGAGGTGCCTCAGAGGCTGACAAGTTTTCTATGTGTGGGCACTTCCCACCTAAAGCACACAGAAATTGGGCTTTCCTTAGAAGACTCACTTTCCTTTTCTCCTGTTGCAGAGCCTGCTCCATCTCCGGCCTCCTGTAACTTTGCCTTACAGACTGCTTTGCCTCCCATTGTCAGTATGCGAAGGCTGGCCTAGCCAGTCACAACCAGGAGACTCTTCCCCTGCCAGCCATGATCATCCTGACAGTTCTTTCTCCTCACATCATCTGTCATTTCTCTCTCTCCATCTTCCCTTCCTGAAATCACCCTCTCTCAGCAACCACATTAGGGCTGGGGTCAGAGGAACAAGGAGCAATGCCAAAGCCAGATCACTCTCTGCTTCCATCCTACTCCCAATACAGTGACGAACCTGCGAAAGCCAGAGTTAAGTCACGATGGGATGATTAAGCTTGGGTGAAAGCAGTGAAAAGCAGCAGAGCCATAAGCAGCTACAAAAATCAATGTATGATATTTTTGCTTTGGGTAAGAAACAGCCAGAGTATTAGTGTCTAGTTGTGTTTTGGCTCATGAAAGAGAGCCAGAAAGATTTAAGGAAAAGATCCATATAGTCACAAATCTGGGGACTACTCTTCAAATACCTGTAATGGAGTTAATTGCTCTAGCAATACATCTCCGTCTGGACTGGACACTCCTTTGTTGTGAGTAACTTGAGTTTCACTTTGACAGCACTATCAACAAATGTCACTCCTGATCCTGGCATTACTGCTAGTTTAGATCTGCTTCCTTTTGGCCTAGTTCTGCTGATGAATGTTATTACAGGCCTGAAGGAATTGCAGCAATGGGCTTCTTCAGAGAACAAGCCAGTAACTTTCTGTTGTGCGTTGTACTAAAACAATCCATAAGTAATGTTTACAGCTTCTGTAGTAAATCAGTTAATCTTTACCAAAGGAGTCATACTCGTGGTGCTGTTTAACATCTTAGCAATGTCACAGACAGCGGGATCAAGTGCACCCTCAGCAAGTTTGCAGATTATGCTAATCTGAGCAGTACAGATGATACAAGAGAAGGAAAGGATGCCATTCAGAGGGACCTGGACAAGCTTGAAAAGTGGGCTTGTGAACCTAATGAGGTACAGCAAGGCCAAGCGCAAAGCGCTGCAGTTGGGTCACAGCAATCCCAGACATAAGTACAGACTGGGAAAAGAACTCACTGAGAGCAGCCCGGCAGAGAAGGACTTGGGGTTGTGGTGGATGAGAAGATTGACATGAGCTAGCAACGTGCACTTGCAGACCAGAAGGCCAGCTGCATCCTGGGCTATATCAAAAGGCGGGTGGCCAGCAAAGCAAGGAGGGCAATGTCCAAACAGTGCAACACACTAACAAAGGGTAGGAAATAAGATGGTTTCAGGTAACAATTATGAGACAACAGACACAAAGGGTAGAATTTAATGGATACGGACAATCCATTCCATCAGCTTGGGAAAAAAAAACAAAAAACAAACAACAACAAAAAAAACCACCACATTAATTGACATTTTATAAGAATTCCTAAAATACAAAGCCGAATTTTTAGCTTCACATTCAATGTAAGCCACAGTATTTTGTTGCTTTTCTAATACACTTGGATGAAACTAGATAAACTACTATATTGTTTAATACTTAGGATTTAGTATTCTGGATTCCAATCCCACCTCAGGCAGCTCTGACACGATACCCTTCAATAATTCACAGTCTGTTTGCCTCTCAGTTTTGCCATCAGTAAAATGGAGATAACACGCATTTTGCTGTGTGGTAGAGTGATGTGAAGGCTGACTGATTTATCAGTAGTTGTGAGATGCTTAGGAATACTCTGATGAAATGTGCCACATGTATGCACAATTTATTATTAACCTGACAGCATTTTAGCTCTTTTATTTTCCTGCCTTGCACACAATTCAAGTGCAGGATGCCTGAAGCAGATTTGAATGGATGCCATGTGGCATTTTGATTGTAACGGGTACTACCATTTAATTCTGAAATTCACAATCTCAGCACCAAATTAAAGCAGGATTTTTGCAACTAATTTTCCTTCTTCACTCAGTTTTTAAATGTATATATATATTTTAGTTTGGTAAAAGTTCATTAAAACCATTAAAGGCAAGGAGAGAATCTCAAATGAAAAATGTCCTTTTTCCGGTCAAACTTCAAGAGGTGAAAAACAAAAG
This sequence comes from Perdix hodgsoniae, assembly GCA_035772895.1. NCBI lineage: Eukaryota > Metazoa > Chordata > Aves > Galliformes > Phasianidae > Perdix > Perdix hodgsoniae. Next base: position 1,745,277 of record JAPSGF010000001.1, on the reverse strand, counting down.
AAATAAATGTTATATGAAGGCTAAATGATCAAAATAACTCTTCAGAAGCCCAAGTCAGTCTCAAAGCTCCAAGGTGCCTGGGTCACTTTTCAAACTGAGACTTAAAAGTAGCATTCTTAAAAATAAGACCAACAAATCTAAAGAGATTTTGGTTTAGCTCTCATTTAAGCACATCTTCCGTCAGTATGAATGAAGGCTTTTCTTGACTTAGTGTATGAGATTGATTTTGAAAAGAATACAATTCAGATGCTCAGATGTGCAAAAAATTATTTTGTACAGTGATCTGCACATTCCATATATTCTTACAGCGCAGCTCATTAATGACACTGCATCTGCAAGTTCAAGTAGTTCAGGCACCCACACTCTACAGCACAGTCAGACCTTCACAAGGAGAAAATAAATAGGTAAGCGTACGCCTAGAAAACAGATGTGATGTACATTTTGTTTCATTCCCAGACCTGAAAATTGTCAGCTTTCCGCAACATTTTGTCACCTTATCAAGAAGAAACTTAAGCAATTTTGTCTCCAGAAGAAAACCAGTGAAAACTGTTACAAACGCCCAAAACAGAGCAATATAGATTCATAGATTTTTAAGGCCAGAAGGAGCACTAAACAGACCTACAATAAAGCAGTGACCTCCACTGTAAGTGGTAGCAGGGCTATAATTAAACACCATTGACAAATGAGGTCTGAAATCACAGCCAATTGTTCTCCCCAGACAGAGGATCTGAACAGTTTGGTTTAGCTATCTTTTGCCTCAGGCAAACTGGGAGTCTCCACACTGGCAGTGGCAATGACAGGGAAAACATCCCAGAGCACAGGAGTGGCTGTCATGCCATAGTAGTGCAGTTCCCAAGTGAACTTAACTCAAAGGCAGCGCCTTGCTCATCCAGCCCAAATCTCAGCTCCAGTTGGCTGCATTTCAGATAGCGTTTCTTGCACAGAGAGATATTTGTTGTGTTCTTCACTGAAAATGCCCATCGTCCAGTCCTCAGGCCCAGCTATATTGCAAACTGCTTGGGTTCAATTCAACATACTAAAAAGCTGAAGACCAAACTGCTGACAATCTCTGCTTCCCAAATCAGTAGTTGTAGCTCTTGTTGAATATATGCAGTCTTGCTGCCTTTACCTGTCACTGCTGAGAGACTACAATATGCAGTTATAATAGGACATCTGAGACATCAAATGGGAAATAACCCAGCCAAGTCTTGTCCACCCTAGATCATTCCTCAGGCCCTTCACTTAGTGGAACTCTTGTCAAACAGCAATACCTACAGATCTGTCGCTTCAAATGAACTTAAATGATAACAGTGCTTCACATCACTCTTCCCTCCTGGGAGGTTTCAAAGCGCACTGATGTGACTCATCATCCTACCTGTGCTTCAGGCTCCCCTGGCTAGAAACATGTTTTCCTCTCTCTGGTCGAATCAAACCTAAGCTAGGTTCCATTCTTCTACTTCCACTTTGGGGCCTGACAGGTCCCACAACCGTATCAAAATGGGTTTCAGTTCATGGGTTTTCATTAGAGCTTTTTAGTCAGTGTGGGAACACTAGTTCCAGTGTTAAAATTCTTCAAATATTTACTGATAAAGAACAGCACATCAGCATTACGTTCATACTAGGGATAATAATGCCAGTAAGCTACAATATATATACAACTGATATAGATTACTTTATCTGCTATCATCAAAATCAGTATTTTTTCTAAATATCTTGATTTTAATGAAACCACCATTGCTCTTGAGGAAAACAGTTCCAAGGTTTCTTATTCTGATGTCTTATCTGGTCAAAACACTACTTTGTATGTCTTTCAACAAAACATGCCACAGGACAAGGGCAGTCAAAAAACCAACTGCCTTACAGATACACGTTAACATATGATATGAAGCAGAGATAAAATGTATAAGTATACACGTTCAATATTTGTTTAAGCCCAGCAGGTCTTGTAGTTCATTGATGTGATAGTTGTGGCTGAGGCACAGCTGAGAATTTCAGTTGAAGTAACAAAAGAGAACAGAATTTAGGAAAAGACAACTAAGTCAGTAATCTAAATTAAAATTGAGCTTCAAGGTCCCAATGTTTGGGGGTTTTTTTGTTTATTTTTCATTAAAAAAAAAAAAAATCAGATCTCCAACAACACAGTGCCCAGTAGAGGAACAGGAAGGATTCTGCCATTTTCTGCAATATGCAAAATTTTCTTAGAAAACTTTCTTTCTTCTTCTACTCAACAATAAACTTATAGCCAAACTGCTATCATTGTAAGACAGCCTCCCATGCTGTCATGATCACACAGCCACCAGTACCTGAGCCTGCAAATTTTAAACTAAGTATGCCTGCACTAATTGTGCCTCATCTTTGATACTGAATACACCTCCAGCTCTGGTCATCCACAGGCATGTAAGAAGATGTCTGCTTCAGGATGACAGTATATTCAAACCATACATCTTTTTATGTTCATTGATCTCCTCTTATTTTCCTTAGATGTCAAAGCTATCTGAATAACAAGAACTCACACAGATCACCAGCTCCACCAGAGGTCTGGCAGGAAGCATGCTGGGCAATCCATTTGCACAGCATTCCCTCTCCTGCAGCCCAAGTCTCAGGGCAGCTCACACAGGAGTGACAGAGGAGAGGGCAAAAGACTGAAAACACATAAATTCTGGCTAGATTCCCAGTGTTTTCTTTCAACTCATCCTAAACAAGCAATTTAATTGCTCAGTTTTCTCTCTCTTTTCCACGCCTTCTTTGTTGTTTTGTTTTGTTTTTAAGAGAATTTATTAAATAATGATACCATAGACTCTTCCTTTTAAATATATATATATATACACACACACACCTTTGGGGAATAAAAGTAATATATTTTCAGCTACATAGAGAAAAAAGCTTAAGGAATTTAGCTGCAAACACCACTGAGCTATGAAATTCACAGACCACAACACAAGCTGCTCTCATCTCTGCTAGCCATCTCTGCCACAGCTGGGACTTCTGAGAAGCCCCAGCTCACAAACCTGCATTTACCTCCACACATTTCTTCTAAGCTACCTTAAGGAGAAAGGTAAAGAGACACTCTGGCCTTGAAAGCCAAGCTGGCAGGATGGAAGCATGAGGAAAGACTGGACACGTGTGCAGAGGGTGACACACCAGAGGTTTGGAACACTCAGAGAACAATATTTTCCTCGAGTACTGAGGCAACAAACTGAGAAGAAATGAAAATCCGCCCCAGGGACTAGGCAGTCCAAGAAAAGTTTCTGAGTAAGCAGCAGCCAAGCAAGAAGCAAACTCTGGGGCACACCAACAGCGTTACAAGTCGAAGCCAGATTTTAGCCTATAACTCAAATTTCTACATCTGCAAATGAACCATCTTCCACTCTGATACAGGTCTGTCAAATACTCAGAGCCAAACCCGGTCCATTATATTCACTCAGGTTACTTTACTGGCTGAATTCCACTTTTCACATCTGAAGACTAAAATCCCAATAACAAAACATCCCTTCACTCCTTCACCCATACAGCAGACTGCAGACCAGCTACAAATAAGCATCTTGGCTATACTGAACAAGCAGGTTCAGCCATGTTGGCCAGAGATTACAGGAAAAGAAACATAGCAAGATACCTTCCTTTCCAGTGTCTTAGAAATACAAAACGTTTGCCAGCTTTGGGCTAAGTAGGCAGAGGTGGGTCACTGCACGAGGAAAAGCATCTCATCAGCACCTGGGGTTCACAACAGAGGGCATTTGGAGGAAGTCAGTGGAGCAGTGGGACAGATACAGAAAGATTCCAAAAGCTCTCCTCCCACTGTTCCTATCAGCGCCCTGCTGTGCAGCACCTGCTCCGCGCCCCAGCGGGCTGCACTGCTGCTGGCGCTCTGACTCCATCAGCACAGCTGCAGCCCAGGCTGGGACAGCTCCATGTGCACCCAGCACGACACTGCATAAAGCTGCAGGAAAATGGAAATGTCTGTGAAAAAGGAAGATGACAAGCACTCCTTAAACGCGGCCACTCAACAAGAAAAGCTACTTTAAGTTCTAACTGCAAGCCAAGTTAGAAAACTGATGATCAAACCAGGTCACCGTTCTTGGTGCTCATCATTTATCATCATTTAACTGTCCCGTTATGGTATTTATATGGTTTTATCTTTCTCATACAGATTCATATTGGGTTCATAATTCTTGAATAAGGAAGCCCCGTTGGCTATGTATTTCAGACAGAGAAAACGAATTATAGAGGGTAACATGGTACGTATCCCTTGTGAAGTACACTGAGGTGATTCCAGCCTGATTCCATTACTCTGCCAGCAAATCATCTCAGGGATGCAGGACTCCTGTGAGAGAAGCTGGAAATTAGTCTCAGGTCTCAGCTAACGCTTTAATGACTGGACCATCCCTTCTTGCCAAATATAAAAGTTCTGTTGCCCCAGTCTACTTTCTTTATACATGAAACCCTGGTCTCCTCTCAGGATAACAGGATGTGCAAGTGCATACAGCTGAAACTGCACTACTAGCAATGCCATCAGCAATACGGAATGGGAAATCAGTGTTCTCAGGTCCCAAACCCACTGCAGAATAAACACATTTCAATGCAACATGGTTCTGCTTTGAGAAGTCTCTGACGCCTTCACACCTCCCTCCCACGGCCTGTGGGCTGTTTTGCACCCAACTACCAGCTCCTGGACCCGTTCACAGGTGCAGCAAGGGGGATTGCTTTGCAGGTCAGATCATCAATGACATGAGCTTGTCTGCAATGAAGGATTGCGGGAGAGACACACACATACACCCCAAAATTACACTGCTGTCCCTGGACAGCAATAACATGGCAGTTGCCTCGTTTTCTAGAGACGAAAGGAAGAAAGAAACTTTGCTATTCAGCGAGTTCAAAGTGTGTCAGCAAAGGAGCAAGAGGTGAAGTGAGATCAGAGGTTGGCCTGGGATAGGTGGCCGCTCTACTGTTCTGTCACATTGATTACCAACCACCTCCTCTTAGGCTGGGGAGCTCAGTGCTGAGGCTGACGTGCCGACATCCATCTTCTCAGATCTGTGCCAATCTGTTGGATGGACGTTCTCCTCCTCTGCTTCCTTCTCTGCAGCTTTCTCACGCAGTTTCCAGCATCTCAAGGTATCCCGGAGAATTCTCTCTTCCAGTTTTCCACCAGAACTTAACAAAAACTACCCTATGGCAAATGACCTGCACATGTCCATCCTGGAGTAGAGATGAAAGACAGGCTGCAGCATGTGTTGTCACGCTCAGGGCTGTATTCACTGCCGACTGACCTTCATGACAGGCTGCCATGTCCAGCAGAAGCCTGGACAGTAATAATAGGCCACATCTTTTTTTTTTTTTTTTTTTTTTTTTCTTTTTTCTTTTTTTCAGGGTTAAAAGAAAGGAAAAAAACTGCCTCCTAAAAATCAACTTCCTGATCCTTCCTTTTTCTGGGTTGGAAAAGGAAATGCCCATCTCCACACACTTCCACAATTATTATTAGTTTTTTTACCTTTTTAAAAATTGCGATTTAGTAACACACCAAAGTTCCAGTTTAAGTCACAGCTGCACACACCTGGGAAGGAGCAGGACGCACCAGGCTGGGGGCTGACAGAGGGAGCTGCTACCCACACTGCAACTAGAGTAGGTCTTGCAGAAACTTGCTCGGCCCATTCAGATGGACTCTTGAAGTCAATCAAGAACTGTTCTCTTACAGACTCTGGGAGGTAATTCTAAGACTGAGCAGCTGCTGTAATCAGCTTCTGTAAACTGAGGTTTATTCATTTACAAAGTAACTTTTTCATCCTGTTTTCTCCCCAGTCTCACCTCCACCTTGCCTACAACTTATTCTCACCCTACACCCATTCTGCCTCACACCAAATCGCAGCCTGATTCTGGACCCAAATGCAGCCTGTTTCGTTTCAGTGAAGGCAACATCCAGGCTTTGCCTGACTGCCGGCTAGGACTTGTCTGTTGCCCGAGGGCTGCAGCTGATCTGCAATCAAGCAGAAAAGGATTGTAGTCTCGTGGTCATCTATAATACAGAAGAATGAAACAAGAAGAATATAGCTGTCAGCATCTATTGCAGCTGGACGGAATCAGTGGCACACTTCATACAGAGGGCTGCAATCTCCCTGTGGCTTCCCTACATCAGAAGCAGGGGAGGGCATGAGATAAACTCAGCTGGGCAGGAGCTGCAGGGAGACCCTGCTGAGCAAAGATGGGAGATGGGTCACTGGCCATGTTTGTGAAAGAGTATGTTGGGTCTAACCCAAATTCTGTGGCTCCTGCTCAGTTGTGGTATTATTAAGTAACCAGTAATGCTTAAACTGCACTTTGGAGTTTCAAAGCACCTTAGAAACATTAATTAATATCTTAATACATCATCTTTCTTTGGTGCCCATCTGGTAGCGTATCGAAAAACTACAACCAGACTGGAAAAAGAATCACTATTTTAAATAGAACCAAATGAACTTAAGAATAATGAGCAAGAGAAAGAGATGGGGAAAAAACAAAACTATTGCAAAACCGTCAGAAGCAGAGTTTTTACCTTTCTTCTGCCCAATAACCCAAGTTGGAGCACAAGCAGATTTGCCTCTCGCACCATTTATTCCACAGCCCTTCGAGACCATCAAATCCAGAGTTTTACACTGAAAACCTGGGCCCCCACAGCGTGCCCCAGAGCTGCCTGCTGTCCTCAAGAGCGGAGCACAGGACCAAATGAAGGGTCTGCAGCTGTTTATTGCTGGTGAATTCAACAACCAATTTACATTCATCTATCAAAGAATATGCAAGTGGAAGCAAATATTATGGTCATGTTCATTTGTTTCTGATTACAAAATGCATGAATTACATTATATATGTAATGCATATGCAAATTAAGTGCACCCATCAGGTTCATGGCAAAGTGCCAAATTAGCCCTTAGCGTTACAAAGTTCGGAGCGGCTGGCAGGGAGGTGTGCTGACTACAAGAAAGGCCAAGGCAGTCTTTTTAGATGCAGCCAAAAACTGGGCTGCTCCGAAGAGCAGGTGGAAGATAAATTCTGCAGTAACTTGTCTCTTTAAACGAAGCTGAGGGGCTATTGAAAAATCTGTTCCCGCTGCAGTTAAAAGTGTGATAATTACAGAGCAACGGGCTCCTCTGTCATTCAGCAGGCAGCATCCCCAGGAAATCTTGCTCTGTAATCAAGGGAAGAGGTGCAATCAGGACCCTATTCAGGCTTCGTTTAGAAACAGCCCCTGCAGGCAACACAAAGGCTTCAGCGTGGTGCTTTGTGAAGCTAGTGATCACATCGCGCCTTAGTTCTGCAACCACAAGCAGAGTTAACGCCATTTGTGAGCGTATCTACTGCTCACCTTCACCCTCCAAGTCCAGAAGGGGGGGAAGGGGGGTGAGGTCGTGGACCAAAAGAATTGAACCTCCGATGCCACTACAATGAGCTCATCTTTCACATCTTGATGTAGGAGGGAATTTCAAGCGACTAAGCACTGCTGGACTAAGTGTGGTCCCGAGTGGGCAGGTATGAGAGGTCGGAGCATGCACATCGAGCTGTTAGCACCACTGATGGCAAAATTTGTGTAGGAAATGTCCCGATTTGTTTTTTGGTTGGTTGGTTTGGGTTTGTTTGTTCTGTTGGGTTTTTGTTTTGTTTTTTACTGACATGAACATATTTATTTGTGCTGCTCACATTCTACTGGAGCTTCATTCTCTTGGCAGGAGCCTGATCCCACAGAGACTGATGAGGTTCATTAGAGGGGAAGGTGTCTCTGACTTCAACTTTCATGTTTAATGGCACCGCTGCCCGGAAACATACAAATTAATTGCTACTCAAATCAGCCATCCTTTGTACCCTACAGAGCTGTCAGATTCAATGAACCTGTTTACTCCAACTGCAATAAAAATAGTATCACATTTTATTCAAAACAGCTAGATCTTCTGAAGTGTGCACACATTTGCACACTCGCTCAAATACAGGAATTGTACTTCTCATTGACCAGCAATGACCAGCACAGATACCCATCTGGGCATGTAGCTATCATGACACAGAAAATGCTGGCAACTCTGTATGTACAGTAAGTGCTAAAAAGCTTTCTGCACACTGGGGCATGTTCTGGTTAGAATGTTTTGTCTCATTATGGAATGGTTGTTCTCTACTGAGGTATGCTGTAACTATACTTTGCATTACAATAACCCCTAATACTGTAAATGGAGCTTCATTCTACCAAGGTATGTGATCAGCAGGTTCCAATCTCTATTTTATAGTTTTCTGGCTATAGAATAAATGAGAGTGCTGTGGTTTTACCATCTGCAGACATAGGTATCAGTCGATAGCCAAGTAATGGCCTAGACCCTGTCAAGAGAAGTCATTATTAAAAAGGTACATTGCATTTAGCTGTTCAAACAGAAGTTGTTATTGATTGAATCCCATCAGTTCCCACTAAAAGAGCCAACTCCCGTGACCAAATGAAAATACACACACTGACTACAGACCAGTAAACACTATAATGGAGTTAAGGATCCTTTCCAAAAAGGGAGTTGTTGCTATCCAGTTAAAAGGGCACATCTCTTTCAAAAACAAGATTGAGAGAAAATAGCCATGTTGAAAATAATTCCTGCAAATATCCAGAGGCAGAATAAAGATGTAAAAAAAAAAAAAAGGGGGGGGGGGGGGGGGGAGAGGGTGGAACAGTTTTAATGACAAACACTTCAGTCTCTTGGAACAAAGCAAACACAGAATATGCGAGATGCTTAATGGCCAATCATGCTACAGGTAGGAAGAGCATGTCCTGCCACTCCTACTGTTCTCTTCTCCTCTCTGTACTCTTCCACTGGTTCTACCGTAGTTGGACAGTGGAAATCTAATACCTTTGAAGTTTCTGAAGTTTTTCAAAGTCAGATAAAAAGGTAACTTGACTTCATGTGGTTCATTTTTTGTTTTCTCGACGATTTTCTTTGCTTGTTTCCACTGAACTTTTGGTTTTCCCCTTCTCACAGTTTACACTGACACTGTAACATTTCAGGGTGACAGCATTTAACACACATAAATCACCACTGTTGCAGAACAAAGGAGACAGAAAACAAGGTTAATTATAAAATTCTAACACAGACCAAATATACACCATGAAGTAATATAATTATTTTTTTTTAAAAGGACTGGACAAGGTGGGAATTGTTTGTGTAAATCTCGGTATTTCTTCCACTGGACAAGTTCTCTGCACAGCATCTTACATGTGAACAAACAGACCACAGTTACGAGCGAGTTAAAAGCGTTTATTAAAGAAGGTACACTGTGACAAACTTCTTTGCCTTAATAGAAGGTTGGGATGAAAACTGATGAATCATTATAGGAAACAAACAGCAATGGTGACGCATGGCTTCAAAAGGTAACAACAGCACTGCTTGATCTGCGATGCCTACAACAGAAATATCCCTGGTTTCAACAGAAGATGGATTTCATCTTGCTCCACCCTCCCAGGAAATACAGAAGTTCCACAGCTGAGCCTTGGATGGAGGTCAAACCTGCCCCACAGGTGCAAATGGAAGCCTCACTCAGTCACAGTATTTCCTCTAGACATTCAATGAAAACCATATTCTGTTGATGTTTTGACCTGTGAAGTCTTGATTCATAAGCTCAGCAGCAGAAAAAGGCTTATATCTGTATAATTCAGGCTCCACATGCCTCTGCAGCTCTCGTGATCTTCCATCACTCAAAATTTGCACTTGAGCATCAGGGCCCCGGCTATTCACAATCTGATTGTTCAGTCACAATCAGAAGTCTCACCAGCCCCACATATTTCATGGTTCAAGCAAAGGAATCTGTTCTAGCTCACTACAGGTTTGGACCAGATTAATGCTGAACAAAAAGCCAGGAATGTAAAGACTCAAGTCTAGTTTGGAAGACTTGGAAACTTGGACAAAAATGGGGGAAAAAAATCAATGTACACAGTTCCTTATCAGCCATTCTGAAAATGATTTTACTGTTGCACTTCAGCTCTTTACACTGCTATTCGTTATTAATAAATACTTCAAATTTTATTACTGTACCTGAAAATTTGCTGCAGGAAGGAGGTATTTCTTTAGTACACTATAGATCTCTATAACACATACAGCTAATATTATCCCAGAAATCCTATAAGTCTTGTCTCTAAGATGGCTGTTTCATTCAAGAATGATGAGTTACGTAAAACGGTAATGTATATTATTCTTTTATTTAGATATATATTTTTTCTTAATATCATTAATAGCACTTAAAATTAACACACATATAGATGTCATGTTTGTTTTCCAAACCTTCCCTTCCTGTAAAAACATGCTTGTTCCTCCTTATTTATGCTGTAGAAGAAGAGCTGTATTTACACAGTATTTTGGTAAGAGTACGGATTTCCTTTTTGCTTACATATCAACAGTATATAGATGTTACTTTCAACACTTCTCAAATTCCACATATTCCACAAATTCCATACTAAATTCCAGTTAATCTACTTCCATTCCCCAAGGAAGTCAAGGAATGGTAGTTGTGATAAATAAGATAATTTCAAGGTGGTTTTGTTTCTTTTTCAGACTGAATGCTTCTTGCCCAGTTTCATCTTCAGCATAAGCTCAAACAGTTGTGCTTAAACCCAAATGTCATAAAATAATGCTGAGATGAGATTCTCAAATTCACACTGATTTCCAGTCAATTTACTTAACGCTTCTGCACATAGAGAGTTAATTACCATGACACTGCTAAAGATCAAGGAAAGATCCCTGAAATATTCTTCATTATGCAGTTTGCTTAAGACTTCAGGACTGAAATTTTCAAACATAGCAAGAAATAGCGTAGAAACACTCAAGTCCCTCTTCCTTTTGCAATACTAAAAAAGATAATTCAGCATTTCCCAAAGCAATTTAATCAAGGGTGCTAAAACAATCAAGCTGCCATTCAGCAACTAGTACGCAAGAAATTGAAGATAAGTACAGGACTTCCACAGAGAGCAACAGCTTGCACCAACTTTGGTGGCTTAACCTTTGAATGTCCTGTCAATCAATTATGTTAGCCATATGCACATTGCTCATTTTTATCAACAATTCACTCAGCATTGGTAAAATGTTGTTGAATTCACCCAGATAGCTAAAATAATTTCTTACCAATGGTCCTATGAACATCAATTCTGAGTATTTCTGTATATACCAATTCATGTTGTCTACCCTCATCAATAAGCTGCTGAAGAAAATCTGCCCAAGCTACAAACACAGTAACATCTTTTCAAAAAGGCACCTTTTGCAATTGTTCACGCTCTCCATTTACTCTCACTTCATTATTCCCAGCTGGAAAAGGAACAGTGGAACTTTAATTCCTCTGATAGCCACCAGCAGGGATAAGAGCTCAGTCATAGCCTTGCTGAGTGACAAATAAACTCTTTGGATTTTATAAAGATCAATGGGAAGTATAAAAATATTTTCTTACCTTCAGAACACAGCTTGCCAACGTACCCAGTAGCTGAGCAGTCACAGTGTGGCTCACCATCCAGAAGAAAGCAAGTGCCACCATTTTCACAAGGGTTTTCTGCGCAGAGCCCTTCCATTTCCAGTCGGACTCCTTGACTGTCCAGGAGATGCGGCTCAGAGTTGCCATATTTCAGATCCAGAATAAATCCTTGAAACGGAGGCTCACTCAGAACACCATCAAGGGTTAAGGTGGCAGGACGGATGTCCAAAGGGACTCCACCCACAAAAAGGTCACTGACGATATTCATATACTGACGTTGTGGACGTACCTCACCTGGTTTGGCTTCACCATCCAGCACTAGCACTGTCCGAAGGTGATTGCGGCTGACCATCAGGAAGTGCCAGTTGCTGTCGTTGACCTGTTTATCTGTGATAACTGTAGTCTCTGCACAGTCTACACTGAACTGGAGCTGGATGCGCCCATCAACGAGAGACAGACAGAGGAAGTCACAGACACCACCGTCATCAAAGTAGAGAAGCAGCCCAGCAGAGACATTGGTCTTGAACTGGAAGCTGAGTTCACTCCTAGTGCTGGCATCCCAGCGGAGGAAGCGGGCCCATTGGTTGGGGATGCCCATGAACTCCAGACCCAAAGAGAGACCCAGCAAGGAGCCAAGCAGCAAACTCACCTTCAAAGTGAAGTAGACAGAGTGGAGAGTGAAGCCCATTGTTTCAAGAATCTGCTTTCACCAGGAGAAAAACAAAAGCCACACTGCTGGGAAGACGACTCCAGCAGTCAACACTGAATCTGTTAAATCCAGCAGGAAGAGGAGAGCACAGACTGACAGAATGAGGGAGAGCAGTTGGAAAGGGAAGTAGCAAGGGCACGTGACCAAGAAGAAACGCGTCCTCTCCAAGAAAAGATCTCAATTATCCAGAGGCCTTTGTCTCAGATGTACAGGGTATATGAAGTGACTTCTTCCAGCTGGTGTACTTTTGCAAAATATTTTGGGCAAAATAACCCACAGAGGTTTGTTTTGGTAGAACACAAAGGTGACACTGTTTTTTCCTGGGAGGGAGGAAAGGCAGAGATGAAGCCAAAGCCTCTGATTCTGGTTTCCTAGAAGTGATGACAATAGTGAAGGAGGTGGCAGTAAGATGGAAGAGAAAGTGAATTCATAAAGTATGTGATCCTTGGGAGGGCAAAAGCGAAGTCAATCTTCATGGTGCACTGGTGACACTCCAGCTCATAATTCAACGCTTGGCACTCAGAGAACTTGCAGGACCTGCAGAGTCAAGAGAAGAAAAAGAAAAGGTTGGTCCTACTACTAACCATATATTTACCACAAAGCTTATTAAGCCCAGTATCTTCTTTACATTTCTTGATATTTTGACCTCTTCTTTGTGCCTGCAGATAGCTGTACAGTCCTTCAAAGCATTAGGAACATCTGTGTCATCAAAATTAAGCAGACCACATAGAGAACACACCAAGAGGTCTACACACACCCCAGCTCTATGCAAGAAAAAAACACAACAAATTATTTTACCCCTCTGATGAAGGTAATGTCAGTGACTACTGAGGGAGATGGCACAGAAGCTTCCCCACTAAAAATTACCTCTCTGTGGAAATGCTCAGTGCAAAGACCAGTATGTTTTAGAGTATAAGAACCGATGAAGGGAGAATATTATCCAAACTTTCCAAACTTCTGTTCCTTTTGTTAGGCTTCCTAGCACACCAAGAAAACGTAAGAGAAGACAACTCCACTGTCAGTCTGTCATGCAATAGCTGCTTTTACTTTACATGTCTTGCACACTTTAGAAACTTTAACAAAGACCTTTGTAATCTGGAAACATGTGCTATCCAAAGTATATATGGCAACCTGCAGCTTAGATGATAGGAAACTTGTAGATTAGATGATAAAAACTGTCTAAGCACTTAAACAATTACCCTGGTCTAATGGCTTGACAAAAAGGCCAAGTTCACCCCTAGATAAGAACAAGCTTCTGTCTTCAGTAAACAGGAGTTAGACCTGTTAGCACTGGGATTTAATTCACTTTTGTCTATTCACATGTGGGTGACTATGCCTAAGTTAGGAGAATGTTTTAAGATGACAAGTTATGATAGCACAAAGCTAGGATACATTAATACAGGGGCTTGTTCTCGGAGATAGGCCAGGCATAAGAAAAGCTCAGGGAACGGCTAACAGTAGCAGAGATACGAAGCAGGAAAGAAGGTGATGTGAATCAAGGCCTTCACCCTCCCAGAAAACAGGATGAACGCAGATTTCACAAACTCACAAAGTGAGGCAGCATTTGCCTGGGACAGGTGTTTAGTGATATGAATGATGTGAGTTGCTGGAGATATTGCTCCTGGCAGATGCCTCCCAAGCTGACACTCACCTTGGTCCAGAGGTGCTGTAGAAATAGGCAGTGCAGAAAAGCAATGTCTAGTAAGTACGGTGGTTGAGTTAGAGGAGAATCACCAGGCAAAGGAGAGGATAGCTCATGCAGTCACAGCCTCTGCCTTACCTGCCCTAAGGACCTGCAGGAGCTTTAAGTCTCCAGGGCTGTCAGTCTGGCAAATTTAGCCAGCACAGAAAAACAAGTCACTTAGAAAACAAAATGGATCAATTAAAAGAAAACCCTCAAGCTAGAAAGAAACGTGAGCTTTTGGTGCCCAGTGGAAAGCAGGCCTGCTCCCTGCAGCTGCCTGAGTGGAGCTTGTTAGTTAAACTGCTATAAACACAAATAAAATCAAGTCAAAACCAGAGGGAAGATAATTCCTTTTAATTGTTAACAGCTTGGCTTGGGAGAATGAAAGGAAGAAAAAGGAGGTGTTAGGAGAGGTCTAAAAAGAAAAGGAAAAAAAAAAAAGAAAAAAACAAAGAAAGGAAAAAAACCAGATCCAAATGTTCAAATCATCTGTTTTCCCAAAGATCACAATGTTGGTTCAATCCATGAGGGTTTAGGGGTGCTCTGAAAATCAAATGGAAGAAGAAGTATGTGGCTCTTGTCCATTTACGTTTCTCCTCTGTGCTCCCCAGTGGCTCCACTAAAATAGCCCATGATTTATGGAGAAGGAGAATAGAGTGAGCGGGAGGAAAGAGAGAAAGTGATGACCCAAGTTGGAATTATTGATGAGATGGGAATAGAAATATAATAATGTGTGTAAATTAGCCAGCGATGTGCTCCCAGCAGCTCACAGTTCCCTTTACCTCACATTTACTGTAGCAGAACTCCCTGCTCCATCGGACAGCTCTGTGCTCAGCTTGTGCTCAGGAGGTGGCAAATCCAGCACAGCCCCAATCACCCACAGGGGCCCCGTACAGGGGATCTCACACAGCAACTTCAGTCCTCCTGGTCAGGGCAGGTGTCAGCACCTGCACCAGAAGCAGCCCTCAGCCTTCCTACTCTGCTCCCCCTGTTTTAAAAGATTGACCCTTTGAGACGTAGTGGAACAGAGCGCACATCAGAGCATCAGGTGTGAGCAATCTAGAGACAATCACAAAATAAATCTGTATGTCCACAATACAGCTGTACAAAAAAACCTGCCTATCTTTCCAAACCCCGTGTTGCTAAAATCCCAGTTTACAGATGCAAACAAGTCTAGGTTCCCATGCAATGCTTCAGTCCTTGGGATACTTCAAGGGATCAATAAAGGGAGCAGTGCTGCCTTGTACAGATTTCTGTAACATGGATACGTGCTCATGGGTTGATGACAAAGGCTAATGAAGGAAATTTACACCAGGAAGAAACAGTTAGAGACTGCACTGAAGTGAAGCCAGCGAAATCCTTCTCTATCTGCTCTAAAGAAGCTGGGGCCGGGCCTGTTTCAGTAGAGGAAGGCGGCATGAAAAACAGTGAAATGTAAGTGTAATTTTGGGCACTTCATTGCCTCTTGGACATGCCAGAGCAGGTTTTGGGAAGACTGCTGACACTCAACAGGCCAGGACTCCCCCAGAGCTCTGCCAGAACCCTCCAGTCCAACCCACAGTACTCCCTGCTACCTGAGCTCCATGTCTCACACAGCTCAGCCTGTGACAGCAAACTCCACCACACAACAGCAAGACCTGCAAAGAAGAGCCAGTGTCCTTTTTAGCACTGGCCAGGATTTGATCTGAATCTTGAGAGAGCAAATTCTGACAAAACACACCTGTGCCTTCCTCATTTCTCACAGTGATCCTCTTAAACACACTAAGAACAAACACATTTCTGCTCTTACTATTTTATTTTTAGCATAAATACTACCTTAGCAGCCTCATGCAGCACACTGCTACCATAGCAATGCATTACAGTTTGGGACAATAACTATAGAATCTCATAGTATTTTCTTACATATATCATCTTTAGAGATCTCAAGTTTTGCCACAGAACGAACACATCTAACAGAAAAAGACCTCATGAAGGTCACTGCCTCTTCCAAGCACGAAGCAGCAACATCCCTATTCCAACTCCACCTATTGCTCACACAGAAAAGTAACACAACCATAGTGTATTTTAGGCTTAACGTGAGTTAGCAGCACAAAGCGAGACAGCGAGTCTGGATGCTACCAGCCCTCCAGCAAACCAACACGTGAGACAGCACTTTGAGCACTTGTTACTCTGAAGGAGTGAGGGTGCCTCTGCATGCAGCACCCTGGCAGCCCGCACGCCTCCCCAGCCCTCTCGAGAGTGGAAACAGTGAGGAGCCTGCATGCTGCACAGGCAGTTCAACATCCCACGTACACAGGGCCCACCGGAGGAAGCACCCCGCTTACACTATTCCAGCTTCCCACTCATGGGGCTGACAAGCTGCACAACTTCCCAAGCAGGGAGGCAGCCCTGCTGCAGCAAAGCCTACCCACCACCATGCAGCTGAGGTCATAGCTATCCATTCTGCAGCCCACAAAGAGAGCCTGGGCCACATGCTGAAGTGGCTCTCAGCTGCTTATCAGCTGTATGCGGACAGTGAATGACATTATCTAATTGCCAACTAATTTCCATAATTACTGACAGGCACACTCTGTATGCAGGGTTAATATCTCTGCAAATGTCCCACAACGCACCTGCTTAGGAAATGGAGTGAGAAGCCAGGCACTCTGCTGCTCAGCAGCTTATTTATCCCACTGCACAGAAAGGCTGCTGGATGGGTTCATCACTGCCTGCCCTCCCTCCTTCACTGTCTCCCTCCCTGCTTACTAATTGCTTAGGGATGAATATTTTGGTATTTTCAGCAATTCCTAGTGCAGAAAGAATAATGGAATTGAAGCCTGGATAATCATGGGCTTCCCCCATGAAGCCCTACCACTGCACATCTGCATAGGTCCTGTCATTCCAGTTAAGGTCACTAGACAAAATCCCACTTACACACTGATCAGAGAGGCTACTGTCCCCCTAGTCTGCCACTCATTTCCACGACCAAAATTGTCCATTATGCCATACTTTGTGTGGAGTGAAAAAAAACATATTAGTGACCTTAAATCCGCATATTTTTACTCATCACAAATTCACCCCTGCCATTGCATTCACTGGGAAAGAAAATTGAGTGGTTTACTCTTTTCTTGGGCCTATATTGAAGCAGAGGAGTTTGAAGAAGGGCCCTCATTTGGCTCTGCTTCCATATGCATTCCCACAGTCAGCTCAAGGCACAGCAATCAGATAATTACAGCTCAGTGACATATGCCGCTTGAAATGTTCCAGTGAAAATCACAATCAATAATTGATATTAAAAATTGGGCTTGCCAGTGGCAGAGAAATGGAGAATTAATAGCATTTATTCAGCCTGTCTTCACTCACCCTGTTCTCTAGTAAAGAATGGGCTCCTTTTGGCTCATGGCTTGAGTGTGGGTCTCCACACTCTCTCATAAGAAGACACCACTCTCTCATAAGAAGAAACCTTTCTGCCTGATCCATCCCCAGATGAATTATGGCTAAAAAAGATGAGAGAAAAAAAAACAACAACAACAAAAAAAACCCTTCATATGAAAAATACAGATGGGTAAATTGTACGTTGCTACAATCGCTGGGGAAAAGAACACGAAAATCCACCCCAGCTCACAGCTTCCTCAGCAGGTACACACAGTGAAATGTTTACAGAGACCTGAGAGGGGCCGAGGAGGCTCTGAAATTCAAGACAGTAGAGAAAACCACAAAGATTAATTTAGTTTTTATTTCCTCTAGCAGCATTTGCATCCCAGATATTAAATCTGGCCTCTGGCATCACACCCTTGCTGTGCTGGAGATGACTCCAAAGTGGTGCCAGAAGAACTGCACTGAAGACAGACACGGACTGCTTCACCCATGGGAGATCTTGGTGGCAGCAGGATGCTGGCAGGAGTCAGGGATAAAACAGGATGGGCATTCCCTAATCAAGTGGCTATGAGTGCAGTGGAAAATAGGGAAAATTTTGTCTGGTAAGGAGCTGAACACACCCTTGTTGAAGTTGTCAGAACTTCACTTGGGGCAGCATCTTACATGGTACTGCTGGAGAGAAGCGGAAAAGGAAAGGAGGGAGCTTTAGGCCCTTATTTTGTATTTAGAGACATGAGGATGAGGACCAACATT
This sequence comes from Perdix hodgsoniae, assembly GCA_035772895.1. Classification (NCBI taxonomy): domain Eukaryota; kingdom Metazoa; phylum Chordata; class Aves; order Galliformes; family Phasianidae; genus Perdix; species Perdix hodgsoniae. The sequence goes on along the minus strand of JAPSGF010000001.1, from coordinate 1,727,329 downwards.
CTCAAACTCGGGACTAAAGGTGACACTGAGCACCTGTTGGCCTCTTCTGGATGTCTTTTTCCAGGGATATTACTACTCATGCCATTCTCTGGCATAGGGAACAGTATGTGCCTTTGCCCCACAAGTCTAAGGAGAGGAAATATTCTCTTATGCTTGTTGGTTTTTCCCTCCACTGCTATCATGTGCAGGCTTAGTTTTTCTATTATGTAAAGTGGAAATGGATTTGCTCAATTCTCCTTATCTGAATTCAGCACAGAGATCCTTAGGAGACACTAGTACAAAACAAATACAACAGAGCAACATATCAAAGCAAAAAGTAAGAACAGGAGATGCTACTATTTAGGAATTCTACTCTTGCAGTCCAAGGGTGTCCTAAAAGAAAACAAAACAAAACAAAACCAAAAAGAAAACAAACTGATATCTAGATGAAAAAGCTAGAAGAATCTCTTTGTTTCTGCTCCCCTACAGCTGACTAAGACACACACACACTCACATGTATACACTGTCAGTTATGTCAGTGGCCAAATAGTGAGTGGTTCCTTGTCTCCTAGTGCCTGGGCACCTGGTTTGCAATCAAGCAGGTCAAGTCCGTTGGACTGTTCCTCCTTAACTTCAGTTCCCAACCCAGAGAGGGCAAGATTGACTGTCCGCTGCAAGTACCCTCTTGGAGCTCACCTGCAGAAACGCTGCTGTTTATGAGGGCATGTGTGATACCCAAACTGTACCCACACCTGGGGGAGATGAACTCGTGCATCTCCCTTGTGCAAGAGGCACAGCTGGAATGCCCTCAGTGATCTCAGAAGAGCTATAAGCAAAACAGTGAAGTGCTCAGTTTTCGAAAAAACATGGGACCGTGGCGGCACAACCTCACATTTCAGAGCCATCCAGCTGCTGAAAGGGTTAATATTGAATAATAACTGCCCTTTTAAAAGTCTAACCTCCTGCGTTACTAAACTCAGCTCAGAACTGGAACTCTTTAGAGCTGCGCGAGAGGAAGAAGGGTTAAAGAAGCCTCAAGGGACAATGTGATTCCCTTCTTAAACACTCTCCCCACCCCACAAGGAGTCCATGTAGTCCATGAGAGTGACCTTTAACTAGCCTACCTAGCTCAAGCTCAGCAGGAATGCAATTTACAGCCCATTTCAGCTCTCCAGCTTTCTTAACACAAAGAAGAAAAATCAAAACCCAAGCACAATGGAAAAGAAAGAAAGAGAGAGAGAAAATAACCCTGCAGAGCAATCATGTCTGGGGCTGCTCTGATGGCTTTCTGTTCCCTTCCAGGACACAGAAATGACCCCCAGGGCGTTAATTACTCCCATTACCACAAACTTTCCGCTAACAAGGACTAGCTAAAAGGAAGCATTGGCAGCAGCGGAGCAGTTACGGCTCTGTACTGCCACGCGGGAGAAGCCAGACCCCCCCACCCCAAGCTGGTGGTAACCAGGCGAGCGATTTCTGCAAAACACCACAGCTCTTATTGTAATTCCCAAGGCAGCTGTGCTAGGAACGTTGGCCTTCCTTCAATTCCTCCATCTTTAAAACAGAACTAAGAGTGCCCCCTTTTCTGAAGACTTTCAAATTCAACAATTGCACAGCTCTGAATTGTTATCATGTAATTTACTGATTCAACAGCTGGTCTACTTCTATGCCCTGCAAAATCTCCTCCCTGCCACCAGGAAATCTGGGTGGTCTGCAGCACTGTCTGTTCCACCAGACCCTAAAACATCAAATGTGAAGAGGGGAGCTGCACATATGGAAACAGTGGGTTCTGTGAACTTCCAGTGCTGGCATTACTGATAACAGCAAAGCTTCTTTCAGGTTCCATATCCAACACACCAACTGTATTTCAGTTTTTATAAACAGCTCTTGAAAATGCGCTCCACATTACTGAAAACTGAATTCCGAACGTGTCATCAGTGCCTGAAAACAAGGTCACTCTCAAGAAGACCTTCCTGAGACCTGCAGTCTGCAATGGGTGTATTTTTCCCCGCCATTAGATTTGATATCACAGAGATGGATGTGCATCAGACACTCAGCAGAGAACAAGCTGGAGCATGGGCTTTCCTGGCTGAGGCAAGAAGAGGAAAAAAGTCACCACTGCAGTGCATTACCAGTTTCTTGGCATGAGGAAAAAGTACAGAAAATAAAAAACAGCAAAATAATACTAAGGTCTGGCAAACCAATCAACACCTTGTTCTTCCTATTTGTCTGCTTCTTCTTTAGACATGCTCTCTAAGGTTTTCATGAATAAGAGCAGTACTAGTCCCTGAAGAATGGAGAGGAAAAACAAACAAAAACAAACGACAACAACAACAACAAACACAAAAGAAAAACCAGAGAAGAGCTATCCAGAAAGACTAGAATAAAAACAAAGGTCAAATTCATTCTTTCCTTCACCTTCAGATCACAGTGAATTCCCACTTTGTTTAACACTCTTTTGCACTCCTGAGCATGATTTCCAGTAAGTCAGGGAAGTCTGCGTGTTTTGAAACACCATGCTAGGTTATTACTGAAAGAGGAGATTGATGCAATCGATTTGCTTTTTTATCCTGAAGAAGGGAACTCCGCACCTGGCCAGAGCTCCCTGTCAAGTGCATAGCCAGTAATAAGCAGCATTTACTTGGAAAGAAAACAGAGATTTGCAGAGACTCTCATTATGTAACATGTCACTATTTTGTTGCAACTTCATAATTTCACATAAAACTTTCTCCTCACCTTCCAACAAAGCAAACCCTAACACACAAACCTAGCAAGCTGTCCACAGCACAGAGGAAGTTCTGTCCTATTGCTAAGCACCTCAAATAGCTGATGCTCTGTTTAAGGCCAAAATGAAAGTGACTTTCAGGGTGCTGATCTAAATGTTCAAATTGGAGTGTGAGAGAGCCACACTCACACAGATTTCATGACTGAATCTCTTAGAGAGCAATGATATCGGAAATCTCATAAACACTAAAAGTCAATGGCCTCTGTGAGATTAGATGTCTGCTTTCCAAATCACATTCCTCCTTTACTACTAGCTTCACAAACATTTCCTTTTGTGGGTATATATGCAACAGCAGGCTGGGAATCCTCTGCCATGTGAATTTTGGGCATTCTTATAGCTCTCTGCTCTTTCTGTCTTCTGATATACAAAATTCACTCCACTATAACCCCCTCCCTGCTTCGACCGATGGAGTACTGGGGGAACATGACAAGAAGTTACGCATAGAGAAGTTTCTCAGTTCCAGCATGCTGGGCAGGAAGCAGAAATCTTTGCCAAGATAGACTGCTAATGAAAATCTTTAAGCATCAGTGTCTTGGCTGGAAAAGGCCAATCTTTTGAAATGTGCAGGTTATTGAAAGCTTTCCAAATCAAGGAACTAGCTTATAGCTTTGCTTGACAGGGACCACTTTCTGACCTAATCGACAATTCTGCCCCTGTAGCACGATGTGGTGACCTGCCAGGGGGTACCAAGCAGTACTGCAACTGCGTTGGGACTGTAAGGCTGGAGGATGACTTTCACTGAGTTAAATCCAGGCTTAAAAGTTCTGTGACCCCACGAGACCTGAGAGCAGCAGGAGTTACACACTGGATGACTTTTATTATTGTTTCTGATTTCATGTACAAATTCCCAACTTGTATTTCTGTGATTCACACTATTTTGCCCCATAACTTTTCCCTCTAGTTAGCTCCTTTCCTCAAAGACTTGCCAAGATGAAGTGTAGAAATGGATGTGAAGCTGTATAAAGCACAACCATTTTTACAAAATTCAGGTACAAAAGATTCACCTGTTTGTTTCAGTGGAACCATCTAGATCATAGAATAGCTTGAGTTGGAAGGAGCTTTAAAGATCACAGAATTCAAACCCTCCTGCCTTGAGCAGGGTTGCCACCCAACAGATCAGGCTGCTCAGAGCTCCATCCTACCTGGCCTCGAACACCTCTAGGGATGGGGCATCCACAACTTGTTTGGAAAACCCATTCCAGTGACCCTGGTCTCCAACATGACAGACAGTGATACTCACTACTATAATAAGGAGATAATTACATTTCCTAAAGGTAATGGAACATAACTAGTCAAAAAGACAGGGACAGAACACGTGTAGCAAAGCATAAGCAGAATCTCTGAGTGCACAGTACGGCAGAAAGTCAGATATTGGGTAAAACAAGCAGCCTAGAAGCACAGCCTGGGCTGCCAGAAGCACCTGGGCACATCTGCAGAGAGGTGCAGAGAGAGCACCACTGCCCGATGCCTCTTTAAATGAGACTGGGCAAAGCCATCGGGAAATAGTAAAACAGGAACTGGCTCTTCAGTAGCTGAGGCACAGCTCTGTGCTCCGCCTGCACCGTGCAGCTCATTCCTGAAAATTCCATGCTCGGCAGCAGCGTGTTTGGGCCACAGACCCAGAAAAGCAAACTTTTCCCAGTCAGCTTATTTCACTTACATCCCCAAGGTGGGGAGTAATGAGTAGCATTATGAAAATGATCACTTTTAGAAATTCTTTCAGCTTTTCGGTTTTAAGTGTTGCAATGCTACTGGAGAAAACGCATGCTTTAAATAAGCTTTATTTGTTACATACTGATAAATCAATCACTCTTGGTAGATTTAGAAAGAACTGAAAGATATATATCCTCCTACAAATGTTCCTTTAAAAGTCAGACGGTCTTCTAAAGAGCTTCCAGCCCTGGGACTCACAGTGCAGTGCCCTGGAAGACAATTGACATTCTGAGTGACTGGGCTGTGAATTCAAAATCCCAGCTCAACCTGGCCAAGTCAGGATCCAAACTCACATATTTTAAAAATAGGAAAGAATAAGAAAGAGCAAGAGGGAGAGAGGGAGGAAGACTTGTATTCCTGCAGCTGCCCAGGACAGACTATCAGAACACATGTGACTGTGGGCCAGGGAACATCCCAGTAATGGATATGCACAGGCCATACTTTGTGCTTTGATGTACTAAATATGAATTTCTGTATTTTTAGCAATATAGCTGACAAGGGATAATTGTTTGCTATGGAAGCCAATAGTGAAAAGAACAACATCAACAAAAAAGATGCCTAATGCTAAGGCACTTAAATTTTTGATTTAAAAAGGAAATACTCTAATGTAACTGCTTTGGTTGTAGTAACTTCCGGTCACTATTGGCTCTCTTCCCATTAAGAATGGAGAACAGAACGGAAAATGTGGGAAAACTGAGGCTGCTATATAAATAGCTTAATTCCTAGCAATTGCATAACTTTTCATTTCAAATCAATTCTAAGTGTGTTTCTTCCCCTTTCAACTAGAAATCTGCACATTTTCAATAATACATCTTTTCTGCTAACATTGTTTTCACAGCCTGAAGAACCATTATTTGGACAAAAAACACTCTAAGCAGCTCCTGCTAACAGCACCCACATTTTTCCCACTGTTCCAAGTTCAGCACCTGGCTGGAAAGCTCTGCGAAGTTCTGCATGTTGTCAGTTAGGTGGTGGCACTGATTTTTATCTTCTCCTTCCACATAAACCACTCTGAAAGCTTTTGCTAGGCTGGTACAGATTGGAAGCCAATGAGAAATGCTGTGGGAATGGCCCTGGTTTCTAAATTAATACCACAAATCCCCTCACCAGGAGGGACCATGATGCTTCTGTTGTCCACTGAGCATGGCAAGCTATGAAAGCACAAAGCAGTTTCTCTTGCGTTGAAAGAGAAGCCCTGCCAAAGACAAAGCTAAAATATGTCAGGGAAGAAAAAAGTCACTACGGTGAGAATACCCGCTCTTGGGAGACTGAGTGCTCCAGTCTCCCACCCCACACCTGTCACGGGGACAAAAATAAGCACAGGAGTGATAGAGGGAAAAGCTTCACTAATCAGCACTTAAAGGAAGATACCTGAAGTGCTCATAAGTGCCTGGCAGAACTTCTGTTTCCAAATTGCATTGAGTAACTGAGATTTAGAAGTAACGATGGAAAATGATTACTCTGTACCACAGGCAACAGATGGTTCCTGCAACCTGCCAGTTGACAGATTCCAGGCCAAAATTCTCCCCCGTGTAACTTCATCACACATTAATTTAACTAATTTTATCTGTGGTACCTAGTTACTGGCTGCCAACATTTTGCTGCTCAGTCATTCCTGATGCAGGGGGATTTTGCGTTCTACCAGTCTGGGTGCACGGCTGAGCTAGAAGGAAGAGTCGCATGGCCTGTCTGCATCTCCTTAGGATGCATCTCCTTCTTTCTGGGTATACAGCAAAGACTACAGCAGCCACATCGTGAGGTTTCACTACTGACTATAAAGTGCTTAACCCATTCAGAAGACAAACTAACATAAGAGCAACCTATTTTTCTTTACGACATTACTAGTCAAATTAAGCGGAGAAGGCTCATTACAACAAGGTGCAGGTTTTGCTCAGGGCAGCAGTGGGGTGACAGGAAGCCATCCAATGCTCCACTGATTGACCACTCCACAGCTTTCCCAGCCTCACACTCTCAGGCTGCCCAGCTTCAGAGGAGGGGGGCTGACATGGCCCACTTCTCCATTGGGACAGCCAGGTACAGACACAAGATACCACCCACCCACGATGCAGCTGGGATACAGGCACTCACCTTCCCATTTAAATACAAACCAAGTGAATCTACACCTCAGCCCCGTGTTTTGGGCAGGAATCGTGTTAATCAGGAATCAAAGCCCATGCTGGATTTGCTGCTTAGGCAGGAGATCCTCAACCCCTCATTTTTCCCCACTCTCCACGCTTAAGGGAGAGCTCATCTCTGGAGCTCCGAAGTCAAGTGCTTCACCATTTGGGGGAAAAAAATGGTAGATTTAGTTCAATTTTTCATCATTACTAATTTAAACCATCTGAAAGGCTCAGAGGAAGGGGAAGGTGTCAAGCACAGCAGGCTTCTTATAAGCAGCACTGCGGAGCACTGAGGATGAGCTAAGTATTTAAGCTTGCTTTATAGACCCTTGCTTGTTCTTCCAGTCTTCTGAGGTTTTTAAAAGTCAGAAATAAAGGCAATTTAAAAAGACATGCATCTGACACAAGAAAACCCCTGTGTACTCTATGTATGTAGGTAAGATCTAAATAACAAGAAAAAAAGCTACAAATCACATCTGTGTATTTACGTTAGCCTTATGAGGAAATACAAGGTTTTAGCTGTTTAATCACAAACATTGCTTTAAAAAAAAACAGAAAAAAAAAAAAGGCCCTTTTCAAAGCAGTCAGTTTACAAATATGTGAAATGTGTAGGACTGCATGAGGCAGAATTGCTTCCACAGTTTACAGGAACAGGAAGACGTGCATCAGTATAAAATGCTCCTATAGAATTTCAAACAGAGGATTTCCTACAAAATTAAATGAAAAAAAAGGAAAGGGTAGGGAAAATCCAACAGTTTACTGTTGTCTTCCAATTACCTTGCAAATACAGGCCAGAAGTAATCACCTGCTAAAAAATACATGTCAATAAAAGGCATATAGTTACTGCACAGCTCTGAGGCAGTCTGTTGTCTTGGACTGCAATGCACTGCTAGCTGTCAAATGTCTCCCCAGAGAATCCTATATGGTTTCACCACGGCAAACACTGCTCGTATACAGCAGCAGAATCAGAGGCATTCAAAGTGTATCTCCTAAAATATCTTTTCCCAATAGCTTTTTCCAACTAGTGGGAGAGATTAAGACTGCAGCTATAGTACACTATACCTGCCATTCACTACCCAACTAGTTGATTTTACACCACAGGACTGCAGGCTGTTTCAAGACGATGAAAATAAAGTCTGAAGTAATAGTACCACAGAGTCAGGAGTGCATGACTGGGTGGAGAAAGGAGGCAATAGTGGCATTCAGCAGAATTTGCTGTTAAGGTGGGAAATAGCAAAAATGTCAGAAAAAAAAATCTTTAAGCAGCAATCCTATAGAGGAAGAAGAAAAACAAACAAAAAACAAAAAACAAAACAAACAAAAAACCACAAAACCACTCGGGTTCAATTGACTACACAGACTTCAAGAAGAAACTTCCATTATTCTTCACAACCATATACACTAAGAATCCCACGCTGCAGAGGGCCATCTTCCTCTCCAAGGACATTCATTCCCCATCAGACTCAGCACTTCCTCCTCAACATTGGCCCAAGAAAACTCTGCTGTTGAAGGATTCTTCTAAGTCACCAGGAGGGAACAGATGCTTCCGACCATCCCATCCCATCCCATCCCATCCCATCCCATCCCATCCCATCCC
>JAPSGF010000001.1:1693573-1719125 GCA_035772895.1 Perdix hodgsoniae | reverse complement strand
CCCATCCCATCCCATCCCATCCCATCCCATCCCATCCCATCCCATCCTCCTTTGGTACTTTACACTGCCCATGGAAATGAGCCAATCTTTATAGCAGAAGCTCTGCATTACAAGGGCCATCACACATTCCCTCCCTTCCTTCTCAATGGAGGACTTCTGTATAGCACAGCCCATTGTGAGAGCAGGAGGCCACCTTTCACTCAGCCACTTTAGAACCCACTTCTCAACACCAAAGCACCCACACTTTTAGTGAAGCCACTCCTCTCTTTCTCAGTTGCCAGAAAATCAGAGGCCATATCCAAACTCTCCAGACCTCTGTGGATTTTGCATTGCTCCCTGCCCCAGTCCTCCTCTCAAAAACCAGAGTGCCAGCCATTCCATGCCTCCATTCATGGAGGGTTCACTAAGAAAAAAAAGGGGAATTTTCTCTCAACTCTTCTTCTAGGCAGGATAAACCTAATTGCACGGATCTCATAATTGTGTCATACTGAGCTGGGATCTTGATAAGTTTTATAACACAAGAAAAAAAATAGGAGAAGTCAAAAAAAAAAACCAAAACCAAACACCAAGGTGCCTCAGCATACTATTCAGCGTAATCTGGGTTCTCCTTTGGCTCTTTTACAGCTTCCATCTCAGAGACATTCAAGTGCATAACACATTAAGCAACGTGCTTAGAATTTATCCTGAATGAGTCTCCCATTCTGTCCTAAAAGAACAATTATACTATTTTTAAAGGGCAAAATTAAAGCATTTGATTTTGGACTAGAGCTCAACAAGTGAAAAGTCCTTTCCCATCCTCATACTAAACTGCCCAGCCAGAAAATGCTATTCCATTTATATTGTATATTAATTATTAATAAATGTATACTCTTGTCTGCTACAAAATGACTGGGAATACTGATGCAATCCCAAGAGTAGTAAAAGCAAATTAGCTAGTGCTGAAGTAGGTGGGAGCTAAGCTAAAGTGACGGACCTGCAACATAAACCTGTGTGGACCTCCAGATACCCTCTCCACAACTATCAAAGAAAACATTCACCAGGCTATTCAAGGTGATCAGGTGAGAGTGAGTTCTTTTCTTTTATCTATTTTTAGGTAAGAGATTAATTTTTTATTTGACCAAAGTAAGCTCACCACGGGGGAACAGAGTTAGTTTGCATCAGTGAAACAGAATTTAAAAGAAAAAAAATCTTCAGTGGCAAATAAAAATTTTTTAAAGAGTGATAGTCCCTGCGGGAGTAGACTCAGATATGTCAAAACTCAAGCATCTGTCAGAAGCCAGTAGAGGAAAAAGGTGAGAGATCAGAATAACACGAGGAGTATGATTTGATCAATCACAGTCTCCTGTAAATAAGCATTTTTACTCAACATTCTATTAAGGACATTGCTATTTCGGTGACGCCAATATTCACATTTTGTGCCCCTTGGTTGGTGCTTCTCACTTATCAAGATCTGCCCAAAATACCAATAGCCCAGAAAAGAAATTAGTTACTTCCCTTCTTTAAGAGCTTAGTTTGACTTTAATTACTTTTATACTTGCTTGGGAAATCAAATTTCATTCCCAAGAGGGTTAAGAAGGGGAAAGGGAAGGGAAAAAAGACATGGAGAGCAAGAAACAGAAAAAGAAGAGACAAAGGTATGCAGAAGAATCCAATTAAAACTTCCTAAGCTCCTGTTACTGAAGTTGCAGCAAAAGCTACCACTTAGCAACATGGTGGTGTGTGTTTTTAAACTATTTTTTAAAGTTTTATTTTATCAGTCATCTGTTCAGAAAATTGCTGACATTATTCTTCAAGCATGCATGATTATCAATCATTAGAAAATGCTTTTATCTGGAGCTGCTTATAAGAAATTGAAGTCTTTCCAAGATGAACTTAATGCAGATAGATGGTAGTTCAAGGCAGAGGAGAAAGGAGAAGAACATAGGGATAGTCTGGTTATGTTTGTTGCCATTTGCATCAATATTCAAGACTGAAAAAGCACAAAGGGCTGCAGTCAGGGATTGGAATCAGAAGATTCTACAGAAGTGGATAAGAAGTTGTTGCAACAAAATGACTGCTTCATGAAAAATACTTCTTTTATTAAAAAATAACAACAAAAAGCCTTACTTCTTTCATCTTTTAGCACTGAGAGTTTCTCAGTGACACAACATTCTCTGTGTTGCTTGCCCAAGCTCTATACATGACTGCCAAAATATTTATTCTATTGGCTTCTCTAGACCTGATGATCAGCACTCGGCAGCGTGGTCAAACTTCCATCTTGACTCCTTTCTTCCCCTCCCAAACTCCCTTCTTCCTCTCCTACAGCCTTTCGTTCCTCTGCCATCACCCTTCCTCACTCCATTTTAATCAAGGTTCTTTCCTAATTAAAACAAACAAATATGAGGAAGCAATTAACATCTTGAAGGAAGCAGATGGTGGAATAGTGCCATTTCATTATTACACGAAGCCTTAACTTGCAATCTCTTCAAACTTTTTGCACTTTAATTAAGCACTTGTTACAGGCAAGTTCAATGCACTCTAAACCAGGCTTTATCCAATTAGCTCCTGAGAAGTCATTGGTGCACAGTGACAGGCTGAGCCAGCTGTGAGGGCAGCCCCAGGGCCATATGGGACTGAGAACTTCCTTTGCATATGCCTAAGGTGAAGAAAGGAGCAAGGTGGAATGAGAGCAGTGTGGAAGTTCTGGCACAAGCTTTTCACCATTTGTATCACAAAACTCAGTGATCCTGAATTCCACATGCACAAATATTATGGAGCTACAGTGACTTAATGCCACCTTTCCATAGTGAGAGCGAAAGTATAGAAAAGCTCTAATGCAGGTCAACGGAATTGTGGATAATTTTCAGATCAATTTATAACCTAAAATCTCCAGCATTCCCTCCACTTCAGTCCTCCGCTTCCATTTTCCCCCATGTTTTTTTGTTTGCAGCTAGCCTGGAATTGCCAAACACAGGCCTCCACAGATGAAGGAAGCATCAAACGGAAGCTGTGTCAGCCAGGGTCATCCTCACACATGGTCTCCATATACACATGCCAGAGAAGCAGGCAATTAGAAGATGCTGTGACCTAATTTACCTCTGCCCTACCACATTCTGGCAGGTGATCCTTCAACAACAAAGCCAAGTGTCATTGAATTCTACCTGCGTGCCTCTAAGAGCAAAAAGAAAACCATCCAGTGTGACCCAGATGGACACAGCACTACACATCCTGAGACTTGGCACAGATGCATCTACTTTCTCTACGCTCATATGAAGAAAAATATGTTACATCCACTTATAGACTGGAATGAGAGCCACTGACAATGTTTGTGATTCCCAATGTCAGACAGGGTTACGTTTACTCTAAACACACATCAAACCTGTCTTTTCTGTTTCTCTCAGAGATGATCCTTTCTGTATAATCAAGGTTGGAATATGACTCATGGAGGGTTCAGAAATTACAAAGCCAGAGAACATCCCTGGGGTCACCTGGCCGGGGAACTTTTCTGAATTAATTTCTGTTCGAAGCAGGAAAAAAAAATTCAAACCCGACTTAAGGATTTCTGTTAATGGAGACTTCATAAAAACTCCTAAAACATTTTTTCAGGGCCTAATTACCACAGTTAAATATGTGCACTTTACTTCCAGTCCAAAGTTGTCTATTTCAGCTTCTAATCACTTCATCTTATCATACACCTTTGTCTGTACAACTGAAGAATCGTCTATTTGCATAACTCCTTCTTCATCTCTTAAAGATAAAAGGCAGTATGTAACATATGTATTTGCTGAGGGATGAGACATACAATCATAGTGTCCTGGCATCATTTCATTCAAAGTTTCACACTCCAACTAGAAAACCACTGAACATAACACTAAGAAATGCAACCACTGCGTCCTATAAGTAGTGATGTTTTCCTTGCTGGCCTCTTATAATTACGCCATGTGCAATGCAAACCTAATTATTATGTTGAGCACTTAATTGTGTAAAATTCAGAGGCTATGAACATCCAGTTCCCACTATAACCATGATTTAGCATACATGTGAGGCTGCATGTTTTCCTGCAGATGACATAATTATGGCTTGAGCATCACTTTAGTAGCATTCTGAGAACAGAACCTCTGAATTCTCTGGCTTTGATTACTTAAATCCTCAGTGATAACATCACTTACAGGGGGCATACGCATACAATAGGATCGTCAACATCAGATTCAAATAGTTTTATATGGATGCTTAATCTTACAGTAGGAGTGTATATACATGTAATCATTTCACATCTGTCCTTGTTCAAGACATGTTCATGTTCCTGTGCAGATGTTCAGATCCACATGCTATCAAGAAAAGAATTACCTTCAGTTACACCAAAGGAGGACCTATTTTGTACCTAGCTTATCATCTGATTATTTGCCCTCATAAATCAGTTTGAATATGCAGTTATTCTAGGCAGATGTTTCACAGATGCACTAATAGGAAGTGATAGTGTGCTGTCTACTGACTTGCTCAGCTACATCTTAACCCCAGCCCACAGGCACAAGGAAATCCCAGTAATACTTCTGGAGCAGGTGTTGAACCCATGCTGACATCAGGACCCAAAGCCACTGTCCATGACACCAAAGCCAGACTGTTCTGCTCTCAAAACTCCACATGATCTAAACAAATTTCTGCAGAGATTTCGAACATGAATGCTCCGTGCTGTGTCCTGGAAGACAGATCTGCACACAAATCTGGCAGCAAAAAATCCTACAGCAGCAGACAAAGCTCCCCACCATGTCTGAGGCTGAGCTCCAGCCATTGTGCCAGCCACTGCTCAGACTGCCCTGGAACAGTATGTGTTCTTCCAGTTACCTGGGCTCACAAAGGAGGAGGCCAGATGAAGTGAGCTTCAAGAACACTTCCAAGGGTGAACAAGAGAACCCCAAAAACCCCCAAAAAAACCCTCTTAAGAGGAGACTAAGAAAACAGGCACTTCTACCCTGAAAAGAACAAAGATGACTACTGTCTATAAATACTTTGGGGACAGGAAAGAGAAGAGATTTGAGCTGGTGCTGGGACCAGAATAAAGGATATATAAACTGGTAATAAGTAACCGTACACTGGAAATTAAAATATCATTTCTAATAATAAGACGACAAATTCTGGAATAGCCACCCATTCAGGAAAGGATTAGATATCACAAAACTAATGGTTTTGCTTTCTTTAGATGATACACAACTGCTTGTCATGGGAGTCAGGAGGTCTTCTGCAGTCCCATGTTCCTGCACTGATCAATATATACAGTGGGAAAAAAAGGGGGCACAGGCTGAGTGCTCCAAGGCCAATAAATATTAGAAATTATTTAAGATAAAACTGAGCAATGATGGGGGAGAAAAACTGTCCCCTGTGTACCATTACCAAGAGAAAAACTCAAGGGAACTGAAGTCTCAAAAATAGCTGTACTGTACATGAGAATATGCTGCAGCTCATACAGCAGCTCCCATTACACATGCAGTTGGAGTAGATCATTATAATGGCTACCTCTGGTCTTAAAAATCCATGGATCACAAGGCATGGTAAAAATGATACAAGTAACAACAGAAAACCTGAAATTATTCCCGTTCACATAGCACTTGGAGCCAGACAGCTGGTTCAGATCACTGCTTTTCCTACCTGGGAAACACAGCAGGACCTAAGGTTCAGACAAAGGTGAAACTAATTCCAAAATCTGTATTTGGCAAGAGCCTGGGGATACCCTCACAGCACTAGGTTTCTACATTTCTTTGTTAACATTTAATACGATCTGGAGATGCAGAGGTCCAAATCCCTAGATAAAACTGAAGAACACACCACTAGCAGTAAAATGTGTAAATTAACTACAGCAAATATAGTTTAACAGCAGGATAAGGAGCAAAAAACACTTATCCTAAGACAGCCTGCATAGAGTGTGTACTCGCAGTCCTTCAGATAACACAAAATCACAACTACGACTTTTAGAAGACTTTCCACAGGAACAAGAAAAAGACAGTTCTTGTTCCACCTTCATTTTGCCTTCTGCAATTGCTCTCCACCTCAACACGTGCCCTCTGTGTGCTCAACCGGCATGCTCTTCAACCAGTCAGCCTAGTGTCAAATTTCTAGTAAAAAAATACATCAAATCCCTTGAAAACACAGTACAGCGAACATCCAGTTTCCTCTAGAATATCTCCTCAGAGATGCAGTCTCCAGTGGACAAAGGCCAAAGCACACCTGTGACTGCAACTCGACGCATCTTCCTTTTTGACTCTTAGATGAAATACAAACATCTTTTGTCTGAGAATACCCAAAGAGTGTGACTTTACCCCAAGGGACAGCAGATTCCTACAGCTGATTTCACATGCATACAAATTCTCTACGTGGTTGAACTGATGCCGAGTCTGAGAAGAACCTTGTGGATCTTCAGATGAGACAGTATATAAAAAACTGCATAAAACAAATATTTATCATCTATAAATACACACAGGCACATTTCCCCTCTCCACTGAGCAGAGATTCCCACTACAAAGTATCTTGCAACATGTCAGACATTGACAAAGCGAGCAGAAGTTTGTTTTCTTCTCTGCCCTGTACAGCAAGGCCACGTTCTTTGTTCCTACTCCTCTGATATTTATCCCTTCCTTTCTTCTCCATATTCTGCCTCAAGTCATAAGCTTGTCTGCTGCCTCTTCATATTGGAAACATGCAAGCTTGTTTGGTTTAAAAGGTCAATCACAGCTTGTTTATACTCTTTCTCAAAAATCTCTTACTATAAGCTAGGAAAAACACTGGAGAAGAGCCAGTGCTGGATGGAAGAGTATGACTGTAACCGAGGTATCACATCAGGGGCGCAGATACACTTAAGGCACATGGAAGACATTATCCATCAGTTGAGGGGTTTGTGAATCAATGTGCTCTTGGTCAACAGCAAATAAAGTAATTTAATTCAGCTTGTAACAAAAAATTTTTAAACCATGTACAGTTACCTTGTGTTCAACCTAAATATCAGCAGCAAGCCATCAGGCAAGCTGATGCCCCATATGTTAATCCAACGTAACTGACTCTGTCACAGAGTTCAAGCCTTGAACGTCAAGAAAAGGGTTAAAACAATGCCAGTTCTGTTTTACAGAGGAGGAATGGGTAGAGCTATCAAGGCTTATACACTTCCATGACCAAGAGACGTAACAGAGTTCTTGGCATTTTAAAGCTATTCTGCGGTTGGTTTGGAGGCTTTTTTTTAAGGCTTAAAAAAATACAACAAAGTTTGAAAACGTATGCCATGAATAGGATGTTCTACTTCTTAGTTCAGTGGCAACAACTCCCTTTCAAAATAAATTGGTCTCAGTGTGTGGTACCGTCACTTTATTCTATCCAGTTCAGCAGTGCTGAGTTGTGTGTCATAAGCTCTTTATAGGTTACAGAAAATTGGAATTTAGCAATCAAAAGTTGCCCAAAGTTGGAGCAGAAGATCCCACTCCTCACTTGCTTTGCCAACAGATACCTGTGTAGCCACAAACCATCCACCGCATCTTTCAACTTAAAGAAGAAAATCTTTGCAGTTGCTTCCTCTTTGCCAGGCCTGTCAGGGTATCTGCCATTGCAGAACCACGTGTTTTTGTGTAGACGGCTCATGGCACTGCTAAGGCTGTGCTTCAGGTACTGTGAGCGAGACACAAACCGCTTCTCATAGCAAGGTACCAGCAGTAAAAAATCCATCAGGAACCAGAGTAAATACTCACTTGCATTACATACACGCCACAGACTACTTCATATCCACATTTCTGTGCTCCCTGTGGGCACATGGGATATCTGTGCTTTCTTTTCTCCTCCTTTCAGTTGTCAGAAGAATAATCAAGTTCATTTTCCACTCACAGACTGATCTCTCTGCCATCTTCCAGGGCAGCTTTTTCCTATTGCACAGATATCCATCCTGGTGCCTCCATGACCTTAACTGAAAACCTAACCAAACCAAGACAAGTCCCTGTCAATTCAAAGTCTAAAAATGAGGCTTGCTTTTAACTAGGTTTGACAGGGACTGGCTCTCGGTATGTTATTTCCAACATTTATTGATGGCCTTTCATAACTCAATTAGAGGCTCCATATTGCTCTGTCACTTCAGTTACAAGGCCATCCCTAACCACTGAAAACAAGGTAACCTGAGAGGGACCAGAGCAGAACCTCCCCCTCCAAAATCTTTCTTCACCTGTGTAGCCTGGGCTGAACTACAGCACTGAGTAGCTACTCAGTAGTGCAGGCTTCAGCTGATACTCACACACCAGAGCGAAGCAGCGCTTTTCTCTGTAAACCAGTATGTTCATTCCAAAAAGAGAAAAAAAAATCCCGAAGAAAACTACTACAGTTTCATTTTTCTTCTGTGTGAAAAAGTGCAAGTCCCTGTCCTGTATAATCAGAGACAGCCTTGGAGCAAACACCCACACAGCACCCTGCTGCTATTCATTACTCGCTCCAGCAGCTCACAATGAAATCCCCAGAGAGATTTTATAGCCTTCTTGTAACTCTACACGTCTGTTTGAAGAGACCCCAAACAGCAGCACATATAGGCTCCTGTCACACACTACCAGATATTTGAGAGCTCAGTCCCTGTGAAACATCAGAGAGGCACTACACATACCTGATCTCCTAAGAAACAAAAGGACAAAAGAAATCAGTGACCTCCTTATAGTTCATGTCACATGGTGAAATACAACTGTGTACAAACTACATGCCTGCAGAGGGTACCGGTGTATTTATTGCACAAGATATATTTGGGAATTTGGTTTCAAGAGCTAAAGAACAGTCTCTAAGAGAAAGAAAGGAAAAAAAAACAACCACACAAGAGGTGTTCAAAGAAACAGCAGAGAGATGTTCATTACTCCATTAACACCATGGAAAAGGCTGGAAGTTACATCTCTAGCAGATGATAGATCCTCCCTAGATTTCTTCTCTTCTTCTCATACGTATGAAGTGAAGAAAGCCTACCTTTTGTTGGGACAAGAAAGAATTAAAGAAGAAGAGAAATAAACTAATATTCATCTTTACTCAGGACAGAAGCAATTTTAATTAGCCAAAGTAAGGCTAGAAATTCCTTTTTATCTTTTTTTTTTTTTTTTTTTAATCAGCTACTTAAGCCAGGGGACACTTTACAAAGACATGAATGAGTTCTGAAAATGGAATTCGGACCTGCTCTTTCTTCCCGAAATTTAACCGGGACGTTTCCCGAAGACAAGTGCATCGCCTCAGTATTCAGCTGAGATCAGCAGCACCCCAAGAATGCCTATTCTATAGCAGGTGCAAACTGACAAAGAAACACACTCTTCATCACCAGTCCATCAGCCTCCTGTTCTGGTTTAGATCAGTCCTCTGTGTCCTTTTTCAAAAATTTTGACTGTAGATAAAGACACAGAATCTGGTTAACTCTTTTAGCTTTACAGTATCATGTCATGAAATATCATCTCAATTTAAAACTGCTGCCAATTTATGTCACAGACCTTCTGGGCTGTGTTCTTGCACTTCCCATTCAGTCTGTCCCAGATGTGTACTGCAGGCTATAGCATTTTTGAGCTATCCAACTTACCTGTGTACACGCGCTCTGGAATGATATGAATATTGCATGCAGCAGCACTTGCAGCAAGCAATACATTAAGTCCTATATTTTTAATGCCACTTTTAGTATGTCTATAAAAAGACTCTATGCAAAAGATTGGATTATGTATTTTTGCACTGTCTGGGAATAGGATACAAGTGACAGATGTGGCAAGTGGGAATGATCCCATCCAGGTGCAGCAGCCTTTGGCAACCAGCACTTACAAAGAGTGCTGTAAAACATATCTTCCTACGGGCACCACAGCTAGTTAAATCCATAGGATTTTTACATCTCAGAAGGTTTCCAACAGGCTATCACACGAAAAGTGCTGGTGAATGCTATCCCTTGCAGTGAGTGGATTACGTGCTGCTCTTCAATTTCTCTGTATCCACTCAAAAATGTGACAATTTCACATCTCATAGTGTGCTCTCCCATAGCTCATAACAGAGGGCCAGAAGGAAGAGGAATGCCTGCCAGACACTTTATCAACATTTGATGATATTTGGAGCCTTCTCTCATATTTTTTCTTACCTCTTATGAACTAAATTAGGGCACAAGGACCCATTAGAGCTTTGTAAGTGTCTCACTTTCTTTCACATCACTCCTGTTTCTGCACCTCAACTTTGGCCTGGAGAGACTTCCCCAGCAGCAAGAGAACATTTAACCTCTATGATCTTTACAATGTTTGATTTCCTTGAGATAGCAAATGTACAAAACAAGCAGGACTGGGAGCACTTTAAAGCGAGGATAACTCAGATTACTGCAAGGCTTTTTTTCCTTGGCATCATTTGCCAAAAGAGACATTCCTAGAACAGACAGCATTTCCTAACATTGCTTCCCCCAAATAGCAGAGAAACTTATCAGGTAATTAGGTGATTAAAACAGAGAGCCTGACTCACAACGAGGGATGAATCGATAAGTAACCTTTGACAAAATGGAGCCATTGATCAATGATTACTTTTTTAATAAATGATTCTTTTCTTGTGTCAACTGGGATTTCTTCCCTCACCTATAGCACTAACATTAACCTTTGCCACACAGGGATTAAAGGAGATGACACTATAGAGAACTGTCAAGCAAGATGCCAGCAAGAGAACAAATGGCAAAACAGAGGCTCAACTGAGCCACTGGCTCACTATTTCCCTTTGATGGTTTAGCTGATGCCGCTCAATTTTATCACTGTAATTCCACCCTCTGTTTGCTGTACACAAGCTCTGAGATGGCAGGTTGGTCAGAGAGAGAAGGCAGCTCTCAATGGGGTTAAGAAGGCTAGGAATTGAGGGATAGCCAGTGAAGGCAGATGGGGCAAGGTAAGACATAACATTGCCATAACAACATGAATATATTGGCTGCAGAACCACAAGAAAAATCAAGTTCTACAATTCCAAAGCAAGCTGTGATGATACACAGTTTCCAGGCCCTTAACTGATGGCAGGCACAACCCTGAATTCTTTCTATTTCACTGGCTGGCTCCATCCCAAAACACTTCTGCCTCTATACATGCCAACCTGTTTGACTTCAGGGCATTTGCTTCTCCTGAGTGGACTGTATCAGTCACGTCAAGCTGCAAGAGTTATTCTGTGAGAAGGAGAAAAAAGCCCATAGGGAAAAGCACAGCTTATCAAGTGTACGGTGCCTGGGACCTGAGTTCAGTCTTAACCCAGATGTCCTGGTGTGAAGCATGCACTAATCAGGTGAGCCCTCTGACACCATGCCCACAGGAAAAAGACCATCTGGAAAGAGTTTTTAAAATCTTAAACAGGTAAAACTGCAAGCATGATACAGGAACAGGAAAACCTCAGCATTTGGCAGGGAAGCAGCTGCTTTCTGTTTTTAATGGTGGTACCCTCCAGTATGGCTTCTGCTACAATGGCTCTGCTGGGTTCTCCATACACTTCTTTAGTTGGTACGTCTCACAGGAGCTGCAGGGAGGGTCATACATTTGCTTCTCACACAGCCTGACTTTGTGACTCCCTGTATGTGTTGCACCATGGTCCCCAGTGGGGCAAAACAACCCCATCTTGGTCAAGTGCCATGAAGCCAACTGCTTCAAAGAATGAAATATACTGCAGGCAGCTCAGCCGTTAATAAAAGGAAACATTCAGCTAAAGGGAGTAACAGAGAAAACAGAGAACACCTCAAAAGAAGCCTCTAGTTTGGCTTTATACATCTTATGCATGTATGATTCATTGCCATCCTCCTCCAGTTCCATGTCTTTCTTGTACTGGGGGCTGCAGACCTGGACACAGTACTCCAGATGGGGCCTTACAAGAGCAGAATAGAAGGGGACAATCACCTCTCTGTCCCTGCTGGCCACCCCTCTTCTGATGGAGCCCAGGATGCCATTTGCTTTCTGAGCTGCAAGGGCACGTTGCTGGCTATGTTAAGTTTTTCATCTATCAAGACCCCCAGGTCCTCCTCCGCAGGGCTGCCCTCAAGGACCGCTCCTTCCAGTCTGTATGGATGCCTGGGATTCCTCTGGCCCAAGTGCAAAACTCTGCTGTGTTGAACCTCATCAGGTTCACCCGGGCCCACCTTTCCAGCCTGTCGAGGTCCCTCTGAATGGCATCCCTTCCTTCCACCGTGTCAACCGCACCACTCAGCATCATTAGCAAACTTGCTGAGGGTTGATGACGGATGACTTGATTCCGTCATTGATGTCATTGATAAAGATGTTAAAGAGCACCTGTCCCAAGACAGACCCCTGGGGGACGCCACTCGTTACCGGCCTCCACCTGGACACAGAGCCATTGATGACCACCCTCTGTCTGCAGCCTTTCAACCAATTTCTTATCCATCGAGTGGTCCACCCATCAAATCCACATCCCTCCAAGTGCCATACTGAGACAAAACAGAGTGGTTCCACAGGACAGCACCAGCCTCTACTTCTCCATGCAGAGAAGCAGGAAGGGATGAGGATAGACAATTACAGATTCTAATCTCAGTCCAGTCATTTGATGGATGGTATGCTTTTCCATTCATTCAGATACCCATGCCTTGTTTTTCCAGACACAAGCTGCATGGCAAGTCCTTCCCAGGTACTTGGTCAGACCAATATTTGTAGAGATTAGAGAGCAGAGAGAAGGAACATCATCCTCTTATGCCACACAAACTTGCTTCCTCCTTCCATTTCTCCATGATTCCATTCCACATTTTTCATTTCCTGCAGCCCTCCACGTAGCTGATTTATATCTTACTCCTCACTGTGAACTTGTCCTATAAATTAATGGTCCAAAATTGTATGGTTCCATGGACCCAGATTTTGAGACACAACGATGCAACTGAATGGAATCAAAGCAACTAATAATCATTTCATTAAGAATTGGCATAATGGTGTTGTTCATTAACAGGTCTGTAGAAACAAGTGAAAATATCTAACTTTTAGCATCTTACACTGTGAGAGAAGTTGTGGATGCCCCATCCCTGAAGGTGTTCAAGGCCAGGTTGGATGGGGTGTGGGGCAGCCATATCTAGTGGGTGGCACGAGGGCTGGAACTAGGTGGTGATATTTAAGGTCACTTCCAGCTTAACCCATTCGATGATTCTTACACTGTGATTTCTGGCATATTTAAAACCAAAAACTCACACACAGCTTTCTTGCTCTTTGTCTTGGACCCCAAACTAAATCGTGAGTGGCAAATTATATTCCATTAAATTATATTCCATTAAAGGACACCAATTAAAGATAATCATGCTTCTATTTGAATACTTTTTATCTGGCATTGTTACAGGCGACATCTAAGATTAACAGAATTGAAGGATTAGAAGGAAAAATGCCTTTCACCTAAATGCTTACTCCATGAGTCTGACAGCATTCCATGTCAAGTCAGTTGCACTGTTTCTGCTATAAGCAGCCATTTCCCCTGTTAGTTGAGCTGGATTAGACTCATATAAATAGGAAAAGAAAAACACATACGAAAATGTAACTACAGAAAGTCAAATATGAGCAAGAGAGCCCAAGGAGAGCACTTCTTCTTTTCAGCTGAGTAAAATGAAGCTGCTGGGTACTCCTTAAACAACACACACACAAAAGTCCTCTGCTTCAAATAAGCACACGTTTCCCATCAGGCACAAAAATACATTCAACAGACAGTGTCAATATTGGCAATGGCCTCTTTTTTCCTAATGTCAGTGAAATGAGCGATCTGTTTTTTCACATAGTCTACCCTAAAAACATGAAATATCTATGATTCACACTGCAACCTACCTCTCCAGTCATACAACTGAGGAGGAAGGCACATTGAATGTTTTGTGGGTTGTGGGTTTTTTGGGGTGTTTTGTTTTGTTTTGTTTTTCATCAAAGAATAAAAACATTAAAAGCATTGGGGATTTTTTGGTATTTTGTTCCTCCTCAAAAGTAGTCTCATCACTCAGTGCTTCCCTTCTGCATTTCCCACGCTTCCCCCACTTCCAGCCCACTGCCTGGCACTCTTTCCCTTCTCAGAGTTTGTCTCTTTCCCCACTGTGCAACTTTGGGACACCTCCAGCAGTGCTGCCTCCTGGCTCTCCCTTGTCCCTTTCCATGCTGAGCTGACTGGACTCTTGTGCAGCTGCCAGTGGGGTCAGCGCATAGAGGCAGCTGTTACATGTATATTTCATAAGTCAGAAAGCTCTCTTTTGTGTTTTTAATTCATTCTGTTCACTTTGAAACTCTTTCTATAGTCCTTCACCCTTCCTTCTTCCTCACTTCTTCTACTTCCCCATCTTTTTCCCTCAGACAAACCTTGGTAATTTTCCTCATGTTTCTCTCTTGGTCTTAAAACTTCCCTTTTCTTTCCCATTCTCCACCTACTTTCTCTGGCTAATTTTGTTACCAGACTGTGGTTTTAGTGCCAGCCATGTCTTCCAGTACCTCTACAACCGTATCATTTGTTAGACTCCTTAAATTTCCTCCAGTTTTTCATTCGGAGTTCCAGCACTGCCAGTTCTCAATCACACAAACATCAAATCTACTACCTTCAAAAACGCTCTCCTTCACTAGGAATTGAATGCTCCTATAGGAAGCAATCACCATTTCCACAGGGGTGCATCGTGATGCATCAGCGTTAAGAGGGTGGCTTACTAAGAATTGATAGAAGAGATGAGCAGTGCTTCGATAATCAAGGCTGAATCCACTCGAGGTTAAGACAAAGGTTTGGGCTGTCTGCTCTGGAAGAGCTTATCCCTAGAAACTTAAAAGGAAAAAATAAAAGACTCAGCTGAGATACTTAGGCCATGGACAGTGCTAAACAGGGCTATCAAGAAATTCCAAGGCAAGAGGAGTCAAACCAGCTATCTGCAGCAACCATTTACCTCTTCAGGGTTCAAACCCTACACAGTCAACAAGCAACTGCATAAGGCAACTTTCTAGCAACCTAGGTCAGTGGTTCAGCACTCAGAGCACCACAGTTTGCACCTGGAAAATGAGAGAAGAGAGTAGCACCTGTTCAGTAGGCTGAATGATGTGGTAGGCCTGGGACAAAGATACAGACAGCTCCCAAGTAGTGAGGTGGGATACAGCCTTTCAAAGTTTAAGGCAGGACCCTCTCTGACAAAGTTGCCTGCGGTGACCTGTTGCTCCCTCACAGCACAGGAAGGTTGCTTGTAGCATCACCGCATTACTGCAGTTTGCTCCTTGCCATGATATGCTGCTCAGCCAGACACAAAGGTGGGTGTGCGGGTGGCACAGGAGAATGAACACGCAGGCAGCTGTGATTGAAAACTCTGAAAGTCTAAGGTCTCTGCAAACGCCCGAGTTAAAAGCAGAGGCAGCCTCCTGGATCGATTATGCATGCACGCCACTGAAAATACAGGCAGCTAAAGTGCCAGAGCCCTGCTGGATAATTTATAGGCTGTTGTTAGTATTCACAGAGCGGTGGGCAGAGTTCAAAGGAACAAGGTGGAGAATAGAAGTTTGAGCCTTATGAAAACACTGTCACAGCCAGCATGAGCTTCTGCTCCATAAGGGGCCCCGCTTGTGCTAGGCACAGGTGGAAGCCAGCAGACATCAGCATAGCAAGAGCTGACAAGTGCCATCCTGGCACAGGCGCAGAGCAGCCAGGCAGCACGCACAACCAGAGAGCACTAACGTGCAAACTGTGAGTGCCTGAGCACATGGCTGCTTTGCTTTTTGGAGAGTACAGGTCAGCCGTGTGGCAACCAGCCCGTGACTCTTCTTTCCCCACAATCTTTCCTCACTGTACCTTTGATTCTCCTACCTGCCATACCTCATGTTCCGTGGGCTACTTCTGCCATAAACACCAAGCAAGGTGAGGACCTTCAGATGTCTTTTTTACTTAATGGTTTCACCAGGATTTGAAGTCAGAACTTCAGAGGGAAAAAATAATCACCCTAAGCCACTTAAAACATGAGCTCTGTTCAGGTGAGCTTGAGTTTTTCAGTTTCACCACTGCCTGAGCCTCTTAGCCATTAAGTTATCAGAGAAAAAGACGGGAAGACAGTGAGGTCACCAATTTACCAAGCTCCGTGTCTGCTCACTTTTGAGATTACACACAACACCAACAGCATTAGCATAAGTACTGGGCTGGTGCCTTCAGCAAAATGAAAAGCAAAACCTCCCTCGCCTGACTTCTCTCTCTGCAAGGCTCCTGTAAAACCAGAGCTTGCAGGCAGACATACAGGAGCACTCTGCATGCTGTTACTATTCACCATCAACTACCTACAGTAAAAGGAGTGCAAGAGAAGACATCATGCAGACAGATAAAAGAAGGGATTTAGCCAATTTTATACCAGCACCTGTACATCCAGGTGCTACCTTTAAATTCCACTCTCACATCACCTCTCCGCAGCACCTAGCATACTCCTCTTCAACCTCACATATCTCCCAAGAGTCTTGTCTGAAGGTACAAGTAATTACCTGACCTGTAAACTTTTCTAACTGAAGCTCCCTAGCCTTTACAACACGCATCTGAACTGAGAAGGCACACAGGAATTTAGTATCACACACTGTGCTGCTTCAGAGACACCAATAGTTTGTAATGAAAAGCTTTTGTCCTACATTTGGACAGCAGCGAACAAAATAGAGTCCTAGTGTATGAGCCAGGACTATGGCAGTATAATTAAATAGATAACAGTCACTCAAACTAGTCTCCACTCCATACAAGTTCAAATACATATTTTTTTTTTTATGGAGTCTGGAGAACTGCTGACAGAGGAGTGTTCCTTTAATCATTACAGTCCATTTTTAATTAATTAATTTATTTTTTAAACAAAGAAGTTGCATCTTCATTCTCTTGAGCGCTGGCACAGACTCCCAGCGCAGTATCAGCCGAACTATTAAATGCCGAATGTAACTCGATTAGCTCAGTTTCTACACATCTGGTGTCATTGGGGTCTGGGCAGTTAATCTCTAGAAGGTCCACAGCAATATCTCAGGTGGATATTCAACAGAAATGTTATTAAAAGTCAGAGGATAGACATACATGTCGAACAGCACAGAATTTTGAAGACTGGCAGCATCTGCTAATAAGTTTGACAACCGTTAACTTACAGAACAGTTTGGGATGGAATCTCAAATCAATCCTAAGATGAAGAGCATACAAAATGTGATTAAATAAATCAGTCCATTGTTTATGATTTTCAACAAAGAGGATTTAAACTCCTTCTATTGAATTTGAGACCCCTTTTAGAGATAAGAAATAAGAGATAGCAATTTGCTCTTGTCACAAAACAACTCAATCACAGAACAAAAGTAAAAGTTTCTGCCTCCCATCCCCTCCATTTGATTGTTTACCTATGGCAGCACAGATGGAGGCTTCGGGGGAAAAAAAAAAAAAAATAATAGCTGTATTTAAATGCATGAAAAATATCTGGACAGAGTCTGGAAAAAAAAAAGAGTGGTTGGGTGAAGCTATAAAGCAGACAGAAAAGACTTGTGTGGAAATAGAGAGATTTAATGTGTTTAACATGCAGAGAGACAAAAATTACTAAGAACAACCAAATCTGAAATGACATATAAATCAGTTTACAAACAGAACCATTTTCCCAGTACAATTATGGTGACAGAATAATCACTGGAGAGCTTTAAGAAATCATTCGCTGAGCACTTACATAGGATAATCTAGCAAGGGGACCCAGGAGACCTGGTTGATCTTCAAGAACAATGTCCTCAAAGCACAAGAACATCAGAATCGATGTGCAGTAAGCTAAGCGGGTGTGGAAGAAGCAGGTGGCTGAATGGAAAACTCCTGATGGAGCTCAAGCATAAAAGGAAGAAAATGGAAGGTGAAACCAGGGGTGGGCTCTCCAAAAGTAGAATGAAACTCTGCCTCAAAACAACAGGATGAAAACTAGGAAAGCTTGAAACTGCATGAAAATTCAGAAAATGTGAAAGGTGGCAAGAGGGGCTTTAAAATGCACCCTCACAGCAAGAGGAAGACTACACAAACTACAGGCCCAGAGCCAAAGGGGACAAGATGCTATAGCCATAAAGGGCACAGAAAACACTTAGGTCCTCAATGCTTAGGTCTTTACTTGTGATATCTGTTCTCAGCCTACCTGTTCCACATGCCCATTGGAATTACCCAGGGGACAGAAACAATACCTACAACAGAGGAAGACTGACTTATGAACTGCTTAAGAAAACAGAGCTTACGCAGTACCCTGGGACCAGACAAAAAGACCCAGCTGGAGCAAGGGATGCAAGGACAGCTGGTGTCCTTCTCTGTCTTGTTTGAGAGGTCACAGTGATTGAAGGAAACTCCTGATGACTGAAAAAGGTTAATATCACACCTTTGTTCATGAAGGGAGAGAAGGACTCCGGAAATTTCAGACAGGTCAGCCTAACGTCAGTCCCTGGAAAGACTGCAGCAAATTCTCCTGGAACGAGGCACAGGAATAGCCAAAAGACAACTGGGAATGACCAGCAGGAGTTTATCTGGGGAAAACAGGCTGACAGCCTTATGTGGTGAGATGACTGGCTTGGTGAAGAAACAACTTTTGAAACAGCTTCCAACAGCATACCAGTAAACCATACAGAGATGGCTGGAATTGGATGAGCATCCTGCAAAGCATGTGGAAAAGTGACCAGGTCATTGAACTCAAAGGCTAGTGGTCAGCATACAGCAAGCCAATGGTAACCCATTAGTAATGATGATCCTCAGGGGTTCTTTGCTGGACTTCTCTATTTTGTCAGTGTTGTCTTTGTACTGTACTGTGCTGCATATGTGGAAATAATCCCACACTATGACATGCTGTGTGTACTCTTGCCAACATAGTTCAGTATATAATTAGTTTTTACCAATGCGAAAATCATCATAATGGGTAGGGGCTAAAGCATGATAGACAAAAAGGCTGGGAGAGATGTGTTCGCTCAGCTCCAGATAATACTAATATTTGGTCCCCATTCTCCATACTTTTCAGCTCCAAACCTGAAAACTCTAGGCATAGCTGTGAAACCTCACCGTTCTCTAAAGGAGCATAAAAGACAAACTGAAACATGGAGACATGTTTTAAGAACCAAAAGCACAGAGTTTTTAATTTCTTGTTTCCAAAGGTACATAGAAGTCTACAGGAGAGCCAGGAACAAACCCCCAAATAGTCCAACTCTATTTTCCATAAAAGCTTGCCCCATAAATGTGTCCTAGCACTAATGGTCCCATAATTTTGCAGTTTGTCTGTATTGGAGGGTTCTTGGTAATCAATTCACCCACAGAAAGTTAAATAAACCTCAAATGAACAGTTAAAATGGTCTTAAAGTTTTACATGACATAAAACATGCAGCTACACGGCAAGCTGAAGTGGAAGGGAATGGGAGATTCCAACACAGTTAACATAGTAAACTCATTTGTAACATGTTTCATGTTAGCATACTATGTAATGATAAGACATTACACAGTAAAGGACAAACAACATCACGGCGTTACACAGAGTTACTCAACTTAATATTTGTTAAAATCATATTCATTAATATTCATTTAAAATTCAAAAACAATATAAACTCCCCTCAAAGTTACCCATTGTCTATCCTATATTTCGTGGCCCTTGCGGAACCACTCAAAACAAGATATACAAATGCAGCCACTGGAAGGGGCTGAGCCCCTACAGCCAAGCAAGCCCAAGGTCCCCAGGCAGCGCCGTACAGCCTCACAACTGGAAACGCCACCCTCTGTACAAACAATTCAGAGCTCTCCACGTCTTTGGGCAGCCTTGCACACACTAATGTACAGCACCAAAGATATAACCCATATGTATAACGTCATATGAATGGCATTAGATGTTTTTTGCATTACCTGGATAGCACTTTGGCCAACAACCCTCTTGCTATGTGCCACTTACTTTGCATACTCATCCTGCTGAGAACCTAAGACTTTTTTCTCAGCATCCTTCTGAACACTCAGCATCAACATCATAATTACTGTCTCATTCTCTTTTATAACTATATATATATATATATATATACACACATACACACAGCTACCTCCTTTTTTTAAAAAACCTGCACTGGCCACTTCACTGATGGACCAGTATGTCTCCCTACCTACATTAGAAGGATGATGGGAAGTTTTGGGGCAGAAAAACTTCATCAAGTAAGAAGTAAGCTGTTTAAATACAACAGATGGAAGATGCACAGACTCAAACTCTGAAGCAAGGGCCGCAGCTTGAATTATTATTGTAATCCTTTGCCACATGCCTACAGAAAACTTGACAACAGCTAAGCTGTCAACATGCTATCATACCACCCATCCTGCTGACCAATCTTTGTTTTTCTGTACTCCTCCAGTTATCTGTGTCCATCTGTTGTCTCTTGTCTCATTATTAGCTTGCTAGCTCTTCGGGGCAGTGAACATTTTTTGCCCTGTGTTTGATTCTGGACTGTGTAGGTTCTACCACAATAGGCAGGGATAATAATAACAAAAATAATTAGACTGTCTCTCACTAACTCCTTGGATTCGAATGTTTCCTCCTAACTTCACAGCAGGGTTCACAAACAACTATTACTTCGTGCAATATGGAGCCTCATAAACAAATAACTACACACCAGCCTATCTCTGACCACTTCATCAGTCACCCCCCTTCAGGCCTGCATGTGCTGAGCTCTCCATTTGCTTCAAATGGTGAGTGCCTGTGTGAACTCAGCTCCAGAGAAAAATACTGGCCTTGTGGTGTAGCAGGACTAATGCCCTGGATATAACCCCTGGATAGATCTTCCCTGGACAGAACAACCTTCCTACATACAAACTGTTGCCTCCTACTATTATGTGTCAACCCTGACTCATTTCTACTGCCAAGAAGTAGAGGATAATTTCTTCATCCTCCACTCTGAAAAATGGCAAGAACCTGCAGTTACAACTTTATTTAAAGGCAGAAAGAGGTTTTATCATGAACTTCACACACACACAGTGGTCAATCCCAATGTTGCCCTTGTTCAACAAGTATATATTCCTGGATGTCCCGTTCTTTGAGATTTGTAGAGGAACCGGGTCTCTGTATGGGATTTGCTCAGAAATTCACCCTTGGGCCCGATTAGCGTCTGTTTATGTAAATCTAAGATGGAGAAAAAATGAAAGAAAGACACCACATAATGTCTTGAATTGTTTTCTAGTAGCCACTGAGAAGGTTTTGCTAAGCCCTCGGGGAGTTAGAACAGTAGCCTCTCTGGAAGCACCATCAGCCCCTTTCACAAGTACTAAAAGCCCATGTCTTTACTGGACCAGGCTTTGGGCTCCCTCTTCTCTAGCCATCAGAGTCTAACACACCTCCCTGCACTGCCTAACCCGCACTGTCCTGCTTTAGAAAACTGGAAGAACAGTTCATTTCACAGATGAAAACCTTTTGCCTTTGTTCAATGTATTTCATGGAAAAGCACAGAAAAATCATTTTCCAGAAATGACAACACACTATAAAAACCTGCAGTGGATTTTAACAGGTAAAAAGAGAGGCGGAGGTCTTCTTTTCTATCTCCAAATCATTTCTCAAAATCTTCTCAGCCCAAGTTAGCCAATAGCTGGGAGAAGAACCTCTAATGTCTCCAATTTCTAGTTAGAAGAACATGGAAAGCTGGGTGAGCTGTCTGCTCTTTATCCACAGAAACAGAAGGACTTAGTGCTGGATGCATAGGTGACTCTGCCAAAAGCTACAAGTTTGCTCAGGCCTTTTTTGGGACACACAACATAAAACTGATTATGCCAGGGACACAGCAGGTGCTGCAGGGGCATTGCAGAGGGAGGGTTACAGCTGGGACCCGCCTCTGACACTCCCACCACACCAGAAAGCAATGGCAGAACTCTACCTTTCAGGGAGCCCAGAAGGAGCTGGAACCAGATACTGGGGGTTCAGGCAGTCCATTCCTCTCCTGAATAGGTCAGAATTATAAAAAAACAAACTAGATAAAATCTGGCAGCTCTATCTTACCTGCTCTTAAAGCTTCCTGTGATGGAGGCACTCCAGCCTCTCTCAGAAGTTACTTTCATGCTTAACTATCCAGTCACAAAGCTTTTCTTAGTATCCATCTCCACATCTTACTTGTCACAAATTAAGCTGATTACTCTCGTCCCATTCTCATTTGACGCAGACAGCAATTAATCACTGTCTCTTTTAAAACAAGCCTTCAAATACTGGAAGACTTTTCGTGTCCTCTGTCAGTCTTCTCATCTGTAGACTAAACTGAGTTCTGCAAGCTTCTTCTCACAGGTGACACTTGCTGCTCTGGGCACCTCCTCACCTCCTTCCACCATTTCTGGGTTTGCTGCTCATGCTGGACGCAGTGTTTGGCTGTCGCTTCAGCTACAGCTGCTAGAGTAGAAAAACTACTGCCTGTGTGCTACACGTGACATTTCTGTTAAATATACCCTGAAATGAGATTTGCTTTTTTGCAATGTCACCACACTGTTGACTCACATTCTGTCTCTGACTCACTGTAGTGCCTCCCAGATCCTTTTCTGCAGTACCTTTGCCTGGCTTGTTATTCCCCATTTTGCATGTAGGCATTTGATTTCACCTTCCCAAGCACAGTACTTTTCATTTGTCTTCAATTAATTTCTTCTTACTGAATTCAGACTGTTTTCCAGTTTATCAGGCATATGACCAATGCTGTACCACGATCAACTTCCTGCTTCATGTTACACGTGGGCAAACAGACAGCAAGGAAGAACTGTGTTTATACAAACTTCTTAAAGGAGTTATTAAGAGAGTTATTGTCTTATATCAATTTGTCACTCCCTTTTCACTCTGCAGTTCTATGTGACACACCACGGTCTTAGTAAGCAAGCAGCAGCTCACTGAAGCCTTATAGGATGCATTTATTCAGTAAAATTATAATCCACTATCAGAAAAGGATTGCGATATCCCAAACACCACGCTACTCTGACCCAAGTGGGAACCAAACAGAGCTTCTAGCAGTGTATCAGTGTGTTAACTAGGTCACATCAACCAACAAGAAGGACAAAGGAAATACCTAAAAAAAAATTTTTTTTTAAGTTAAAAATCATACATTTTGGTCCACTGTTGTTAGATATACTGTCAAATATGTATTTGATTAATGACTTGTATGAAAATACACGGGGGATCAATTTGTTTCCTTGTATTTTCCCACAAAGCCCTTTGGCTCCCAGAGATGTAGAGAGTATTCTAAATGTATCTGCCTGAAATTCTGTTGCATCTTCCAAAGCAATGCATGAGCTAGTCAGACAAACCAGCAGACTTTCATTCTGGAGCTTCCACGTGGGCACAAGGAGTTCTGCAAGAAGGCAGATCCCACCACAGAATTCCTACCTTCCCCTTTTCAGTGCCGTGTCTAAAGCTTTTTTCGGTAGTTCCCAGTGACAAGAGTCAATAGGTACAAACTGGAACACAGGAGGCTCTGTCTGAATGTAATGAAACTCCATTCTGTGAGGTTAGCTGAACACTGGAAAAAAGTTGCCAGGAGTGCTTGTGCTCCCTCACTCCTTGAAGATATTCAAAAGCTCTCCAGCCATGTTCATCTGCTCCAGGTGACCCTGTTTGAACAGTGGCACTGGACAAGATAACCTCCAGAGATCTCTTCCAGCTTCCACCATTCTTTGGGTTTCACCAGTCATCATCAAGTCAAATATTTTCCTGAAAAATATTTTGTCTGTGGCTTAAATCTGTTCCGCATACTACAGTGGAAACTCCTGTAGTCTGATACTGAGGGATGGTGCAGAAGGAAATTGCAGCCAACAAGAGTTCCTTCTTAGGACAATTCTGCCATTCTGATTGTTGCATAAACTGATAAAGATCTTTGCAAGAACACTTTAATTCAGACTTCTGCTATGCTCAGAAAGGTCAGACAGGTTATTCCCTCCTTTCCATTATTTCCCAGAACTGGTGAAGACAGAAAGCTCAGTAGTCAAAATAATTCAAACTGTTTAATGCAATATGAACGCATTGCTCAGATCAGCTGAAGGGTTTATTCCAGATAAGATCTCAGACTAAAGTAAGGACTCATCTTCCTTACAACACCCTAGCACATGGTAAAAGGAGTGCAGCATGTCCATCCACTAGCTCTTCCAGCCCAAACAGAAGAGCGTTCAACCAAGTAAAGGAGGGAGATATCATAATCTTGTCTCACCTTCCACTGCTCCAAAGACCAGAAGAGAAAATGTTAAATATGCACATCACAATTTTATACCTGTGTTCAACAACTGATTTATCTACACACAGCAAATGAAGGTCAGTTGAGCTACTATATATCCAGAAGTAATGAGAGAAAGCACACCAGTATGACCGGCCCTTTAACTTGCACCACAGCTTAATTCACCCAGAGATTCAACAGTAACTACAAGAGTAAAAAAACAAGAGAGTGTCAAACTGATCACAAAGCTCCTTGAGTGATAACATTCCTTGAAAAATCTCTATTCAATTTTGTGTTTTGATAGAAATGCGGCCCCTCTGTCTCTTCCCTCCATGGTCATGAAGACAGCTGACAGAAGGTCCTTCCACACATCCCTTACCAGATCCCATTCCTCCTCGCTCCATTTAGTTTCTGCAGTTCAAGCAGATTCCTCTCTTCTCCTGAAATCAATGTTTAATTAACACATTATTGGGAAAAAGAAAAAAGGGCTGTAACAGCAGACTGAAATGAAGCCAGCACCCTCCCTGCTCTGCAGATGCAGCCAGTCCCATCAAACAGTTACCCTGCTGGAGAGCTCTCCTTCCCTCAGCTGCCAGCAAACATCATCCTTTTCCTTGGTTACCTTCCTTTGCATCCCCATGGGACTCTTACCCTCCTCAGAGGTGGCACACAACACAACAGCAGCAAATACAGGCTCATATTGCAGAAAGCAGAGGGAGAGATCAGCAAGTGCACTCTGGGTAGCCTTACACTATGGCCAGTGCCTCACCTTTAACCCTGCCATCCCTGGTGGAGCAGCACACATTCCCCTGATGCCTTCCCCTCACTCAGCACAGCAAGAGGAGGAGACGTGCAGTTGATACAGGACAGTAAGCTTTGCCATGAGCTCTCAGGGTCAAATTCACTAACAGATTCTGGGACTACACACAGTTACACATACCCAAAGGCAGCAGAAAGACTACCGGCAGCTTCAAAAGATTTACATCATGCCTCCCCCCTCACCTCCTCCCAGCTTCATCAATTATTATTCTAGCCCATTCTTTGGCTCCCATCCGGCTGCTGGGAGGTACTTGGATGTAGGGGATGCTGCAGCATTGTCAAGGGCACTGCCTGGCAGGCTTTGGGCACATTTCCTGCTGAGTACCCAGGCACCCTCATGACAGGGTTGGTACAGCAGGCAAGATACAAGAGTATCAACGAACTCCAGGGTTGCCCTGCCCTAGTTATAAGAGATACACTGGGATCTTTGAAAAAGGCTACTATCCCAGCACCGCCATTCCCAGGATTCAAAGCTTCTGGTGTTAATTAGTTCCTGTGATGTGATGGATGACAAGCAGCAGGGCCGGGAATGACACAGGCAGATTGTGTTCAAAATAAGCCATCCCTCACCATCAAGGGCAAAGGAAAGGAATCTGGAAAGGACAGGAGCTAAGCACACCGCTGAGAGCTGACAGGTATGCTGACAGATGCCCCCT
>JAPSGF010000001.1:1648048-1693563 GCA_035772895.1 Perdix hodgsoniae | reverse complement strand
GGAATGGATGGACGTGCCTTTGGCATTTAATGCGCTTCCAACCCTCTGCCAATGTTTATCAGCCGTACACACGCACACACAAAGACATGCACGCAAAAAATCAGAATTAAATCACGGCCCATCCTAGGTACGTGACCACAGGCACCTGAGCGTGTGCACGTGTGCCCGAGCTGTGGTCACAGTCCTGTCGGTCACCCAAATCTGTGTGGCACGAAGCAGAGGTCATCGTGCCACTGTTGTGATGCACTAAAAACCACCGCAGAGCCATCAGGATGTAACACAGAATTTTCTCGTCAAGGGACGAGAAACCTTGAGAGGGGTGGGGGCTGGGAGGAGGAAAGCGGGCGTGCGGATGGGGGGATGGAGGGAAATGGCAGAAAATGGGGAGGAAAATGAAGAATACAAAGCTCCACTTCGCTAATCCAAGATAGACAATCCATCCCTTCCCCCTCTCTATGCCCTCCCTCCCCCCGAAATGTTGGTGCAGATGGATTTCTGTATCTTGGTTTTGCAGCAGTGGGTCTAATGACTCCTATACCAAACCCCCTCGCTATCATAACCCCTCCCACTATTTTTTTTTAGACTGGTCTGAAGAATAATGTGTTTTTAGAGATAATGGGTTTTATAAAAAGAAAGAAAAAGGGATGCAACGCAGACATTATGTGAGTAGGCTGCTCCCCACATCACCCCCATCTTCTCCCAACCGCATATCCCGATTTCTCCCCCTCCCATCTTTCTCCAGCCTTCCCCATCAGCTCCCACAAGGAAAAAAACCCACAACGCGATCTGGGTAGCCGATCTCAAAATCCTAAGCACTAATCCGCTTGAATTTGTTCTTCCCCTTATATAAGCAGCAGCACGTCAACATGTTCACTGGAAAGGCAGCGTAAAATGAGGCCAGGCTACAGCCATGGAATGGGGCTGATATCGGCAGATATCACGTCTATCGAGAAGCCGTTCCCACCAGGACGATGAAAGCAAGCGTTGGGCTTTCAGTCCCTTCTCTTCGTTTATTTATTTATTTATTTCTCAATGCTTGCTCGTTTTATTTCATTTCATTTGGGTTTCACTCTACTTCGTTTTTTAAAGGACGAAAGTGAAATAAATAATTAAAAGGCAGAGACATACCCTACCGGAAGGTGCCCGAATGCTCCAGAAAGAGAATCCTCACCTCCTAACTTCTTTTCTCTTTCCTTTTCATTTTTTTTTAAATTTTTTTTTTAGTAAATTTACACAGTCCTGTTGCTCCCGTTACCCCCTAATATCCAACATCCCCACCTGCTACACCCAGCTCCCAAAAACCTGACACTTTTTTAGAGAGAGACAAACGTTTAGGAAACTGACAAAGACCAAAAAAGAAACCGATAGAAAAATTGAAAACGAGCTCTACAATAGTCGAGTTTGTTCAACGGATAAAAGCACGCCCGGTTCAAAACCAACAGCAATAATCTCTGCGACGTCCTTTCCCCAAAACAAGATTCACCCTCAGATAAACTTGCCCAACTTAACACTGATGACCATTTTAACTTAAACCAACGACAAACGTAACACCCTCCCAGCTCACGCTACAATTAATAACCGACTGTGTCACCCCCAGCAAACAAAACCCTTTGGGATGAATTTTTCCCCCACCTACCCAACGTCTCTCTCAGACTTTTCGCAGCTTTAGGTAAGAGTTCACCCCTTCAATAGCAGCCCCTCAAAAAATGCCATCAGCAGAGAGAGCGGTGAGCGGCCGCGCCAATGCCCGCCGCTTTGGGAGGGCTGTGTGCTCACCACAGAACAATTGTGTGCAGGAAAAAATACAGAAGGAATCATTAATATTTAGAAAAAATAAATAATTTTTCAAAGCTGCCTTCAACAAAGCGTTGAACTGTTTGACCACGGAAAGGTGGAAAGAGCTTGAAAAAGCAGAAGGGTGAAAGTAGCCTTTTTAAAAATAATTTGGTGGTTTTAGCCCAGGTTTCTCCTCCCTGGTGCTTTGGTTTTTCTGCCACTGATCTCACACCTCATCTTTTTTATTGTTTTCTTTGAGAGGGGGGGGAAAAAAAAGATTGTTTGTTTGAAAGAGAAAGATTTGTTTTAACAAAAGGAATCCTCGGAGAGACCTGCTCAAATATGTTACTTCCTCGCTACAAAGGACTGCAATTAAAATAAATTTAAAGAGTAAGCAAAAGGCAAGTCACCTGCAAAGCACCAGAGTCAGTGCCCTTAGGTAGGAGAATTACATCACTCCCTGACTGCACGATGTCCTCTTTATAATTTAAAAGCAGGTGATTTTTATTTATTTTTTTAAACAAGAAAAAAATTGAAAGAAAAAAAAAAGAAAAAGTGGATATTCCACATACATCTTGCACGAAGAAAGCATTGAACCAACCTTTAAGGTCACTCGCTGCCTGAAAACCCACAGCAGCAGCTCACGGTGGAAGTTTTCAGGCAAGACGGCTACTAAATCATTAATACAAACAAACGGAAGGCGGGGAGGAAAGGCGCTACTGTAATAGATCCGAAGACTTGGAGGAGGAAAAAAATATTAAAGAAAAAAAAATAAAACTTTCATCTTCAGCCTCTCTTCGTTCTTCATTAATAATTTTTCGGAAAAGAAATCCTTAAGCTTTAGTCAAGCAAGAGGCTCTCTCTAAGCGTCTCGCTGCCGTAATTCAGCGTAGCGCCTTCTTCTTTTTCACGAGGCCCCCCCGTATTTCACTCCGAAGATCCCCACCGCCAGAAGAGCGGTTACCCAAAAAGTCGGGCAGAGCAGCCCGGGCCGGAGCGTCCCGGGGCCGGCGCAGGCAGGCAGCGCCCAGCCCCGCCGGGGCGGCCGGGAAGGAAAGAGCCGCTCCCCGGCACTTCTCTTACGGGGGACAGCGGGAACCCGCCCGCGGAGCCGCCGGCCGGGCAGCGCCCGCCGTGCCGAGCCGAGCCGAGCCGCCCCCCGCCCCCTCTCACCTCCGCAGCCGGGCGGCCGCCGGCCGCCGCGCCAAGTCGCGGCTCGCCTCCGCTGCGGGGCAGGGGGCTCCAGCGTGGCCCCAGGCGCGGAGGCTCGGGGGGTCCCGGGGAGGTTGGGCTGGGCTGGCCGCGCAAAGCCGAGCCGAGCGGAGACGTGCGAACCGCGGGCGGAGCTGCGCAGGGCTGAGAGCGCCGCGGTGCCGGAGCAGCCCGAGCCCCGCGCACGCCGCCGCCGCCGCCCCCTGCCGCCGCGCCCGGTCCGGCCCCGCCCGGCCCCGGCTTTTAAAGAGACCGCGGGTCCGCGCCCCGGCACGGCGCGGCTCCGCCAGAAGCCGTCGCTCCCCGCGCGTCCCGCGGCGGCGCGGACGCCTCCACCGGGACGGGGCTGCGCGGCCGCCCTCCGATCCCCGCGCTCCGGCGCCGCCGTTTCCGCGCCGACGTAGGCGGGGGATGTCCGTCCCCGCGGCCCCGGCGAGGGAACGAGACCGGGTCGCCGGCACGCGCGGCGCCGTCCCGGGGCGGGAGGTAAGGCGCTTCTCGGCCGCTTTCTTCCACGACGCTCCCTCGCATCCTTGACGTTCAGCCCGTAAGGATTTTTCTTCCAGCGCGGAGTTCTTCCAAAGCTCCTCGCTATTTCATACGCATTTATGCGCTGCCCCGTGCCCAGTTCATTTAACCGGCCCCCAAATTACACTATTAACGCTCTCAAACTCTTTACCCATTCATCCACCGCTAAAGCGGAGAAAAGGGCACCTCCTGACACCACGGACAGCGCAAGGGTCAGAATTACCGAAGAGTGTACATAGGGCAGTTGATTGCGGTTTCATCATTAACACTTAGCATACTGCACAAGCTCATTCGGAGTACCTTCTGTAGAGAGCATCTTTGGGAAGTTTCTGGGTGCATTATTACACTGAAAGTCCGTCTCAAAGAAGCACATAGGAGCACCAGGCATACAAAGAGCACACATAAGCCAAAGTCAAAGACCCAGCATTCGGGCCCTTCTCTCAAGCCCCCAGGATTTTGTAACACTTGTGAGGGATGCTCGTTCTGCACAGCCAGACACTTGGAATTTCATTTTCCTGTAGTGCAGGCTGTAAAGCCGTTTGCCTTTCATTCTCTTTTGTGTCACTACATAAAGGTTTTTGCCCTTCTCAATACTTTGAATAGCAGAGAGCCTGCTCACAGCACTTGGAAAACAATAAATAATTATTTTATACAAAGGTATGCATCACTTTGTCCACTATCGAAATGAAGCGGTGCCTGAGGTGTGCAATAGCAATGCAGAAACACTAAAAATTGCACTTTCAAGTAGCATTAGGAGCCCCCAGGGAAACTCTTCCAGAAAACACAGTCCACCACAGCTCCCAACAAATTCAGATACATGCACAGAGAGGCTAATGGGGACCTATTTCAGGGAAGTGGCAATGGCCCAGCAGAGAAGCACGTTCCAGACTCAAAATCAGATTCCCTAGAGAAGGAATTTATCCCATTATGTCTGCACCAATGCAGGTTATTGTTGGCTTCCTGTAGTAAATGGACAGCATCACAGTGAGAATTATCAATCCCTCCTCGGGGCATGAGATTAGATCCTAGTCTCAATTACTGTGAAGAAAATCAGGTATTGCCTTATTTGCTTCAAGAGTTAACTTCAGATTTAAAACGCACAACTGGCAATAAAATCTGGCTTCTGGTACCTTTCTGCCCCTGCTGATAGCTTGAGCAATTCTGCATTTTGTAGCTCACGGTTTATCAAGTAATGATTTGATGAGGCAGTCATTCAAGATTGCAGCACCTCTGGCCCTACACTCTCCAATGTCTTCTAAGACCACACGTCCCCGCATCAGGTCCTTGTCTCGTCACCTATCGCAACATCTGCCATGCAAAAAAAAGAATCAACCTCAACAGCACAGACTCCACTTTCAGCTCTAAGCCAGACCTCTTCAGTTTGGTGGAGGGCAAACAGCACATATCCGAAGAGTGGGGGGGGGGGGGAAACAAGCAATTGTGGCTCACAGACAATTTGCTCAAGAAAGTTGAAGCATGAGTGGATTCAAGTGAAGCAAACTAGTTTTCATCTACTTCCTACTTTTTCCAACTATAAAATCCAGGACCCCCGTGGAGAAAGTTCTTATAAATCAAAAAGGGAGAGAAGAAGTTTCATCAGAGGAGCTATTCAGGGTGTTATATATGAACCAAGGAAGGTAACAACTGCTTTGAAAAAGTCTTACTGTGCATAACTCGGACACATAGGCCTCTACTTCTGAATAATTGTTACAGTTAGGTACCAAAATAGCAGCCGTAATTTTAAAAATAGGTAGAGAGTAGTGGGAAAATATTAAGAGGGCAGGGAAGCTTCCTCAAGGCTGTTTCCTTTTGCTGGAGTGCAGAGCAAAACAGAGGCAAGAAGAAAGCAGTGCAGTGCAAGAAATCCCACACCCAGCCCACAGTGCTCCCATTGCTCTACAGGGGAGTATATTTTTCTAGTTCTTCCTCTCACATCTATAATCTAGCCCTACAGTTTACAAACAAGTTGTACTGAGAAGGGACAACAACAACAAAAGTCATCAGGACAGTGAGCTTTACAGCAGCTGTCTCTAATGCTTCTCCTCACCCTAGCACACACTACTGACGTCTGCCAATCTTGTGCAGCTGCATATCTGTGTAAATGATCATTAGACATACTAACCTTTTCCTGGTCTCTTCATTAAGACAACAGCAAGATTCCTTTCCAAGGAGATGGGCACAGATTTATACATCTAGTCACCCCTCTGACACTGCTCCACCACTGGGCAAAAGCAGCAAAGGAAAGCATACCCGAGCACTAGCAGTCATTCATCATCTCTTGCTTCCTTCCTTTAGAATAAAGCCACAAACTTTTCACCAATCTCATGTACTTGTTTAAAAAAAAAAAGTCATAATGGTGCCATTAATTTGGAGCACTTATCAGTAGTTTGCGCAGTCGGACTGTTTGTTTTCAGTGCACTTCTCTGAGATCTGGGGGCTGGTCACTTAGGACAGTGGCTATAGTATCCATGAGGCAGCATTCACTCACACCTCTCAGGGAAACAAGTTGGTTCACAGGAGCTACCTGACTCCTTAAAGCAGTACAATCTACATGTGCCCTTATCAGCATTTCCTGATTTCCCCTCCGTCCGCTGAGGAAGGGTGACGAGAGACAGATCAGAGTTTGAGATGAGCCCTGGAAACAGAACGTGAAGGAGTTACAGGCATTACCTGCCACGGCAGGATATCCCAATGTTGCAACACT
This sequence comes from Perdix hodgsoniae, assembly GCA_035772895.1. Taxonomy (NCBI): domain Eukaryota; kingdom Metazoa; phylum Chordata; class Aves; order Galliformes; family Phasianidae; genus Perdix; species Perdix hodgsoniae. Next base: position 1,687,343 of record JAPSGF010000001.1, on the reverse strand, counting down.
AAAATCTAAGTGATCCCACGTAAACAAATGGCCTGGGTAGAGAAGCAAGGCATGGGAAGGGAGATTGCACTGCAATTCTGCCCCACTTTATATGATCTTCTGGATTTTTTCCTCTGTTTCTCTGAATAGCGTTCACCAAACCATTGATTTCAAGCATGTGGGTGGTACTATTAGTGGAAGTGAGATTCAAGGGGAATTTACCATTGCACACTGAAAAAGTGGCAAAGCAGTCAGTGCAACAAGACAGGAATGTTCTTTAACTATGGCTTCTCTCTCTTTTTTTTTTTGGCCACATTAGCACTTTCAGTGTCTTTCTGCCCAGAAGTTAATACCCAAGGTGAATTTAGAAGCCGCAGTCCAAACCGCAATCAGATCATCTTGGTTGTGCCAAAAAAAGCTGATCTTATCTCACTTGTGACCTTATCCTACTTGAAAGAGCAAAACTCATTACAATAATAAGCAAAAACAGATGGGAAAAAGAGTAATGATGACAGCATCTGGTCAGAACTCACTTTACCATCATTTTGGAGAGGTAGTTCTAAGCCCTTCTCCTGCAAACAACATTTTTCCCTCCAGCAGGAGGTGCAACCTCCAAAATTATTCTGGCCCCTTGTTGTAGGATGCATCTGTTTATTCTTAATTCACTGCTTTCTCCCTGCTCCTCCTAGCATGTTCTGTTGCACTTATTAAATAGCTACATAAAAGCTTCCTGTGTAGACTTCTCTGCTGAACACTTCCTTGTTCAGCACTTTGTACAGGGAACAGAAAGTATCCAGACACACGTCTGTATGTGTAGCAGTGTATGAATGAGAAAGCAAGTGCCAAAAAAATGCAACTCATGTACTCACGTGTAAGGATGAACACATTCAGATAAGAGTATTCTCACAGGAGTAAAAATGTCTAAGAGCACTTAAGGGTGGCCAGTGTGTAAATACCACAGAACACAATCAGAACAAGTTGTGTAGGGAAAGAGTATATGTCATTACACACACTAATGTAATTGGAGGGGGGGGAAGATGGTGAAGCCCTTCTTGAAGTCTTATATATAGTTACCCATTATCTTTAAGTGGCATTGCAGAAGAGTGTCTTGTATATGTAAATATTTACACATTCTTAAGTAATGACAACTGATGATTCCTGCACATGAGTTTGTAAGGAAAGAAAAAAAAAACCATACGCACTTTTCAGCTCAAGTACATATCTGAAATCTGATGGCTGTTACACTGGTTTTTATGACCTCCACTACTGGGTATTATATGCATATCTATACTTTGTTCTAAGACATATACTTTCCATCATATCTACTCAACAGAAAAACTTCCATTCCCACCTTTCATACTGTCAGCATTCCCACTACTATGACTCTGCCCTGTTGGCTCAAAAGGAAGACAATCATTTATACAGACTTCACTCAAAAAAAAAAGTGGAATTAACCAACTCTGCTTTGTTCTATCCATCAGGTAGTGTCCAGTGAAATGGTCAAAAACAAAGGCACAGTAGACTTAACCCATAAACCTTCCAATGACTGTTTCCACCTATTTTGAACTCCATCCTTTCTTACTTGTTCAATCTTCTAACTCAGTGGGATCACTCCAGTTTCTGTGATATCATCAGCTGCTGCAAGACCCCAGAAATCCTTAGTGTTTACTGTTTTCTACACTTAACTCTGCCTCCCTTTCTTGTCTCTGAATTCTCAGATGGGGCTGTGAAAATGATCTGATGACATCAGTATGCTTCCCTGGCAACAAATACTACATCCTACATCCAAGTAGTACAAATACTACTTGTTCAACATTACATTTGGGCAAAAAACACAGAAAGTGGAAAGGAGTATGGGTGAGTACTAAAAGCTACTTTCTGAAGAGTGATTCCTCAAGCAAGATTATTTTCACATTTCCCTTGACCTCTTCAGTGACACTGAAGTACAGAGATCTCAATTGCTGAATATCAGTGGTATAAGATAGGGATACTACCTGCTGAACCATTTGATGATACTCCAAAACAAGGTAAGAAACAGCCATTTTTCAGATTTTGCACCTAGTCTTAGGTTCATTCTTTTCACTTCAAATACTTATATATGGTCTGCTGCATCTAAGACAGAAGCCCTCCTCAGCTAAGCAGCACAGGTGGAGTAAAAAAAACATTAATGTAGGACAACACCAGCAATGGCTTCTCACAGATGACAATTATCTTCTTTTTTTTTTAAACATGAATCTGTAACTAGATTTAAAATGAGATTAGGAACCCCAAATAGGACTCCATTAAAAGTGGGCTGAGGAGAAGAATTCTCTCTGATGCGCTGAAACATTGCAAATGGGAATTGTCTACATAATCAAAATCATCTAACAAGTCAAGAAGCACAAAACACATCTTCCCACAGAGTTCTCTATGGCAAGTTTAAAGCTTTGATTTTTGACCTTTAAAGCACTATATGGTCTTTTCTTTTTCTTTTTTTTTTTTAATTAATACAAATTAGATAGCTATGGTATTGAAGTTGTTTATGAAAACCCTACTGGGTATCCATCTTTGAAAATCCAACACTAACCAAGTTTTGAAGCTGACTCCTAAGTGGCCTGGATCCCAGCCTCAGAGGAGGTTAGGCTAGCACTAAAACCCAGCAACAAAAAAGCGTGAGGGCAGTGAGCCAACAGTGCCAGTCCAGGCACTGCTAGCAGGACTGCGTCCCCTTACACATCTCCCCTCTGAGCCTCATGGCTCCAAGTGAGGCCATGAGAGTGGCAGCAGGTCTGTCTTGTCCAGTTACAGATTCTGCACACCAACCCAGCCAGTGTATATTCTTTTATTTGCTGGGGTTGGCCAGAGCTTTAAGACAGGCAGGTTGGAAAGCTAGACAAATGCTGCATTTGAGAAAGGGACAGCACAAAATGGAGAGCAGTTCCCCTTCTCTAGCCTGGCCCCTATGTCCCAGACCAAATACAAAGCTTGCTTTAGGGCACTATATAAATTGGTATTATAAATTCAGATGGTGCACCAGGGAGTGCCTCATTCCGTATGATTGGAGTCATTCTCAGGAGCAGTTCAGGCACTCAGTCTGCCACATGCGACTGCTGCCCCAAGGGCTGCCATTACAGATGCATTATTACAAAGCTCCGCAATAAAGCATGAACTAAAACAACTTCATTGAAATGAAGATTAATACAGAACATGTGTTCACCTCCTTCACACTCAGAAGGAACAGTCCAGCAAACACAAGCACCATAGCACTAGAGCTGATGGGCTAGGAGAGCAATGCAACTGGCCGACCGTTGCTATTGCTGAAGGCAAGCAATACATTTCCATAGCATCTCCTAAGCATCCACAGATAGATTTAATGTAGCATCTGTGAAGCAGAAAGTGAGGCAAGCAAGACACGTGGAGTGCTGGAACACACAGGGAAGCATGCTGTGTCTAAGGCAGAGAACAGAGAGGGATGCTTCAGACCTACAGAAGTAATATTGCTGGCTAAAGAGTGATTTATGCCTTTAGTTATCACAGACTTCAATGGATATTGAGGCTTCTCAGCACTTCAAAGTGTCATATCTACTTGAGAGTTACAGGTGAGAAAGATCAATGAAGGTAATGGCTTATCCATCCCCCTCACAATCAGAAAAGATTATTGCCCAAGATCTATTTGTTAGTGTTTCTGTTGCTTCACTTAAACTCTCCCATACAATTCACAACATTCCTTTTCTGATGCCAACAGAGCCTCAAATTTCATTACTGGCATGAACTCTGGAACATTATGTCTATATATTTCCCAGATCAAATTGAACTCACAATACTCTGTTATGGTTTAATGGCTCAATTTCCATGCTTCCTTTTCCTGATGTAAGTTTTCCATTCTTCCTTTCCTTGAAAACAGTGTGAGGCTCTTATGGAAATCCAGTTGTGGCTAGTGACAAGTCCTATGGGATTCCTTCCTTCATTTCATCAACCACATCAGCCCCCAACTTTGCGTAGTAGTATGCATAAACACATCCAAGATAGACACAATGCATCGCATCCTGAATAAGTGAATGACTTTGTCAATCCTGAATATACTTCCCTAGATCCTTTTGAAGTATCTGAGATAAGATCCAGTATGAAGACACTATTTACGAAGAAAAAGAAGGAAGGGGGAAGAAATATAATATTCATGACATTTTACCAGTGATAGAAAACAGGATTGGAGGTGTAACATAGTAACAGAAGTAACAGATTCATACATAGTTAATCTGCATGATGAGTATTTGGCACTTGACAGGGAAAAAACAACTGTCATCTCTGAGGACACTCCTCACTCAACTGAGGCCTTCAGCCTTTGGAACCGACTGAGTGCAAAGTCTTTTATTGATTACTTAATAGTGCTTAAGACCTCATACATGGTCTATCATAGGCATCGCGCCCAGATAAAAACATTGTAATGGAGGACACAGGTACTCAAAAGAAAAAGTCATGCATCTCTGTATATAGGATAGAAGTGAGTGGGGAGAAAAGATTAATTAAGAGTAGAGAACAGATGCCCCCGAGATGCTGGCATCTCTAGCACTTTCTGTTTCTGGAATGAAAATATCATAAAAATAAGTGAACTGACATCAAATATTTGAATTTAAAAAATAAGGAAAGATTGAAGGAGAGATAAAAATATACAGTAAACAAGCAAAATCTACAGTTATCAGGTTTGCCTTTTCTCCCCAAGCTGACTGGCACTACACCAATGCACCTCAGAGAGAACAAGATCTGCTGCATGCAAATGATTCCTAACAAAGCTGAAACTCTGCATTTAACATGGACGAGCAGAGCTTAGGCAGCTGCCTTTAGACAGGGCTGCCGTGTCACTGGTCATTCAAAGGGCAATACTGTAAAGAAATGGGTATAAATTAGATTATTTCACAGCAAGGTGCCATCTATTCCTACTTGCACTGCAATTTTGTATCCCAAAAATAGAGTAGCCTTCACAGCCCTCCTACAGTGCACCTCTCATACCACCACAGATACTGCTCTGTAATACTTCATTGGCATCAATATTCCCCTAACTGAAGATGACTTAATAAAACATTCTTAGAAGCCAACAAACATGGCTTATAATTAAAAATGAACTAGTGTCAACCTCTGTTGAATTATTGCTTTCTCTCAGCTCTCCACACTTCTACTAAACCAGACATCATGCTATACTCTAGAATGGATCTACGCTTAATGTCTGAGCGGAGAGCAGATTCTCACTATACAGACTTTTTTTCTTTTTCTTATTTTAATATGTAACTTCAGACTTGCACATCTCAGTCTTGCACCACATAAATCCCAACATAGCTCCATTTGTTGGTTTCTAAATGTCTACATAGATCCGATCCCCATGATGGAGAAAGATACGTGAATCTTATGCAGGCTTCATACAGAATAACTATTACATTTCTGTAATAAGCATATTCCTTCTAGGAAAATGCTGTTTGGATCCCTAGATTTCATGCTGGAAACTTTGAACTTTCCTACCCTTAAGATCAGGTATGTGAAATGCAATAAAACAATGGCTATATCTGGCTAAACAATGAGGCAGTGCCTCTCTGCATTGGTTTGTTGTAAATGAGAGACAATCTTCCTGCAGGAGCTGATCCCTCAGGTGAAGGGCAGAAACAGTCAAAAGGCCTGCTAAATATGCAGTGGCTATGTCTCCTAGCTGTATCCTAATAAAGAGAAGGCTTTCAATAGATTCCAACAAATGCCTAGCTTGTCACTGCCACAGCAGGAGACCCCAGGGTTGAAGTCAAGGGCACTACTGAAACCTGAACATGGCATGGGTCGGTCACAGCAGAGTTGCAATGTCTTGAATGGTACCGCACTCAACTCTGTGCAAGGAGTCACAGAGATCACATGAGGCATTGATTATGATCACTCCGTGCATAAACATTCATAATGGAAGACTCTACATGAAACTATACTTTTGATTTCTGCCACTCTCATACAAACCACAGGTGACAGATGACTTGGATTATCTTGTCCCTTTGTACTGGGCACAATCATAGAACTATGGCTATATCTACTTATGGCGCTGCTGATCATCACTGCAGAAGTGGCCATGTCATCTCTGAACTTGTTCAGCAAGTCTCCCACTTTGGGAAGGAAAGTGTGATTTGGTGCCCTGTTTAAACAACAGAACACTCAGACTTGACAATCCAGACACCTGCAACCATATCTGTAAGCCAGTTTCCTTCTCTATGCTCCATCTTTCCCAACTGTGAAATGAAAAGCATTTCCCAGCCCCTTCCAAAATATTTTTCAAAGGTTGACTTGTTAGTTCTGAAGAAAATTTATTCAGGCAAAAATTGATGGAATGCTATATGAGAAAAATATTTTGAGACATGAGAGTAATTACTGGACTCTTTCAATGTTTTACATTTTCTTTTTGAAGTTATTTAAATGTACATGTACCAGATTTCCAAGTTGTGGGCTCTCCAGCAGCTTCAGTAACAGAAGCCTGGCTTCCCTCCATCATTAAAGACTTCTAATATTAGAATATGTATATTCTATATATATATATGCATATATGTGTAGCTTACCTATAGTAAAACATTCACAATTACTCCTTCTTTATCCCTCTCTTTCTGGCTCAGAGAAAACATTTTAAGAAAAATGGGAAAAAGAAAAAACCTATTGTAAAGGGTTATGATGCATATTTAATGAAGGAGCCAAGAGAAGTGCCTGCCATACAAAGGAGCTAATCAGTCAATCAAGAATCAGCTCACCAGACAGAAGCCGTCAGCCCCTAACTTCTCCATCTCCACCTGTCCGGAGAAACAACAAAACAGCATGGAACATGCCTGACAATTGAGTGCAAAACAGCACAAGCATTTATGTATTTCTAAGCATTAAAGGGGCAAGATATTGTTGCAAATTAAAATTTTCAAAAATAGAAACGACAAACCCAGCACCGCACGTGTACTGATGTGCATTTGAAGTAAGGCTGAGTGACTGCCTTTCATCCTTTTAAAAACACTAGCGGTCCTCACTATGCAGAAGGGCAAGAGGTGAGAACTGCTATAATTGGACTAAATTGAATATTATTTTTTTTTAATGCCATAAACTTGCCAATCTGGATCAGTTAAGTGAATGGTAACTTAGGGAACAAAATACGCTTCTTAAAACCAAAATCAGCAGAGTTGTGGGAGCTGTATGGCTTTCTATTATTATATTTCTATTATATGGCAAAAGGGTCATAATCTTTACTTCCCAGGTCTAATACTGGCTGACTGAGCAGGCTGAGGCAAAACACATTTTATCTGCCTCAATTTCCCAGACTAGAAAAGGATAACATAGCCTACCCCAATTATATGGAGATGATTTGGTTTTGCAGCTGGCTTCATTAATATTCATAAAGAGCTTAGAAACCCTTGCATGAAAATTGCTGCCAAGTACGGGTTTAAGCTTGCCATTTTGCCGAGTGCTCTCGTAAAGAGCTTCGAATTTCGTCTTCCCAGCCCCGCGCGGTCAGGCAGGTGGGCGCTCGGCCCGCACCCGGCTCACGCCGCGCCCGAAGCGCCCCGCACGAAGGCGCTCGCGGGGCCGGGCCCTCTCCGTGGTGCTGAAGGCAGCTGCGCAGAGCCGAGCCCGGCCCTGCCTCCCGTCGGCAGCACCGCGCGGCGCGGGCAGGCTGCGCTGCGCCGTGCACGTCCTGTATCTATAATTTATTATTATTATTTTGATGGTAGTAGTAGAGACGATATCAGTGTCCCTAGCTTATCCGTCTTCTCTTCTTATTCCGAGTCCCCACCAAGGCAGTTATTTCTATGATCACAGCTACTTGGGCCAGCAGCAGGCTGTAGAGAAGTAGTGCAGCTGCTCCGCAGGAAATAGTCTGCAAAATCGGGGAGGAGGGGGTGGACATCGTGGACATCTCATCTCTTTCATCAAAAAACAATGCTTTGGAAGTGAAAGAACGCAGGCCCCAGGTAGGGCTCACATAACAGGAAAGCCTACCTGAGCAGAGAATCATAGTATGGGTCCCAAGGAAGAAGGGACAGGCCAGCTGCATAATATACAATACTCTATACAGAACAAACTTGATATTTTGTTCATTAAATATACAGTAATTGGCCCCTAATTCTGTTGGTCTTTCTGCTCACAAAGAACAAGGATGGCAGTGAGGGAAATGCTCTGGTTCCCATCAAGTCTTCTGAGGCTCATTAAGCTGTGTGTGTAGTTTATGTGTTAGCACTTACATGTAGTTTACCTTCCTAACTTGGTTAGGTGCTTCCTAACTTGGATATTTATGCCTTTTCCTTGTGGAAAAGGACAGCAACTAAAACTGCAATCCCCAGTGCAAGGAACAAACTGAACATCCTCATCTCATACTTCTTTCAGGGACCACTTCCAGGCACGAGAAGGGAGCTGGGAAAGTACCTCCTAGCCTCAGAGGTGAGAAACTAAATTTGGTCATGCTTTAAGGCTCAGATATTACAAGAATGCAGGTCATAGAAAAAGCTTATCAAGAAAATTAAATACAAGATCCTCAGTGCCTACCTCTAATCTTAGGAACACTCAGGATGGGGAAGAGATAAATAAAATCATACTTGCTTTGAGGGTCAAGTCTGTGTCATGGCTGAAATCCAAATTGAGTAATTACATTCTGTCTCCTGAGCGTGCCCTTGAATTTTCTGCTAAGCATGTGACTTCCCTTCACTTCCTGTTGCCAAGTTCTGTTACATGTGCCTAAATGTCAGCTGTACTCACCCATACAACCTGACTTGCACTGCAGGAAGGGGAATGTTTTTTCATCCCCACTCTGAGATATTTTGACTAAAAGTCTTGCTGCATTTTCATACCTTGCACAACTCACAAGAGCTCCAAAGGCATTTTACTAGGGTTATTTCTGTTAACAGCAATGCCACATTTGCGCCATAGCACATTTTATGAATACCCTTTCACAGTGACAACAATACCATGTGTGTGCCAAACTCCTAATAGCCACAGTACACCTCTTTACATTCCCTTACTTAACAGAGATGCTGAATAGGCAGAGTACGCTGGCTGTTTTCTGCACAGAGTTTAAAAGTAATGTTCAGAGCAAATATTCTCTGAACTACAGGAAGGGCCTATAGAAACCCCAAACAAAATCTCCCTGTGATATTAGCAGAATATTGAATTACCTCTTTATTGTATATTTACATAGGCTTCCTTCTTTACAGTGCATTTTTTCTTAACAGGAAACATTGTTTATATCGCCCCCCCCCCAACGTTACTCTAGAGAAGCCAGAACAAAGACAAAGTAAATACAGCATCTACTTCTTGCAAGTTACTTGACTTTCTTGGAATGCGTCTTCAGCTTATGAAATGCTGGGAAACCATTTGGTGATCAGGGCCTGGTCAGGTTAAGAATGTAGGATTAGAGCCTTTAATCCCTGAGATTTGAAAATGGCACTGAGACGGGAAAAAAATATGAATACCAAAGAATAAAGTTGCTTCTCATAAGCAGATTCCCAACTTTAAGAATATATAGGTACCTTACTCAAACTGGCATGGATTACAAAGAGCAAGTTAAAAAAATTAACTGGGCCCCAATATCCTTACTACTTTTTTCACTTGTCCTTAATTTTAATCTCTGGATCCTTCTGTCCAAGATACTGTATGTGTCATCTTATAAAATCTTGAGACTCAAAAATCAGAAGGCTTCCAAAAGATGTAGTAGCGCCCATGTTCAAACTAGCTACCTACATTTCCTGGAACCCAGGAAGAAGAAGAAGAATACAATTCTGAACCTGTTACCAAGGATTTTTTTTAATTATTTTTAATCCAATACTATGCAGCAGTGGGGAAGGTAGCTTTTCACTACCTGGAAAATAATAAAAATAATGAAGCCTAGATTTTCATAAATGTTTTCCATCCATATGTCAGTAACCTCTATTAATAGAAGAGAGGCCTTGCACTGAAAACCTGCAGATCCATTTAGCTTTAATAAAGGCTGTGGGCATCAGAATGAAAGCTAGGCTATGGCCATCTGACAGTATTTTGTTATATTGAAGGCAAAAAATTGCTCTCATCCTTACCAGTAAAGGAACTAACTGCCATATGCAACTTGGTATCCCAAGTTTCTTCTCATTATCTAGCAAAACAGAAGGATACTCACCTCTTCTTTGAAGGCACAAGATGAAAAAGTACTTTAACACAAGCAAAGCAGTAGCTTTGCAAATCAACATACTTATATTTCTTACTTGCATGAACAGTTGGGAAGGAAGGGCAGCTAGTTCTCTGTGGATCTTTAAAGTCTTAAACCAAAACCAACCAAGAAAAGCACTACCTGGACTATTAAGTGACTATGATATTCACTTTGTGACTGAAAGGTTACTAGTCACTGCTAGTGACTGAAGTCCGTGGTCTAGGAGATAAATAAGCAGCTGATTCCTCAACAGTAAACCTAAGTTTTCTAAACTGAACATACTCTCTAATATTTCTGCTCCCAGGTCAAGGTGCCTGTTCACATGATTAAACCTACCACTGTCACCCATATGAATGGAAGTCACTTCCTCTGGGAAATGCTGAAGATGTCCCATGACTGAGCTGAAGTCATCTGACAGTAGAAGCAGTAAGCTGCTCTAAGGATGTGAAGTACAACAGCGCAGACTGACGTGGATGGAGTAGTATCCTCCCTCCAAGAGAACATCAATGCTTTGCACCATTTTCTCCTATTCACAACACAATCCATACTCCATAATTTCAGCTAATGACCATATTCCATGTTTTACTCAGACTAGCTACAAAAGTGAAAAGGCTGGATCTACATAAAGACATGACATAAGCAAATGTGCTGATGGCTGCTTAGTAAAAGAGTACAAGTAACCTCACGACCCCCACCCTCAACCCCCTGTTTTGTCACTGTACTATATAGAAGGATAGCATGACAAAGTCACAGCACTGCACACTCAGAGGATTGATGTAAAAATCCTGCAATACATCATACACAGTTCACGTAGGAGAGATCTTTAACTAGCCAATATGGACTTCATCACTGCATTGTTTCCCTGCGTTGCCTCATCTCCCCTGTTGGACTTTGCTTTGCCTCAGTGAACTCCCATTGTTCACAGAAGAACATGAAGGTTGATAAATTTATCCTCACATTACTCTCCGGAAGGCAGAGAAGTGTCAACTTCTCATCTGCAAAAGGGTGATAATTAAATGCTGAGAGAATAAATGACATGCACAAGGTCACTTGGGAAGTAAGTAGCAGAGCTGAAAATTAAATGCAGATCTCCAGAGCTGCAGGTCAAGGCCTGGAACACAAAATCTTACTGCCCTGCTAGCATAGTGGAGATCGGACTTAAAGAATATTATAAGGCACTCTACAGGAATGTGTGTTTTAAGGGAAATGAACAAAACTCCTTACGTGCAGTTTATCGGTAAGAAGAACTGGATGAGAATCAGATAAATATTAGAGATCAAGGAAACAGGAAAACACCACCAAATCTATCTGAAGAACTATAGATTGCTTTTTCAATACCTTATTTAAAATAAAGACATTTCTGTAGTCTTCTACAGTTGTGCATGCCACTAAGTCCAGAAAGAGAGCTAATGTCAACACGTAGCATTTAATGTTCAAAAGTAACAGAATGCAGCCATAAAGTCGTCTTTGCAATTTAACTTAAGGCATACTAGTAGGTATAAGATTTTAAGCAGCTCTAAAGACTGGCAGAGTTACAGTCTAATAATTATGTATCTGCATTCACTTTTCTTCTTGTTCTCCATACCAACTCCTGCTAAGCACCCTCATTTAACCTTCCTTCTCTTTCCTTTGCAGATGCTCCCTGCTGCTCAATACGATCAGATTTATCCCCTTCCTTGAGTGCAACACTTTTTTTTTCTTCTATAATGCTCACTAAACTTTCTAACCTAGAGCTTTTTAAAGGAAAGTATCATCTCAGCTGTTAATATCCCAGTGGCACAGCTATATTAGGTTCCTTGACTTGTTTGACAACAAACAGTTGTCAATTGATAACTGATATTTGATGAAAGATAGCAAGCAGTTCTCATTGCTAGGTATGATTCAGCTGCTGCACTCTTTCTCTCTGACCTGCATTGTAAAGCCTGACATGGCCTCACTTGCCATGGCTCAGTGTCTTTTTTCAGATAATCACAGAATGGTCAACACTGTAAAGGATCTCTAGAGATCATCACATTCAGTCCACCTGCTCAAGCAGAGCCACCTGGAGTAAGTGACAATATCCAGGTAGCTTTTTAATATCTCCTAGGAGGGAGCCCCCACAACTTCTGTTGCAACCTGTGCAAGAGCCCAGTCACCCACATATGAAGTGTTTCCTTATATGTGGACAGAAACTGGTGTTTCACTTTGTGCCCAGTGGCTCTTATCCTGTCAAGGGACAACAGAAAAGAGCCTCACTCCATTCATTTCACATAGTTGTACACATTGGTAAGATCACCCTAAGCCTTCTCTCTTCTCCAAGCTAAAACAAAAGTAGTTCTCTCAGCCTTTCCTAATATGAGAGATGTTCCAGTCCCTCAGTCATTTTCAGGGATGTTTGCTGGTCTCTCTTCAATAGCTCCGTGTCCTTGTATAACAGGGAGCCCAGAACTGGAATCAGCACTTCAGGTATGGCCTCACCACTGCAGAGTAGAGGGAGAAATAAATAACCTTTCTCACCCTGCTGGCAAAGCTCAGGATATCACTAGCCTTCTTCATGGAAACGACATACTATTGACTCGTGTTCAGCTTTGTGTCCAACCTCAGGTCATCTTCTGAGATGTTACTTTCCATCCAGACAGCCCCCAGTACACACTGGTGCTTGGAATTGTTCCTCCCTCAGAGCACAACTCCACACTTTTTTTTTTTAAACTTCATGATGCTTCTGTCAGTCCATTTCTCCAACCTATTGAGGTCCCTTTGGATGGCAGCTTGACCATCTGGCATATAGCTACTCCTCCCTCAATTTCACACCCACAGCAAGTTTGAAGATGATACATTACAGAATCACAGATGTGGAGTCCAACCCCCTTGCCAATACAGGTACCCTACAATAGGTCGTGCATGTAAGCATCCAGACAGGTCTTCAGGATCTCCATAGAAGGAGATACCACAACCTCTCTGGGCAACCTGTTCCAGTGCGCTGTCACCCTTACCACAAAAACAGTTTTTCAGCATGTTAGTATGGAACTTTCTACATCCCAGTTTTAGACCATTACTCCTTGTCCTATCACTACACACTACTGAGAAGAGCCTGGCTTCATCCACTTGCCTCCAACCTTCTTTTAGATATTTATAAACATTTATCAAGTCTCTTTCCAGTCTTCTTTTCCCCATGCTGAGCAGACCCAGATTACTCAGCCTGTCCCCATGCTGGAGATGCTCCAGGCCCTTGATCACCTTTGTGGCCCACTGCTGGGACTCTTCCTAGGAGATCTGTATTTTTTGAACTGGGGAGCCCAAAACTGGACACAGTATGCTAAGTGTGGCCTCACCAGGGCAAAGTAGAGAGGGAGGATCACCTCCCGTGACCTGCTAGCCATGCTCTTTTTAATGCACCCATTCTATTCTATCAACTCATTAAAGAGCATGCTAAATAGGACTAGACCTGTTAAAGACTTCTGCATACACTGCTCACAACTAGTTTTCATGACACTGATCACCACACTATGGGTCCATTTGTTCAGTCAGCTTTCAGTCTGCCTCCCTGCCTTCTTGTCCAGCCCATACTTCATCAGATGCTCTGAGAATCCTAGTGGAAACAGTATCAAAAGCCTTACTGAAGTTCTGATAGCTTATATCTACCAAGCTAGTTATTTCATTGTAGAATAATATCAAGTTGGTCAAATACAACTTTCCCTTGACTACTCCTAGTTTTGTTGTTGGTCTTGCGCCCAACAATTGCTTCCAGGAATAATTGCTCCTGCCTCAGGGATTTAAGTGATGGTAACTTGCCTGAGTTCCCTTGATCTCCCTTTTTGAAGATAGGAGTGATACAGAACACATTCCCACTGTCCCTCCAGAGCTGGAGAGGAAATGCTGGGACTCAGCAACCAATAAAGCCTCCTTAGGGAAACAGCAGGCCATCAGGAAGATTATAAAGTAGCAGTGCAGGCTGAGCTGCTACAGAAATGGAACTGGGTGGGAGCCTGTGAAGGCACCAAGATGGGTGCAGGTGAACAATCAGGGAGGGAGTAGGGAAAGGAAGGAACTGACCTAATCCAGCTGCATCCAAGCTCCATGTTTGATTCCAGAATAATCAAGAAGCATGGAACTGAGAAGACAAGACAAACAAACAAGACTCTTGGAAAAAAAAAAAAAAGATCTTGAGAACTCCCACAGATCGCCATCCAGAAAGCAAAACAGTATTCTGCAATTCATTCTTTCTTAATCCTTTTTGGTTATCATCACCATAAGGAATTTTATTACTGGTCCTTGCTCACCACAAACCCCAAGCACATTCCTCATCTCAGCAGTGATTCTTCCACACGTATAACACAGGTGACTACACCACTTTGCTGCTATCTGAACTCTGCTGTGAAGTTACAGTGGCCCTTGTTCTTAACATGTGCACAGAAGAAAGTCAACAGGCAACATTAAACAGTGACAATAACAATAAATCAGATGCTCTCACCACAGTCCTTGCAAATTTCTACCAACTTCAAAAGATCTGCATTTGTATTCAAAAACCTCTCAAATTAATAAGTTGCAGCAGCTTCACCTCAGCATTTCAGTGTTTCATATTACACCTGTTTCTATGCAATGCAGAGTGTTTCAGATGACAAAGTATTCAGGGAAGGTCTTTAGCTACATTATCTTTACACCAGACATTCCACAAACAGAGCAGAGTTGTTTTGCTGGTTTTCAGTTTCTTTGTTTTGTACTCATTGTTTTTTTTTTGGCTTTTTTTTTTTTTTTTTAAATGAACGTAAGCATTTATGCTCAAGAGAAATATCCGGGATGAAGAAAAAGGTCAAACAGATAAAAAAAAATATACCCCAAAGGGGGATTTTAAAACTTAGTTCAGTTTTTCAGTACATTAAATTATTCATGATTTTTTTTTCACTCTCAAGCAATCCATTTGTTGCTCCAAAGTAAATGTGTGTGTGTGTGTGGGGGGGGGGGGGGGGGGAAACACCCTTACACTTGTTTGAAGGCTTCTTTTTAAAACACTCCTCTAATGTTCTTCACCCAGTCACTAGAGCACCTCATCAAAATACAATTTTGGATGTTCAGTCATACTACAGTTCTCTCAAAGATCGTCCCCATCTGGGACATCTGCACTGTTCTGTGTAAGAACCTGACTGACTTCGTTCGCTATACTTGTCTGAGTACTGCAGAGCACCCACAGACAAAACTGGTTTTATTTCAGTGAAAAATACAATTTGCTGCCCTGTCTTGGTCCTGGATTTCACACAGATTTTAGTTAAGAAGAGTATGAGCCAAGTAAATAACCTTAAAATTTTTCTTCCCCTATTCCTGGAGGATGTATATGCTGATACATGAGGATAATGCCAGACTATACTCTGCATGACATTTTTATTAATATCGCAGCAGTACAGGACTGTACCCCACCAGTTCTATGTAACCATCTGTACACTGACTCCAACTGATTACATCCGTGTCTAGACATAGATAACTCTATAGACCTAGCAGACAAGAACTGCCAATAGCCCAGAGGTAATCAGTGAATTCCACTGCTAAAATCAAAGCTGCATACCACCTTTGCAGCAACATCTCTGCTAATCAGAAGGGAAAGAAAGGCTTACCACATTGGTAACATTAATGAAGAGACACCCTCCTCAACATCTTCCTTTTCATCCTTCTTCCCTCTCATCCAAATCCACTGCTCTCACCCACTGCTCTTGGAGGAAAATTCCTATAGGACTGCATGTAACAGCTAGGCAAAAGAAATAGAAAATACTAAACCCAGCTAGGTCAGGACTAATACCTCCCACAAAAGAAAACTAAAGTATTTTTAGTGCTGGTAGGGGAATTAGTAAGGGTAGTAGATAAGGGCTCAGGCTGGACATCCCCCTTCCTGCAGGCTGCTACTTTAATACTCCTCAGAGAAAAAAAACATGCATACCATAATAATGGGACAGCATAAACCTTATAAAGAGACAATCCAGGCTGAGTGTAGGCATACTCTGTTTAAAAGACCACCAAAAGAAATGTAACGTCCTGTTGACCCCAGAAAAACTTTTTCAATCATGTGAATCAGACCCAGAATGCCTCCATATAGCAGATGCATACTGCAGTTGATTTTGCATCCATGACATGCCTTGAAAAGAGCACAAAGCTGCAGATGGGGAAATGACATCTCATTTCCATGAAACTTAGCTGGAGAGGTGATTCCACAGGGTAACATTGTGAGCATACATAGTTTTTGACCTGCCAACTCCAAGTGTGCCAGACACTGTAACAAAGGCCCAAAATTAGGCACATAAAAATAATTAACTTTCAAATCCACCGATAGGTTTCTCCTATCAGTGTAAACAGCCCTTCCTGTTGCTACAGTGTCAGTATTTCTTACTTTTGAGGGAAATCTATTTTGAAGATTCCTGTGGAAGAACAGAAAACTTTGGATGGGAGTTAAAACTTTGAAACTAAAGTGAGAAAATCCCATGCAAAATGGGGAACTGAGAAGCATAGGCAGAATCACATCACCTTTTACAGTTCTTGCCATCAACACATCTACCTTTCCCAAATAGAAAAGGAAAGGCACACAAGTTTCACTACAGCCTTGCTGAAGTCAACAGCTTCCCACTACATGAATTTTGCCTCATACTCCATTATCCCCCACTTTACACCTTTTGGTTGAACTTCCTTGATCACCTTTCTTCTGTTTTGCACCCATCACCTTTCTTCTCGCCTTCATTTGCAGGTCATACACTTTCTCTAGTTGCCAGCATGCTCTTCCCCTCTCTCAGATGTACTTTGCTATCTCAGCATTTTTCACCACCACCCGCCTTCCATACAAGCTCACTTTGAGCTGCTCCCACCCATACATCTCTTTACTCCCCCACTTCTCTGCATTAGCTCTTCTCCTTCCAACCCTTTAGTTATAACACCTTTCTCATGCCCATAGCTGTTATCCCTTTCCCTACTCTTCTCTACTCAGCTTTAGCCAACTCCTCAGCCCTTTCACTCCCTCAGTCCTCATCCATGCCTACATCATACTGGTACTTCTCAGGCCCTCTCCAATTCACCCTGGGATCACCTCTCCCGTTAAGCCAACTTTCCATGCCTTTTGTTTACTCATCATCAGGCCTTCTCCCCCACCCCCCAGCTTCACATAAAGATTTGCCACATTTAGAGAGTAACCATGACCTACTTAGGGTCCCTGACCTACTTATAGCAAAAAATACTGACTCTAAATACTCAAGAAAAAAAAGGCAGCAGGAGACAGGAAATATTATCAGTTGAAATGAAAACAAAACAAACTTACCAGAACAAGGCCGCTGATTTATTCCAACTCTGCCCTTTCCCCAGGGAAGGTGAATCAGCAATTCACCTAATACTGCAAAAGTAGCATGGCAATGGATCACCAGGTCTAGAAGTTACCTGGAAATGTAGTCTGTATTTCCTTGCCAGCAACTCATTTTAGTTTTTTCATTCTAGTATCTTTGTTCCAGGCATTCTAGGGAATTTCTTCAGCCTCACCCAAAGAATATTATAGCAAATTTGTCCTTGCCTGCCAGCCCTTCTCACTTGCGAGTCCAAGCTGCAAGAGCAACCCAGTTCACTCAAGAGGAATCTTTCTGCAGCTGAACTTCATTTGAAGCAATGCCTCACACCTGTTCACTTGACCTCCTCTGCTCTTTTATCCTCTTTCAGCTACCATTACTGTTGTGTTCTCCATTATCCTATATCATTTATCCACCCTGCTTTTCTACCTGATTTCATGTTGCAAAGCTGTCTCCTTTTTAATTCACCAGTCCAGGATGTGGCAACAGTAGTAATAACAGTGGCACTGAGATAGAAAGCATGACTAGAAGCGATGGATATTTTCCTGATCTAATCAGGAGTTTCTGGCCTAGCAATACCCTTTTGCTTGTGTGGTTTGTACAGTGCTCATAGCTTTGTGGTCAGGAACTACTGCTTTGTGACAGCTGGGTCTATGATTTGCTCCAAGCTCAGCTTTTAGTGTAGCCACTGTTAATGAATTCCCCAGTAGTGTTCACGTTTTAGCAGTCCTTTTGGCCCCATAGTTCTGTGGATGAGCTCATTAAATCAAATTACATCTCCCTACAGCTGACCTTTTGTTCCCCGTGTATACAGCTGACACCCTATTTGATGCTGGAAGCTTGCCCTCCACACTGAACTCACAAGGCACTCCTACCACTACTCCTTCATCTCCTGCTGAATTGTCCAATGGAGACTCCCTTCCATTGCCAAAGCCCTGTCAAGACAGTTGAACACAGCAGTTCTCCCACAGCTTCATCGTTTGTATATATATGGACATGTCAGTGTAGCTCAAGCTGCTTTTCCTGTGTGAAACAGTCAGTTTTCAGTGTCAGCCACAGGTGGTCATTAGTCACTCTGCATCCATTTATTTTTCACCTGTTTGCAAGCTTCAGTTTAAAATGCACTGTTTGTTTATTGATTTTTTGGGTCATGCACTAATCTACTGTGCAAATAGCTTTGGGTATTTACTATGATGCCCCCCAAATCCCTGTGTTGCCATCAACCTCTGCTTGCTGCTCACTGTGCACTTGTGAATATATTGAGTTGCAGTTTGGGCTCCTGCATTTCCTTTGTAGCCTCTGACTTTTCAGATCTGCCCCCTCACCCACTGGTTTTCCAGTTTTTACTGTGCTGTACTTATGTTTGGGCATGTTCCTACAAAGGCAAGGCTAACCCACAGTCACTTCAACCACATGCAGTTGGCTGACAGCATCACATGTCACCCTCTGGTGTCTCCCCACACACCTATGCTATCCTGGCCTATATCACACCAGCTTTTCCAGCCACATACCCTCACACCACTCTGACAGTGCTGCCTCTCTCCCCTGACCTGCATCATACCACCTTTAGTCAGACCAAGGTCAAATTCTCCTAGTACACAGAATTTATGTGCCAGCTCCACGATTTTGACCACTGGTGCCCCCTGTATACACCGAAGTGTCTCCCACAGCAGTAACATCCAGTGTCTCTATGGGCAGGAACACCTTGCATCTTCATCACCCCATACTTGCATTTACAGAGTACCAAGAAGGGGTAAGAGGACTGTAAAAGGACACAGTTGTGCCTTCACAAGCTATGTGCAGAGGATTTCTGCCAGCTTCTCAAGACAGTATAAAACCAATGAATTAGGTGATTCCAGACATGCTGATTACATTTGCCATTGCAGTTTCTGATGGGATTTTCAGATGTCTCTGAGCATTCTCTACCTGGCACATGTCAGCCACACTTCACTGCTGTCTTTATGTTATTAGTATTGACAGCCAGTCAGCTTAAATGGAGGTTAGGATTGAAATCCTGTCTCTTTGCTTATCTCTACCTTTTTATCTTGTTTGTTACAGAGAAGTCCTCCTTTTCATAAAGCCCCTTCAAATACCTCAGCAAACATGAAAAGACAATGCTAAATGGATTAACCCAGAGGTACGGGGGTCTGAAGTGTGCCTGAACAGATGCTCCTCTATCAGTCAGCTTTGCATACCAACACCAATGTTCTGAATTCCTCTTGATATTTTGGGCAGTTTAGTGCAGGTCCAGCGGTGAACCTTCCAGGAGAGGCAGAAGGGAGGAAGAATATCTAGTCTGTAAGAAGGAGCTAGTTATTCTGTAACACTATAAACCACTGCAGAATTTTAACACGCGGCAATGGCAAAGGAGTGGGTGTGTCACGACTACAGATTATTATGCCAAATTCGATCAGCTCACTTTTACCTTGTTCTCTCCCCCGTTTTCTGGTTAACCACCATATGCTACAGAAACTGTCATTTTGTTCTTTTGGAAGCTGCTTGTGGTAGGGACTATCTTTCTCTTAGGGGCATGCAGAAAGCTTAGCACAACGGCAGTCAAGTCCCAAAATGAGGCCTGAAAGATATTATTGCAATATCAATAATATCAATAATGCTTTTCTATCTTTCAATCCTTACATAACATTTTTCAGACATCAAATAAGTCTCCAAATATCCTGTGACTGTTACTGCCATACTGTCCATCTATCTTATACCACTTATTTTAGTATCTAATTCATTCTAAAGCGGAGAAATCTGAGGGAGAACGGGGATTAAGAAACACCACCATGCATATCCAGAAAATTCTGTATCCATGCAGACACTGAGCACAGGTCTGTACGTTCAGCTGGCTGGGAGGGCTTCTGAGAAGGTCTGCAGTACCTTGCTATCAAACTGCCCCAGAGCAAGCAACCCAGGCAGTTCCTGCTTTTGGCAGCTCTGTGCCCTAGACATCAGAGAACTGCCCTCAGAGATTCCTCTAAATACTGGCAGCAAACAGCAGAGGCATTGTGATTCCAGGACCAAAGCCTGGTGATGTGCTCATCTGTGCTCCTTGAAACCCAGGACATTATATGAGTATAATTTCCTTCATGGCAAGGATAACTCTTACCAAAATGAGCAAAAAGATTGATTCAGCCCTCGATCTCTGCTAGTATGAACAAGGAGGTTACTACACTGCGTTACAGTCTCTGAGGTCTCTGGTACACTGAAAACAGGATGAGATGCTGCTACGCCAACTGACTCCTCAACCAGTCGTTCATTCTGACAGAGACTACAAGAGAAGCTAAAGCAAGCTCAGCACATGCTGCTTATGTTTCTCATAGCGACAAAGCAAGGATGTAAACCCCTCACCTGAGCTAATAGGATGAACATAAGGTCTCACTTTGTGCTCAGATGAGTAACAGATCAGAAATACTGCTTCTCAGGGTGCAGTGTCTCTGGTTTGGTCAGCACCATGATCATCAAGTCAGATACCACTGGCAGTGGCATGTTCCACACTCCAAGCACCCATGTATTATGGTATCAACCCCAGCTGAAAACAATTTTCCCTCAATCTTTAATAAAATTAAAAAAAAAAAAAAGAAAAACAGGAGGAAGTTAATGTTAGAGAATAAAACAGCTCACCAGAAGGAAGTACACCTGTGCTTATACTACTCAGCAGCTAAACAAACCTACTCTCTAAACAAAAGATTTTACCCAAAACAAAACTCTATTAATGATGTTCTTGAGGTCTTTGATTACTATTGAATGCTAGTAATGCAACAACCTGTCTTGCATGAACGTGAATCTGTTTCACTTTTTAAAGCTGACAAGCAACTTTATGTAAACCAGAACGCGGCACAAATGACAAGCATTCCAGGAACCCAAACTGCAAGGAAAGACAGTCCACTGCATACTGTTTTCTAAAGCATATATGAATCAGACAAAGTATAAATTCAGTGCCCACAGCAATATTGCTCATAAATGCTATCTCCACTCTCGTCCAGTAATACTTAACTTGCTTTTTTCATCCAGTAGCTGAACATGCTCACTTGCCTCTGAAGGACTGAGGGACATACTAAAAAGATAGCAACTGCACTGAATGAAAACTATTGGTGCATCACTTGGTACCATGACCAACTAGTGTGAACCATCTGTACACAACTGCCCAGACTAACCCACTGCACATATGGAAAGCAGTTAAAGGTAATATAGAAGTCATAATAACAAACCAAAAACATGTGGCATTCAGGATATAGGCACACCACATCTGCTGGCCGACTGAAATGCCCTGAAACCTTTCTTTCTACAACTATTTAAAAGCCTAACAAAGGCCACAGTTGGAAACATGCCATTCCCAACTCAATATGTTTAATGAGGGCTTGGTAATGAACTCTGATGCTGCCTAGGGGCATTGGAACAGAATAACCAAACTAGAAGTTTTCAATCCTCCTTGTAGGACAGTAAGCATAACAAAGCTGTTACAAAAAGAAGAGACTATTCTAACAGGAAAATTATGCCAGAACAAGAAAAAAGAGGTGATGGAATGTGGGCTGTAGGAGGAGCTAAAGAATAGAGAAGATGTAGCATGGCTATATATGATCAGTATATGATCAGTTCACAGCATTTCTTAGCTTTTACACGCTATATGTTTGTGCAGAAAGGATACCAAAAGTAGTAGCTGTTTGTACTTTGCACAAGTATGAATTGATGATGTTTGTGGTCAGGCTACAAACCAATACCTTGCATTTTAAATACAACCAAGACAGGTATGACCATTCTGGATTTTACCTTGAGCCGCCCTTCCAACCTTGATGAGCCATTTTGGTCACTCTTGAAGTTTTCCTTCTCCTGCGTAGTAACATCTTCATGATGAAAACTGACAGGCTGCCTGAGAAACAAAAGCAAAAGGGCAGCTTCTGTCAGAGCAGGAGGAGAGTGGCTGCTACCCTCACAAGGCCTGCTACCCATGTTTCAGGGAAAGCTCATCCCCAGAGTAGTTAATTTATACCACAGAGAAGCATATTGGTTCTGTGGACAGAAAAGGTTACTGATATGGGAGGGATCTGCAATCAATTTAATTTCTGGCAGTTCTAATTACCAACTCTGGCATTGAAAGAAGCAAACAAACATCTCAGAAAAGCAGTTCTCACCTGTGACACACCTCTCTTCCCCCTTTCCATTCCCCCCACACCTCTCGCTCCGCATCTCATCCCCTCAGAGTCACACCTCCCAGCCATATTCAGGCTGCTGCCCCACAGCTACTCTTTCCCCATGGATCCAGAGAAGGATATGGCTTTTCTTTCACCTCTTCCACCTCCCTCCTGTGGCCTCGTAGTTCCCTTCACTTGGCGCACACCACTCCATCTCACACACACCTTCACAGGAGTGCCACAACCTGTGCTGCCTGGGTTGAAGGCCTCACATGTGCCCTTGAAGGACTGTCCCACAGTGGGGCTGCCCAGAACCAGCTGCAGCTGTGAGTGCAATCGCAGATTGGCTGTAACCAGCTGTGCCTGCACAGAACTGGCTGGGGTCATCCCCAGAGGAGCATGCAGTTCCTGCTGTCCTCCTCCCCTGCGGCCATCTGCAGTGCATGATGGATTTTAGGAGCAGTCCAGTGGGCCACTGGTCACTCCAGTGTTGACTGATACATACATTTTCCATCTATTAGATGTACATATTGGTTTTCAGGGGAAAAAACATTTATTGCTTTTAGCACACTTTGGAGTTTAAATAAAAACAAATGTATCTATATTGACTATAGTTATTATGCTTGGTTTCATACAGCGTAAGTGGTTCAAATAAAAATAGATTGGTTGGAGTGAATGTGCATCAGTTCCAATAATAACACAGGCAGCTTCAAGAAGCATATAAGTTTCATTTAATGTGCGCTGGGCTTACAAAGAGGAGGGAAGAAACATTGGTTTAGAGCAGCTTTTAGTCTACATCTTCTGTCTAAATGCTTCTGCATTTACCAGATTTTTGAAACAGAATGAGAGTCCATAAATAAGTGGAGAGAGAGGTTTATTAGGAGGCCTGAAGGGGGTTTACAAAGGGAGAAAGTGATCTACAATAAAATATGACTGTGAGGTAAAAATTCCTAACTCTATTACCCCTCCACTGCAAGTCCCTTACACCACTGGAAAGCTGTGCTTTCTAGAATCATAGAGTCACAGAATGCCTTAGGTAGGAAGGGACTCTGAAGATCATCAGGATATCTCAGATATCCCTCATTTCACACGCGCCTTAACATCTTTACCAGGAGGATCTACTCTATGATCTTCCCAGGCACAGACATGAGGCTCACCAGCCTGTAGTTTCCCAGGTCTTTCTTTCTCCCTCTCTTAAAAATGGGAGTGATGTTTCCTTTCTTCCAGTCACCAGGGACTTAACCTGACAGCCACAGTTTTTCAAATATGATAGAGAGAAGCTTGGCAAGCACATCAGCCAGCTCCCTCAGGACCATGGGATGCACATCACTGGGCCCCATAGATTTAATATACATTCAGACTCATAAGGTGATCTTGGACTTGCCCTGTTCCTACAGTGGGATGGATTTTGCTCCCCCAGCCCCTGCTTAGAAATTCAGGCACATGAGAGGCATGGGAAACCTGACTGCTGGTGAAGACCAAGTAAAGAACTTAAGTACCTCAACCTTCTCCACATCTGAGGAAGACAGTTATTCTCATTAGCTGGTGAGTTTACACTCTCCCTTGCCTGTCTCTTCCACCCAGTGTATCTAAAGAATAACTTCTTGTTATTTTTCACAATTTTTGTTCAGTTCCATCTGTTTTCTTGACCCCATTCCTACATGTCCAGAGAGCATTCCTATACTCTTCCCAGGCCTTCACTGCCTGTACATTTTGGTCCTATCCCTCAGTTTGACCTCTGCTTTAGCGAATGCAGCAGCTGCTGTGGTCCTAATGGTTCCAGTGCATACAAATGCAAAAGGAGAAGACATCTCTGAGAGATATCAGGAGTACCAAAGGAGAATGCCTTTAGAATAGATCTGTAAGGCAAAGGGTGGTATCCCATCTCCCACCGAAAGCCTCTGGAAATTCCCAGCTCCAAGGCCATCTGTCCCCCAAGGGACCATCTGTTCCTGGTGAGCAGCACTACAGGAAGATGTGTTTACTAAGGCAAGCAGATTTAAGCTTGGCAGGATCTGTGAGTAAGCAATAGGAGGCCTTTAAATGCAGACTTTCTATTTGGAGTATGTGGAGTGTGCATGTGCGTTTCCTTCAACCACCCATATACCACAGGAGAGAGAATTCAAAAGAGGACTCAAAATAGAATAAATGGTGTGACTCACAGCCCTGCCCCTCAGTTACATACCAGAAATCCCAGGCAGAGCACTGGTAGGTTCTACACAGATTGTACACTCATATCAGCAAGAGATCACAAAGAAAAATCTACCCTATATGCATAAAACAATGCACTGTGTGCTAAAGGCACCTCATCCAACAGTACTCTTACCTCCAAATGGTTCAGCAGTGCACAATGGAGGTTTGGTTCTGCTGGCTGCACCAGATCTCTGGTAAGAGACAGCTGAGAGGACCAGCTCCCTCTGGTGAGCAAAGTACAGTCCTGGCTGCCTTCAAGAATTAAGGCATGACATAAATACAGTTAAATTAACACCGCTGCCATCAGCCACATTTCTGTTTCCCTGAGATTTTCAATAGAGAAGGTCATTCTTCACTTTCACTCTTTAAAGGCGTTGTTGTGCTGTTTGATGGTTGCCGTGGTCCCCCTGCAGAAGTTCATGTTTAGGGATCACTGAGTCAGGTTTTTGTGTATAGAGAAAAAAAGGTCCTTAAGAATCACCAGTTTTTGCCTGGGTAATATCCCTTTCCCTGTCAGATAAACAGCAGTCAGCTGAGAATTTTCTCCACAAACACATTTCTGATAAAAATATTTTGACAAGTTTCTTGACGCTTTTTTCGAGATTGTCCAGTACATGAAAATGTTTTGGCCTCTATTAAGAGTACTTAAAATAGCAAAAGAAAAAAAATTAAAAGTAAGAATGAAGAAAAATGAGGATTTTCGTTGCCAAAAACTAAAAGCCTTGAGGACTTTAAGAAAATAAAATTAAAAATTTTGTCTTGGAAAAAGTTCATTTCATGGTCGGCTCCAGCCATTCCCTTTTGCACCATGTTGGCCAGGTGGAACGAGTGACACAAATAGCTAACAGGTTTTGTGTGTGTACTCATGTCTCTCTCTAGTGGAAAGCCCTCATCACTGCACAAGTACAGATAACAGGCATGGGATCTTCAGTTCACTCAGGGGAGACTTGCTCCACAGGGACTCACGCATCTGGAGGGCTGATGCTGCTGTATGCCTGGAGCAGAGCTCTCCTTCCTTGCACAGGAACCCACTCATTTTGCCCCTTGCTCCAAGTCAGGACTATGCCATTGCATAACATAACCACAGTATTTTGGAGGGAGGGAGACTTTGGTGCCATACCCAGAGCTAAATCAGTACTCAGAAATTACTGACATTTAGGGATTTGAGCCAGATCCATTTGCATTGTGAAGAACAACAATTAAGAAATCTTCAAATGCTGCTTGCATGCATATCCAGGTAGGAGCTACCCCAAAGAACGAGTGAGACTTCATCCCAGTTCCCACAGCTGGACACCCATCACTTGCCAGCCCACTCTGCTGGCACTTCCTAGGGACAGAAGCAACACACCTGGCACAGCCTACTGGCCTGGGTCCCTGCTCATGTCCCCACACAGCCACCCTGCTTTAGGCTCAGCTGCAGAAGCTCAGATGTGAGAGGCACTTGTTCCCCCGTCCCTTGTTGCACTGGGACCCACTGTGGCCAGCACTGCTGCAAAGCCTTAAGGACAAGCTGCATAGGACCCACAAACAGAGTTGTGCAGCACGACGCTTAGCGCCAAGCAGAGCACCAAGCAGATGCCATGCTTGCACATGGCTGGGTTTTCCTGACAAATGGTGACAAATAAGCAACATCATTCTGGTGGAGGTGGGAGCAGAGCTGTGCTGAGAGGGCAGCTGGCACTTCATCCTCTCCCCAGGCAGCACCAGGAAGCCAGGGTCTCCTGCTCACTAGAGAGATGCTCTCAGCTTTGCTGGTCCCAGCTCAAACGTATTGTCCTCCTTTCACAAAGGGACAGGGAGCTTTGTGCTGCATTTGCCCAGGATGAGCTGGGGAGTAGTATTTTCATGTGGAAGCTGAAGAGACAATCAGGGGCCCTGTGAGCAGCCTGATCATAGTCAATCCAGTGCCCAGAGAGTTCCTTGATGGAAGCAACAGGATCCATCTCTGCACTGTGCTGGGCCTGAGAGCATTGCTCAGAAACACTGGTCAACCATGGAGCAGCTGGAGGCTGCAGGAGGCTGACGGAAGCTGCAAGGGTCTAGCCCCATAGCCAGGGTGCACAGCCTGTGGTTGGCACCTAAGAGCCAGGTTTATTCAGGAGCACCAGGTCACCCACGGTTTCCTTGCTGCTATGCTACATGAACAAGCTATTCTGGCCTTGAAGCCAGAATTAGAGCCTTCCCGCTGAGCTGCTCAGCTCCTGCAGCACTGCCTGTTTCAAAGAGTGGAAACCGAGAGTCACTGAAAGCAGAAAGCCTTCATTCCAGCTGTGAGATGCCTCACCGCAGGCCTGATGGACTGGGTAGGCAGAGCTGTTTGACCTGCAGGTGAGTCACTCCTGGGCTACCACTAATGAGGTAATACTCCAAATAACTGGGCAGTTTTGAAAAACCCACGTGATGTGGCTGAGGAGGCAGAGTATGAGCAAGGCATGGCCTTGCAGGCAGCCTCTGGGGAATTCTCCTGGTATAACCACCACGCTTTCCTCTCCTGTGAGCCAACGTTTGACTGGAGATCTTAACCATACTCATAGGAACCTGATTTAATTTATTAACATTTATTCCATGTTAGAGATCAGTATTAGGTTTCTCAGTAGTTGTATGTATTTAAGTATTATGCATTTGAGAGTTCTAAGTATTTAAAATGTTAGGAAGAGGACAATGGGTGCAAATAAGTACTGAGAGCATGAATGCCCTTCAGCTAAGCTGCATGTACAGTGCCCTCTCTGCTTAGACTAAGCAAGGCTGAAGATCGTAATATACTTTACATGGGAGAGCTGACTTTACACAGCATGAGCTTTGCATTGAAGACTAACAGGCATGAAAATATTTACTCGTTTCATTTGGAATACAAAGTCAAGGGGCTACTCACGAAAAGATAAAAGTATTTCAGAGATCTTGAAACTCCCCCTGGCTTGTCTATCAGAAATTGGCAGAAGTCTAAAGCTGTACCTTTCATTACCTGCTTTGTAATATTCCTGTAACACAGGATGACAGCAGTGACTGGCAAGGCAAGTTCCTCCCTTGTTTGAAAGCAGCATTCTGCTTACCAATAAACTAATTGATTCAGCTTCACTATTGAAAGATGAGTTTTGTCTGCTCTGGACCCTGCACATACTAATGCCTATCAGCTAGAAGTCAAAAAACAAGGGCATTTTCTCTCTTTCTTTTCTTCCCAGCCAGAACAATTTTTAAGTGATGGGTTTAAAGGTTCACTCCAGCTTTTGTTTCCTAAACAATCTTTTCCTCACGTTCTTTCAGTCACACTTTATCTACAGCGGGATCTAAGCAGCAGCTATTGAGCCATACTCTAAATCTCATCCAGCCCTGCCTTTCCCTGTGGCCACAGAGGGAAATCTGTAGTGCCAGCTGCTCTGCTGCTTCCCGTCCTAACACAATATTATTTCATCGTAACCTGTCCAGTGAGCAAATTGCCTCTTTGGTCCCCTTGCCATCTCTGGTGAGGACTGGGCTATTGATTGTAACAGTGTGCTGGGGTGTACGGGGCAATTCCAGGAGAGTAGGATCGATGAGAGTGTAATTGCTACCTCGCGGCAGCGGCTGAAGGAAGGAGGCCAGAGCATAGCTCAGCTGCAGAAAAAGCTGACGCTGCTTCTGAAGTGTCTTCCCCCTGACATCCCATGCGGGGCCGGGCATACAGCCACACTGCCTCCTGGGGAACAGGCAGAGTGGCTGAGTGTCCCCAGGCAGCAGTTTTGCTTACAGGGAAGCCACTTAAAGGGAGCAGAGAACTGCAGGCCAGGTATTCCTCCAAGGTGTGTGTGCATTGCAATCACAGAAAATCAGTTTGGAAGGGAGACTTTGAGGGTTACGCAATCCATCCTGCTGCTCCCAGGCAAGACCAGCTATACTTACACTATTGCAAGGCTGCCACTCTGGCTCAGGACAGCACACAAAGCTATAAAATGAACTAGAAACCAGAGTTCTCATCTGTAATATAGGAGTATAGGCTTCAAGGCATACAGTGAGCAACGTCATGGCAATCTATTACGTGTTAGAAAGGATCATGACATAGGCAGTACCTATGCACTAAAGATAAACACAGGAAACTTCATATCTAATGAGTCCATTGGTTCGTCTCATTTGTATTTTCCGTGTTTTAAATACCAGATGCTTCAGAGGAAGTTTCCATCACCAACAAAGAAAAACTACTTCTAAAGTTGCCTAATTCTCTGGTGACTTGGATGGTAAAAAGTCCAAAGTACTAACCAAAACAATGGCTATGGCTCAAAGGGTAGTGCTGGGTGCCTCATTTCTCAACTTTGTGCCTGCAAATGTATATCGCAGTGTATAGAATCATAGAATCATAGAATCACAAGGTTGGAAATGACCTATAAGATCATCTAGTCCAACCGTCTTCACATTACCACTGCTACCACAAGCACTAAGCCATATCTCGCAGCTCCTTGTCCAGATGCCTCTTGAACACTGCCAGGGACGGCGACTCCACCACCTCCCTGGGCAGCCATTCCGGTGCCTGACCACTGTCTGAGAGAAAAAGTTCTTCCTTAAGTCTAACCTAAACCTCTTCTGGTACAGAACATATATCACTAATGTAGAAAAAATTGAATTGGTTAGGTTCTACTGATCACAAAGGTTCATAGTTGCAGATCTTACTATAAAAATTAACACATGTGACAGCAGATTTGTCCAGAAAGGCCTGAGATGAGACAGCATCCAAAAAGGCACTCATCCTATCCTGGATATGGTTGTATTACAATATACCAGAATGAAATTCTGTTCAAAGAGAAGTGAATAGCCTTTGGAAAAGGCAGTTTTTCCTTGAATGGTAGACATCATGTGCTAATTAAATGAAAGTGTTGGCCAGGTTTTAAACAAGCATGGATTCTATCAACATGAGAAGATTTATTTGGGTCATATTTGTGAAGCACCATGAAGATGCGAAGTCCTAAACATCATTCTTTTTCACATGATGCCTGTTCCATTGACTTTAATTTCAAAGGCTCAAGAGAAGGCAGGCTTGCAAGCAGTGGTTCCTGAGTTTGGCACCACTGCAACCTCTGCTGAGCTTTCCAAACACAGATACAAACCCAGACCTGTCAAACATGTCAAACTTTGAAGAAGCTTGACTACAACCAAATTTGAGCATATTCCCTACTTCAGAGACACCAGCTGTGCCAACTGCAACTCTGATAGCTTCTCCTCACAACATTTTTCCATCCTTTGGCTTGGGTATTACTACAGCTCATGGAGAAACTTTGCTCCCATTGTGTCCATATTTGTTGGTGGCTTTCCATCACTGACACAGACTGCTGTTTGTACTTCTAGTTTTACGGACTTGTCCAGGGAGTAAATGCTGGTGATTTATTGCCTGAACACCTACTGACAGCTGGATACTCTCATGCACTGACACAGCCAGGGACAGAGTATTTTATTTCACCTCCAATAAATCAACCAAACCTCCAGTACAGGCTCACACCAGAGATACCCAGACAGGAGTGATGTGGTGGTAGAACAGGACAGTGAGGTTCAAGCAGGACTATGGAAACAACTTTGCTCCGTGTACTCCTGCAGTAAGGACTGACTGGGGCTATAGGATGGACTCAAAGGCATCCTGCAGATTAGGTAAGCTGGGACCAAAACTAGCACTGGATTCAAACTTTTTTGGAGTAGGGTGTTAGAAGTGGGGATCCAAGCTAGGTTTTCATTGGCACTATACAGTCATCAGATTTTTGCCTGCAAACACCAAGGCTAGAAATCTCTTCCTCAGATCTGTATAAATTGCTACTGTTTTCAATGCCTCAGTGGAACGGTAACTGAACTTTGCCTTACAGATACTAATAAGTGCAGAGGAGCTTCCACTGGAAGCAGGGCTCTGCGGGAATCAAAGACTACTTTCAAAAGTCAGGTACACCAGACTGAACTACACCCACTTTCTTCTCTGTTTTTATTCCATTCCAATGTCACAAGTCACTTTCTGCCAACTTGATGAAGCAAAATCATGGCATTAATGACACAAGGCCAAGAATGAGGCTAGGGTGTTGTAGCAGCTCTCAAATCCATCTGAAAAACAAAAGTCAGCGGTGACTTCATGCCAGCAATGAGCCTGAGGTGACGGCCCAATTTGCTTCCAGTGTACTTCATTGCTTTTCTCATGATACTATGAACTATGGCTTGTCTGGCCCTAAGAATTCGCCTTCCTCTTGCAGGCCTTGTGGGTTTTGTGTCCTGCGTGAGGGATGAATTAGACAGAAAAGCCCCAGCTTCAGATCTTTAAGTATTGCAAGAGCCATGGTTTGCTCTGGGTGCTGCCTTTGTCATCCTTGCAGAGACTGGAGAAGAAAGAGACAACACATCTCTCATACTCATAGAGTATCTCTAGCTCCCTCTGGAGAAGGTAGCACCAGAAGTCCCACCCCATAATGCTGGGCTTGGGAGTAGGGCAGGAAAGCAACATTCGGCTCCAACCACTGGCAGCAGAACACAGATGAGGCTGAATAAGAAAGGCCAGTATTGAAACAGCAGCAGTAGCCTGAAGGAAAGCAGCTAAACCCAGATTTTGGAGGCTCAGTTTTTTTCTACTCTAATATGGAGAAGAAAATGGGACCTAGCCAAAGCTTAGCTCTGCTGTTGCCCTGCTGGGACACCTGTCTGTAGTACAGCTCAGTCCACACACAGTGAAAAAGAAAGAGAGAAATGGTACACATGTTCTTACATGAGGTTTAGACATCTTTTGTCTCTTCACTTGTCATATCACATCATTCTAGGTACTGGCACAATGCATGTCGTTATGTTGAGTTAGTGTAGAGTTGCAAAGGCAGTTGATAAAAAAGATTTGTTAACTCCCCGCTTTCCCCAAGCTTCACCTAAGCCCCGCACAGACAGCGGGAGGGAGGGAGGAGACAGACATGTCACTTCATGCTTTGGTCAAAGATTTAACTTTGTTATTGATTCACTCAAGCCCATTTACCTCCCTCCCACACCCAAATTCTTCCCAGCATCGCTGACTCCGTCTCTGGTACTTAAACATCAAGCCAAAAAATTTCTTCCTCAGAACTGTTGCTGTGAAAAAGCAAAGACAACGTATCTTTCTGAGCAACTCTGTGCCTTCCATCACTCGCTGGCCTCCTGCCTTCAGGCTCAGCTTGCAGCGGGGAACAACTTTGTCATCACTTGTAATCGAAGGGCTTTAATGTGGACATTGCTGAGGGAGAATAAACACAATGCACAGCACTACTTTGCAGTTACTTCTCTGATATTCCCAACAGTATGTACACTTATGTGGTGCTTTTTCTCCTAAGATGTCAAGGCAGCAGTCTTGCTGTCAATTTGATCACAAAAAGGGCTTCTGAAACAAAATACAGAGGAAAATGCCCATAGGGAAACAATTCTCCAGGCTGGAGGGGACGCTATGCTTCACCCATACAGAAGGCAACAGAGCTGCTTCGGCCTCTGAGCAAATCTGAGCATAAATCCTCATGAAGATTTGGCAATGATCTCATACCCTATATCACATCACGTTTGGAGAAGAAATCCAGATCAATTGCTATTCACATATTAGATAGGGAAACAGACAGCAGCTGCAGTGTCGCCCACTTATTCTGAATTAGCAACGACTGTATTGCAATTTAGCCCTTGAGCTTTTCTAAAACACAAGCAGGGAGAGACCATCATAATGTCTGCCATAATGACTGGGCGTGAGGAACAGGGAGCTGAAAATTATTTCTCCTAAACTCCTTTCTTAGAAGAGGACATGTGTTCAGATTTGGCTGGTCTGTCTGAAACTGTGCCTGTGTTCGTCTCTGCTGCATACGCAGTCTGTGTACCAGCACATATCATTATGCTGATTGCCATT
This sequence comes from Perdix hodgsoniae, assembly GCA_035772895.1. Classification (NCBI taxonomy): domain Eukaryota; kingdom Metazoa; phylum Chordata; class Aves; order Galliformes; family Phasianidae; genus Perdix; species Perdix hodgsoniae. The sequence continues at coordinate 1,654,769 of JAPSGF010000001.1, read as the reverse complement.
TGACTATTACATCAGAGAAGTAAAAATCACACCACAACCTTAAACCTGCCTTCTACTACTACATTATTTAATAATTTAATAACAATTATCAACTGGAAATTACAATTATACCAAGCTGGAGCCTGGATAAGAATGCCAATTTGACTACACACTCAGAATGTCTCTGCTTTTCAGAAACACAAACAAGTGCCTGTTGTAGATTAACATTATGTACCACATCCCAACCCAGTATAAACTGGCAACACCATCTGCTGCACCAGTACAGATGTACTGTTGAAAATGGAGTCCAGTGACATTCGAATAACCAGATCAGCAAACTCATCCACAGCGTTTAGTAGAGCCATACACAGGATATATATAACATATAGGGCAAACTCAGTGTGTGAAGAGTGAAGAGTGTGCACTGTGATGCATCCAGTCCTTTAATGTGAACAGATGTGATGCCACTATTGTATTGAAATTGGAGATGAAGGCACAAATGTGCAGATATGGCTGGGTTTCATGACAGCTGTGCTAATAATGAAAGATTCGTGCAGTGCTGGATGTACAAGAATCTGTAATTTTCTTGCACTGAGAAAATACTTTCTGCATCCTCAGCTCTAGTCTATTGGTGTCTGAGGGCAGGGGTGCCATGTACGTGCCCACGTACAACATCCTTCCTTGCAGACTTCAGCTGGACATAGTATGACGTCTGATATGTGACTGTAATTCTATGGGATAGAATAGCAGTTTTAGTGGATGCAAAATGAGACAAAAAGAGTGCCCTGGTCTTCCATATTCTGGACACCAGCAGCCTAGCCTCACAGGAGAGCTACAGACACTGTAGCAGATAGCCTTTCTCTTACGCTCCTAGACAACCCGAATAGGAGCAGTCCGTGCCTGCATCAACAATGCACAGCCTCACTTCAGCTCTTAGCTGGCTCCCGATCCCCCTTTCCATCCCACACAAGCAATCCAACACCTACAAATACCTGCAAAGGTAAAACTGCATCTTGTGGTGTCTGTACAGCTTTGCCTCTATATCTAATTAACAATGCAAAGCTGCACCCAGAGCAGTCTGCATTTAGACCTAATGCACCAAAAAAGTGGCCTACTTTCTAATGCTCTTATTAGCATTGAATACCTTCCCTCCTTACACAGATACATCACTGTGAAAGCAGAAGACAAGGGCTCTCTCCTTCGTGCATAATCAGGCAGGGCAAGCTATCTGACCCACGCGTGCCTCCACCTCCCCCCGCTCCACTTAGTGCTTTCGTCACGCCGAGCTCCTGCGCTGTGGTTTCCAGGCGAATTTCCACTCGCTGCTCAGAGAGCTGAAACCTTTAGATTAATCCCAGATCTGTCAGCCTCCATCATTTTCAAGCAGGGCTGTGAGCTCCAGGGCACCCAGTTACTTTCTCTACCACTGAGGAGCCTTAAGCCTCTTGCTCTCACCCTCCTGGAGAGTGGACAGCTCCATTCCTCTCCCTCCCCATCCTGAGATGACCCTGAATCTGTGGACAGCCTCGTTGCAACAGATTCTCCCTGAATCAGGTGATTAAATTTGTTTCTTTTCCTGTGAATTTTGACTCAATCTGTGAAGCTGAAGCCAAGCAGGAGCCAAACACTGCAAGCACACCCCTCATTTCCTCACCCATGTCTGCCCCAGCCTTTGAGTTGTAACCACTCTCGCTGGCACCACGATCCTGCTTGTTTGTTGCAGGTGTGGAAACAAGCCTAAAAACCCCACATGGAAACTCTGCAGTGATTTCCCTGATAGCTCACCACTCCTGGAAGGGAGAAGGTAGGTTGAGTTTTTGCCCAGATCTGGCTTATATTAGACCAAACCTTATTTGTCTGTTGGTGATTGGCAGTCATGGAAATCTCTATCTCCTGCCCAGCAGACTATCATTGCCAATTACTTACCCCATGCCCCTCCCCCATCTAAAAGTGTGTACAACAATCTTTCATTCAGGAAATTTGCATCCTTCATTTTTACTTCTCTCTGCCTTTTATATTTTGCTCTACTATGGGCAACAGCAGTGGCAATTGACCTGAGACTGCAGGTCAGTGCCTCCACTGAGTGCCTGGTGCCTAGGATGATACCATGTGGTCCCCAAGTTCTTTTGTGTTCATGAATCATGTTTGGAGCCATACATGGGGGAGAATACCTCCACCAAACTCTCAGCAGGGCAAGAAGTGATCTCTGCCTCACTGACCTATAATCCACCATGGTGTTTCTTTCCAGCCTGCACCAGTCTATGGAAGGAGGATGCAGTGACCAGTCTGACACTGACTATGCTGACTTCCTCTCTTCCACTGGAACACAGTACGAGTATGGAAGCACTCTGTGAGAGGCTACAGAGAGACCCCCAAGGAGGTCACTGTTGCTGGGGGGGTGTCAAGTCGTATGGAAGCAGCTGGCTGAGCAAAACCATGCTGGTCCTGCCTACTCCGTGTTTGATGTGGCCTTCCACCATGGTAGCAGCCTGGAGTCTGATGTGAGCAGCTGGCTCCTGCAGAGATGTGCACCCCTGCACGAGCTGTTCAAGACCATGGTAGTCCCAAGTGTCAATGCCTCTCAACCCAGTGCCAATGATAGGGAAGAGGTAAGCAAAGAGAAAACATGACGCCGAAGCCCACCGGAGGAGGCACGAACTGAATTATAAATAAAACACAGTGAAGGGTTGAAAGGTCCTTCCTGAGAAAATCTTTAAGGCGCTAAGAAAGCCAGATAATGTGAGCAGTGTTATCAGTAACTACTGCTCAGGACTCCGGCACTTTTCTGAACTGCTCCCCTTCACAGAGATGCTCTGGGATGGGTCAGAGGCACCTGGGAGAAGCCCCGTGTTCTGGGTACGGGGCCATGCCCCATAATGCAGCACCACCAGAATTCAGAAGGCCTCCATAGGGACTGCCCGAAGGTCCAGGTATAACCCAGAAAGCAAACCCCCTTGCACTCCACCAGGGATGCTGAGTACACTGTTAGCTGTAACCCAGACCGAGCAGGTGATTGCCTCACACATAGAGAGGAGGTCTCCAGCCCACAGACTCCACAAGGCAACCACACGCATGGCCCCAGGCTGCAGCCCTGCCCTGCATACCCCAGTGAGCAGGGACACGCAAGCTCCTTGAGGTGCCAGGCTCGCTGCTTAAGCAATTATCCTTTCTGTGAATATCTCCTTGTATGTGTGTGGAAAAGAGAGATACTCTGGCACTGGGCGCTGTGAAAACAGTTTAACCCTTCAGCTTGTAACAAATAAATCCCATTATTCCAGCTCCCTGGCTAGCGCTACCTGCAGCCTGCATTCCCTGAATCCCTTTCGAGAGCAGCTGAATCAATGTTTGACTTGTACAAACAGCTGCCTGACTGCAATTTGGAAGGGATTCATATGGGAATTACGGCAAGGCAGTGGATAAAAATCTATTACATGGCAGCATTTATTCTAGATCTCAGTGGCACTCCGTGTGAACTTTGGCAGCATCCTCTGTTCCTTATGCACCGGCACATGTGCAGGACATTGAAAAGAATCACTCTGGGGAGAGCGTGGAGCAAAGCAGTGGGAGGAAAGGGCCAGGATCAGGACTAAGTACACATATCCAAGTCAGACTGACCCGGCCCTGCAGTGCTTCCTTCCAGGTATGGGAACACCTTTGGTTGAGGAGAAGTCACTATTGATAAAATTGCATTGTTTTGATAGCCTGGAAGACCTGAAACAGTCCTGTTTTACCAATGAGAGATAGTTCAGGCTCAGCACGGTTGTATCTGAGATCAAATGCAATTCCACCTTTCCTGGAAGGCTACCAGCCAGGTCTGGGACCGCAGCAGTGCCTTTGCAGTGAATCCCACATTGCAGACTGGTCATGAAGGGAGCAGTGCAGGCCCCTGAGATGAAGTCACCTGGGAACAGGACTGCAGAGGACCCCCTCATTGCCCAGGGGTCTCCACCATACCACCGCTGTCAGCCTGGCCCAGCTGGCTGGGTGCCAACTCCCGGGATGCACATGCAGCCCACGGAGCTCAGCCTCTCACCGTGCACGCACAAAACCTCCACTGGCATGAAGGAGGGAGTGCGGGGAGCACCAGGGCAGTGCTGCGAGATGTGGTTGACTTAACTGGCTGTGACAGGGCTGTCCAGCAGCAAGGAGCAGCAAAAAAGCCACTGTTCTTGAAAAAGAAACAGAGAGGAGGGGTCGGATGGGGCTGGATTACCCAACCCTGGCTTCAGCTTTTCTTGTGTCCAAGTACCAGATTTTCACCTGCTAAATGTACACCATGTATCAGTGGAAACTCTACGCCACTGCTGCATTGTTTTCTCTGCAGGGGATAGCAGTAGGAGCAAAAAGAGCACTGGCAGAGGCCTCCTTGCCTTGCTGCCACCAGTAAGGCAGCACAGCACAGCACACGCAGCCATTCCACTCCCTAGCAGCATGCATTTCTGGGCTGAGGGATGCAGAGTTAACAGTAGTAAATGGGCTGGAGAGGGTCTGGGGTAGTCCGTGCCAGCTCAGGGGGGGTCAGTGAGGAGGGCCTTGCCCTGAACACAGCTGCAGAGTGCAAGGCCCAGGGGAGCCATGTCCTCAGCATTGAACAATTCCCTCTGGGCACTGCTCACACAGCTGGGCCTGTGCTGGTATCAGGCCGCACAGGGAAGGAAGCTCCCCTGCAAGGTGCTTGTACAAACACAGAGCCCTGCCTCGGCTGCTCCTGTATGGCCACAAAGGCGACTGCCTGCATGGGTGGGTTTCACATCAGCTGGCAGTGCTGGGTCTGGGTGCTGGGGCATTTTCTTGGCTCAACCATTTGAACTTTTAGTTTGAATGTTATTATCTGTAAACCAGAGGTGAACCTTTCCTGTGAAAACTTCAGAAACTTGGTGTATGGTTTTCACTGCGCTTTAAAATCACCATGGAGGAGATAAATGAGATGGGCAAAATATGACTATACCTATAACATTTATCAGATTAGAACAAATTTAAAATAATTCATGTACTATCCTATAAAGATGAGCATTACCATAAATTATTTCTTATGTGACCCACATCTCTCTAAAAAGAGCAAGACTTTGAAAAAGAAACTAGGAAAAGAGCACAACTCACAGATTTCTATTGCAAGCCTGATTCATTCCACATGGTCTTCTTTTCCCTCCTCTCTCCCTCTTTCTCTACACAGTTTTATTACACTTTGTTTCACCCTATCATTCTCCCTCCATTGTTGTGAATTGATTGCTCACTAGGTTTTGCTTTCATGAAGAAGCCAACAAGAGTAACAAGGAGACAGAGAGGCAACACCACCATGACAGCAGCATTTGAATCTTATCCTCCAGACACACAGATTGTTCTCTGAAAAAGTTATACAGCTATGAATCTGGGTCTCTCCACCATGTTGTGGCCCCACAGGTTTCTGAAAGGACCAGGTTGATGTCCCTGTTAGGGAAATCTTCACCTTTGTACTACGGGAGAGCCTCCATCCTTGTGAGCATAATGTGGTCCATGCCAGTCTCCAGCTGCTCAGGTCTGCCTGAACAAGCCCAGTAATTCCACCCAACGGGAGGTACTTAGACACTACATTATATATTATTGCTAATGAAGTTGCTTTGTTTGTTCTATTGCTTAGGGGAATAAGTTAATGTGTCGGAATGCCCTCCAGCAGTATTTGGCTTTGTTTATTAAATATTTATTTTGCAAGATAAATGTGGATAAAGAAGGATTCCTTCTGGGAGGAGTCTCAGAGTCTCTGTATAAAACATTTGTATGATGCTATGTTTTGGATCTAGGAGAAAAATAATGTTGATACAACACTGATGCTTATAGTTGCTGCTAAGCAGTGTCGTACAGAGCCAAAGGCATTCCAGTTCCTCAGGCAGTACTAACAAAGGGCTCTAAGGAAACAGAATAAGGACAACTGACTTAAACTGGCCAAAGGGATATTCCATATCGTATGACATCATGCAGAAGGAGAGCTTTGAAGGAGGTTGGAGTTCATCTCTCTCTTCCAATGCTCAGGGACCTAGCTGGGCATTGATTAGGGGGTGATGAGCAATTGCTTGTGGATATATTTATATTTATGAATGCATATAACAAGTGATATATATATATATTGCCTCAAGTATCATTCTTTTCCATTTCTCTATCTTAGTAAATAGTTTCGTTTCAACCCACGAGTTCTACTTTGTTTTGTGTTTTTTTTTAATTTTCCCCCCCATCCCACTGGGAAGGAGGGGAGCAAACAAATGACTGTGTGGTGCTGAGCTACCTACTGGCTTAAACCACAACAATCATCCATCCTTTATATTAATGTAAAAGATAAACAGCTTCATCTTCCTAATTCTCAGTTTACCTCCAATAGCCAAAAGAAAGTTGATCTCACATGCTTATGGGCATTGTGCTTTTCTCTGCTTGAGAACTGATATTCTTCCCTTCTGTCAGTGATGTGAATTTATTTCTTTTTCCCTCACCTAAAATGACCCCTTACTCCAGGCAACTTGGAGTCATGCAAGGCAGGAGGGAGCCAGGCCATAATACGTGGGTGCAAAATGTATGTGGGTGGAAAAAAAGGAAGCTCCTGGTTCAAGGAATGCAGCCGCAACACATGCTGCTATCCTATTCTGTCAACACTTCCCCTCCCCTCAATATACTCTGAGAGAAATCTGTACTGCTTTCAGGGCCACAACTGACATGGTGCCTAGGGGTCTTTAACATCCAAATGCCAGACTTCACCAAAGTGAAGTCTGCAGAAACC
>JAPSGF010000001.1:1609803-1638047 GCA_035772895.1 Perdix hodgsoniae | reverse complement strand
TTTTTTTTTTTTTTTTTTTTTTTTTTTTTTTGCTTTTGTAAAAGCACAGAATTGTTTTCCAGTTTGTTTTGAGTATGACTTAGAGACATAAAACAATCCTGTCACACAGAATTTGCATAAAAATTAGGTTGTGTAATTGTCTGTTCATAATAATGGTAACAATCTGTTGGGTATTTTTTAATGTCAAATCAGGTAATAAGCTATCCATTGCTTTTATCTTACTCTTCTCCCTTAGCAGTAGTGTAGCAGCAGGAGTTGAAAGTGTGTGTGTTTCACTGAGGACTGAGAGTTAAAATTGCTTAAGTCAGGCTCTGCTTGTATTGATTTAATTTGCTAACCAACTCTGGAGGCCCATGTTAAAGGTTATCGGTATCAGATATAGGCTATTCTGAAAGTAATATTTGGGACTCATTTAGTAGTTATGTACATTAATACTACCGCTGAGCCACTTACATGAACAGTAAGATGAAAGTGTATGCTTAAGGAGAGAAAGATCTTAAATGACTGTACTAAGACAAAAGTTGAGTTACTATGCAACAGTCTGAAAGGTTGTCAGATTCCTTTATTTTTAGTCCTATCCTGTGGACTGTCTCCTTGTAACTGTGTGCATATAGCCATGTATGGCCTTCAGTGGGGTCAGTTGTGCTGCTGGACGTGGTGGGGTGGACTGGAGGTGACTCTTATCATGTGTCTAGTTGCTGAAAGAGGTACTTGTTCTTGTGAGCTGGAAACTGGGGGTAGAGAATTAATATCTAAATGAGTTCAGTTTGTCCCCACTGCTTATGCCCTTCCTTCTTGTCTCACTACCCCCTAGTACGCTTTGTGGGGGGTTTATCACAAGGTGCCTTAGGAGCAAGGGGCATGTCTGAAGTAAGAGCTACAGATTTCATTAATACAAGAGTTTTCTTCTCCTTGTTTCTCTGCCTGTTCAAGTAGAGAAGAGGCACTAAGATCAAGCAAGGAGAGAGTACTGGTTGGCTGTCCTAGGGATTTAAGCTGTTCATTAGTCTACCTTGTTGCTGTAAGATGAGTAGTAGAACTGTTAGACTTTCCTGGCACCACAGGATCTTTGCCTTTGGAAAGAAATCATAAGCTGCTGCAAAATATTCTGGAACAGCAAAGGATGATTACTTCTGATATTCTGATGGTAAGCCTGAGGACCAGAGAAACAGCACAGACATAAATAGCATTCCTCATGGCCATCCATCATTTTACCAAAGTGAGTCCAGTGTTGAGTTGTGTGCTTATGCATATTGAGAATGGATGAGAGACCAAAGCAACAAAGGTGTTTTTGATCTGCAAATGTGAGAAAAATGGCTTTCTCCATTTCCATTTCTCCTGGAGATAATAATGGAATATCTGAATTGGAAGAAGGGAAAACTGAACTGATCTTGTTAAATACATAAGCAAATTAGGCTTAATTTAATTCTGATTAATCTAATTCTAATTAGAAGCCACAAGTTTATCAGGAGTCCAAGTGTGAAGTCACTTATCTAAACAAGTTAGTAAACACTAACTAAACTTAGTTTTAGAGTGAACACCAAATGGCAGCATTCAAACACATCTTGGTAGGTGGAGAATTTCCTGTGCAACTATTCTGCATTTGCCTCCAAAGAGTCTCTGGCATTTTATTCTGAAACACTTGTGCTGTTGCAGCTGAAGACAGAACAAGGGGCTGAATGGATGGATCTGTGGTTTGACAGTAAGGATTATCTGGTTTAAGCCCATCTGGACTGGTGAGTGAAGTCTCTTAGGCATGAAGCTGGATACCAACCATTAAGCTCAGAGTTAAAGAGGCTTTGCCTGACTTTTAAGTTTAGAAGCTGTTCTTGGAAACTAAATAGTTGGAGATGATCTCTCTGTAACTTCCTGAATGCCTGAGTGACTAACTACTCTCCTCAGAATGAAGCAATCTGCTCTCAAGTCCCTGCTCCAAGCTGTTAGCATAGTCTTTCAGTGGAGAGTAGCTTGTAGGTGGTCATATCCTTTTTTTTCGAGACATATACTCTTGTAAACTGTGACAGCTGTCTCTAAGTCTTTTTTTATGTGATGTGAATGTATTTGTTGTCCAGGAACATCAAAATTCATTTGTCTGTACCAACCTGTTGCTTTTCATCTCCTCTGAAGAAATTACTTTTAAAGGGAAATTAGGAGGTTACTTCAAGATGTGGCACCAAATCTCTTGCTGAAGGGCACATGTGAATATTTATAGTGTTTGCTTTTCTTCTAGGCTTGGTTTGTATTGTTTATATTCAATGTGTTGTGGCTGATTTGTAATATTATATTGAAAGTTATTCCCTTTAAATAAACTTTTCACTATGCAATCACAACATTTCTCTTCTGTTTAAACAGAGTGTATTAACAAAAGAAAGTGAAATACAGACTTACCAAAAAAAACATGAATACAATGAAACTTATTTTTATAATCAACAAAGTAGCAGCTATTCCAAATGTACTTTGCAATATAGCGGACACTTCAGTTGCAAATGCATAGAGAAATGCACTGTCAGCTAGTGATCACTGCTCCAGCTAGGACATTCTCTGCTAAAATGACTTGTGGCGATTTGTATTTTTTATTCTTGAAGTTATCTGCAATGTTTGGACTCATTCTGAATATTTGAAGACCTGGAGAGGAACGAGCAATTAGCCAAGCTTGTAGAACTGGCCCAAAAAGAATTTGAATGGTCTACCATTCATTGCTTCATACTGGCATTCTTCAGCTCTGTTTGCAGAGGCCACTTTTAGCTAAGTATTCTGTTACTAAAGCTTTCAATTTGAAGGATTAAGAACATCTTTTCAGTTACCAGATACTGATGAAGTTATCTACAACGAAGTGTTTCTTTTGCAGTTTCCTCATAAGTTGCTGGACCATCAACTTCATCTTGTTATGGAGTCTGGATTTATGTAGCCTAGAGGAAGCATCTTCAGAGAGCGCTTATTGGTCAAAATGAGACCTAGGGTGGCTGAAGCTGTGGATACTTTCTCATTTGTTGTTTCAAAACCCAGTAGGGCAGATGCTCATGAGTTCAGATGGCTTCTCGTCTTGTGTTTGCTGGAGCATTTCTACACAATAATTGATGGGCAGCAGTGATCATACAGAGAGTTGATCAAAGAGATGCATAACTCTGCCAAGTTAAAGATACCGTCTCTTTTTAGGAGCACAGAAAAGAAACAGCAGTTCAGTATTTGATTGCCATTAGCTCACTATGAATCTCTGCCATCTGTCCTGGCTCAGGCGTGTGACCAAGAGCGCAATTAAACAGCTTTGGGGATGCAGGGAAGCGGCGTGACAATTCACAGCGTTGTTCCACAGTCTTTCTGTAACTTTAGTTTGAGCTGCAGCACAGGACGGACCCAGGTTCTCGGGCAGTGGGCTGTGCTGGCCCTACGCAGGAGGACGTTTTCCTGCTGCAGGTATGGAGCGCGGTTCCCGTGGCCGCTGAAGCGCCGTCACCGGTGTCAGCGTTGGCTGCAGGAACGGCGGGGTCTCCTCGCACGCTCCCTCCGCGTACGGGCCACGCGATCCCCTCGGGCCTCGCAGCGAGGAGGCGGCTGGGGGCGGTTGGTCCCCGGCGGCCGCCCACAGCTGCGCCGCCCTCCGGCACCTCTCTAGCGGCCGGCCAGGGTCGCTTTTTCTTCTCTCTCTCTCTCCAGCCATGCTGCCCGCCTGCCGCGGTCCCGCTGCCCGGGGTGAGCCGGGAGCGGGCGGTGCCGCCTGGGACCGCGACCTCGCCTTCTACGTGCTATGGACGCTGCAGGAGCCGCCGCGGCGGCTGAGCAGGTGCGGCCCGGTCCGGTCCGGCCCGGCGCTGCCCCTCCGCTGCCCCTCCGCGGGCGGCGGCCGCCCCGGGCAGAGGAAGGGACGGCGGCGCCGGGCCGGCCCCCGGCGGGGCTCCGCTTTGGGCCGGCTGGACGAGGTGCAGCCTTCGGCGTGCGGCAGCTCGGCCTTCTGAGGACAGCAGCGCTTTCCTTCATGGCATCCCCGTGCGAAACGCTCTCGAGCAAAACAAGCCCTCGCTTTCTATGCTTCCTTGGTACATTTTTGAGCGCTCCTGGTGCTTCTCTGATCGTTTTCTTGTTTGCTCTCCCTCCCAGCCAGTCCAGCAAGATGGGTTACCAGGCCTGGCTGCCCCTGCCGCTGCCCAGGCAGCTGGTGGTGTTCAGCCTGGGGGACTGGAGCTGCTACTCCCCAGACACCAGCATCACAGCGGACGTGTTGGTGGCACCGGGCGTCGGGGTGCAGCGGCTTGGCGAGCTGGGGCCTGCCTGCAGGTAGCGGTGTGACTGGGCGCTGCTGGGCCGCCCTGTGCTGGGCCCTGCGTTTCCCTTTCTTTCGAGGCTTTATGTGGAGGAGACCAAAGCCTCCTGGGGTGGCTTTGGGAAGGCTGAATATAGCTAGAGAATAACCAAAAGCCGCAGGCACGTTGTTTACGCTAAGACTATCACAGATCCCGTGGAAGAATCTGTTTAGAATAGGAAGTCTTAACTGTCTAGTATGATGGTTATTTGGATAAGAATACCCCTTTGCCTCTTAGAGATTGTGTTAGTTTTCCAGAGCTGTCTCATTGGTCTCATTGGCCACAGTGTGAAAGAATGATAGACAGCCCCTGTCCTGCTCTGTTTTATGAAGGTACATTCATACACCCAAACAAAAGCTACTTCCTAGAGTTTCCTATGATGTTTCCAACTTTCAGCTTTCAGAGTTCTTATTTTTTGGTTTTGAGGTGCTACCAGCAAGTTTTGGAGCAAGAATTCCTCAAAGGTTGATGCTAGGTGTGGGCTGAAAATCCATGATGCTCTGTGCAGGTCTCTGGTGTGGGAAGGAGACTGGAGGACAGATGTTTTCATGGCCTCATTGAAAGAAACGCATGAAGGCAACCCCGTGAAGCTTGTTCTGACTGTCCATGGACAGGTAAAAGAAGCAATAATCCATCTTCCTGTCCTGGATCCCAAACCACTGCATCTCTGCCAGCTCTGAACCTTAAACTTTTTTCATTCTCTTGTGTTTCTTCTCTTCGCTACTTCAAGGCAGGGCCACATTGCATTGATCTGTTAATACGTCTGGTTTGACCCTCAGCCTTCCTCAGTAATCAAGTCCTACTCACTACTTACTAAACATAACTTTGCTAAAACACCTCATGTATTGCAGTAGATATGCAGCAGAGAATGGCTCACCTTTAAATCTACTCTTCTGGATTTGTGGTAGACGAATGATTGCTTTACAGTGTGCTAATGTCCTTGGATTTAGTGTTTTTCACTGTCTGGCTTAGTTTTCCTTTTTTTTTTTTTTTAATTTTGTTGGATTAGCCCAGAAGGATTTGAGCTATTCCCTTGCAGGGAACCTGTCCCTTGCTGTACATATTTATGCTCATCTTCTGTGGCTGACAGCTTGCATGGACTTTTGTTCTAACACTACACATTGTTGCTCCTGTCCCAGCTGCTCCATGGAGTCTCCAGCAGTACACCTGCCCGCTCATTTCTGGTCCCAGAGACCACCCAGTCTCCAGTGCTTCCTGCTGACGATGGGCCCCTTGATCAAGGCCTGGAGGATCCTTCTGCTGTAAGTGTGCACTGGGTCCTTCCTCTCATCAGTTCACTCCTCCTTGGTATTTGCTGTATCACCTGAAACTGCTCAGCTTGTATTTAGCAGCAGCACATGCTGCCTTTATCATAGAAAATACATGACTAAGCAGGTTTTGGAATCAAAGGTTCATTTATGCTACAGAAGTTGGATAATATCTTTAAAGGGGTTGAATTTAACTCTGCCTGATGGGATCAGTAATCCACTTGGTTACTGGCACCGATGCCCCTCTGCCTCTCTGGTCGCCTCTGTACAAGCTTGCCTGTGGCAGCCAGTAGCTGAAAGCAGGCCACTGGCTGGGCACATGGCAGTGGGTGTCTGCATAGCTTGGTACGTGTTTGGCAGCTGATGTTGTTGGCATGCTGACCCTGAAGACTAAATAGGAAAGTAAGCCTGAAAACATCCACTGCATCAAACTTGTCTCTGTCCCTGTTACAGGTAAATTTGCAGTAGCCTCAAGTCTTTCTCTTCATAACTGCTTTGACTAGAGCTCTTGTCACAGGTTAAGGGTCAGAGCTCTGAGATGACTGCAAGAGCTTCCTGGCCTGCTAGGAAGGACTTCCACACATCACTAAGGAGCCTAGTGGTACCCTGTGCCCCGAAGCTACCACCTCATGGGAAGGAACCCGGTGATGCTTCGAGGGAGAGTCTTGTCTGCCCCAGAAAGCCCAGGAAAATTTTATTTGAACCCAGAGCATCTGAGAGAGAGCTCGATGTAGAAGGTAACTCTGTCAGCTTCTGGGTGTATTTATGGGTCTTATCTGCACTGTATCTCACTGCTGATGGCAACAGATTCCAGTTCATTTCTTGGTGTGCCTCCAAGATAGGGTTGGGCTTGTCTGTGCCTGGCAAAGTACTGAGAACTGCTCCTTAGCCCTGGATAAACTGCTTGAGCAGTTTTTGTCCATTGGGGAAAGGATATAGAACATGATGCATTCTTTAGTGCCAATACTCTGTACTGTAACATTATATGCTTTATCACTTCATATAAGTAAAAGTGTTGTAAATGAGTGCATGTACCATTAGCCTTGTCTTACAAAGAGTAAACGGAGGCAGAAAAAAGTAACCTACCAGTATGTTCTATAATCTCTCCATTAGACTGCCTGTTCCCCTACCATCAGCATACCACTTGGTCCATAGAAAGACATTGTTTATTATTAAAGTATGGAGGATAAAAGAAGAAATGTGTATAAATATAAGTAGTATAATTGTACTGAATTTTCAGTAGTGAGGAGGAAGCTGCCAAGGGTTTTAGGAATTAAACCTTTAGCTTCTAGAGTGTGAATTTTAAGTCAGCTCCAAGGTGTGACCAAGTATGTGCGTAAATATTTGACAATAGCTCAGTGGTCACCATGTGAAATCATTTACTGGGACTTGCTTTTCACAAAGACAGATGTAGTGGGGGAGAATGAAGTTTTCATCAGCAATGTAAAATGCAACAGCATGATAGCAGTCAGAGGAGATGTGCCTTGCTCTTATCTGTCTTCTACATTGCTTCTGATGAGACTTTCTTCATGATTCTTGGTCTTGCAACTGATTGGTTGCTATCAGGTAGCTTTGAGCTGGGGGACTGAGGAAAGAAGGCTGGAGGGTTCTTAAACCACAGAGCTGAGCCTTTCCCAGGGTATCTCTGCTGGTTGCTTTCTTAACAGGGCTATCTCTGTGTTTCTTCTGCAGATCTGGCAGTGGAGGAGTTGCAAGGTGAAGATCTGGCTTCTAGACCCTGGTTTGTCTTTCCACCCAGCCGGTGATGCCATTCCCTTTCATATCACAGGCTGCTTGTGTTTGATCCTTTATCTCCCCAGCGATCAGGAATAGCAAGCTGTTGTCTGTATATATGGTAAACAATTGTGTAGGTGCTTTAGTACTGTCAGGCTCTCTAATGTGCTTCTGTAACCCCTTTGAATCTCAGGAATACTTCTGGGTGTGTAGCCATTTGAGACAAAGAATAAGATGTGGAATAAGCTTTGATAAAAAGGATTTTTTAGCTTGCTCAGCCAAATGCAGAGGTTGGGATGGGAAAAGAGGAGGAACAGAGCAGTAGGAGGAATATCTCTGGAAGCAGCTCCAGGTTTTTGGTTGATATGTCTTAGGCATCGACAAGCTCTTATTGGTAGCCCTCTTCCATGTTCTTACAAGCAGTAATGCAAGCAGAGAACACGACCGGGATTTCTTCCTGGGAATAGGTGCTCAGTGGGATCCAAGCTTGCCTCTGCCTGCCTGACTCTGAAGTGGCAGCTGTATGCGTCCTACATCCAGCCAGAGCCCTATCTGCTGACTCCTTCTCATGATGATGCTCCTAATACAGTACTTTTTCCAAAGCCAACAAAAAATCATGCACGGGGAGCTGTGTTCTTTGCCACTCCAATGATAAGAGACCTGCAGTCTTTGCTTTCCCATTTCCCTCCCTCTGAGCCTTCAGTTGCCTTATTCTCTCCAGTTAAGGGAACTGAGGAGTGTGTTCTGACAGCTCCCAGCACTGTGCTCTCCCCTCCTCAGGCAGCCCCAGCCCACGGTGGTGCCATGCCATGTGCCTCAGCGATCTGAGAACGGCTGTTCTGGTTGGTGGAGAAGGGGCTGATCAGCAGGCCTGCAAGGATGCTCTTTGGAAACTGGAAATTGGTGAGGAGTTTAAGGCTCCTCAAAGGCAATGGGGTGGGTGGGAATAAAGGATGAATCGGGTGGGAGAGTGTCCTTTGGGAGGGAAGAGCAGAGGGGTCACAACTCCTAACAGTCACTGTCAGTTCTGGGTAGTGGCTGGTGGTGATGCCACTCCAGGCAATTTCCCAGTGTTCTGGGAAGGTAACTGCAGGTTGCACACCAGAATTTTCATGCTGCCTGCTGCTGTGCTGTACCTGTAAGGAAGCTTGCATTTTGGTAAAGAGATTATGTTGCTCTGGAAAAGCAGACAGGAGAAAGGGAACAAAGAATGTGTAATTAAGATCTGTGCTTATGGTGCAATGATGTCCTCATTTTAAACTCACTTACCTACCATCTGCCTGGTGTTGCTCCTACAGACAGTGATTTTTGGTTTCCAGTGAGTCTCCAGCAACAAAATGCTATGCCATCATGCTTACGTGGTCACACAGCTACCTATGACCCAGGCACCAAGCGTATCTACATTTTTGGGGGCATTAGGAAGGACAAAGACTACAGTGGCATCTACATTCTGGACACAGTCACCTGGAAATGGCTTCTTGTGGCTGTAAGTACTGCAGCTCTTCTAAAATAAAAGCACATAAAGTGTGGCAGGTCCTGCCTGAATGTAGCAATTGATATACTGATGTCTGTACTCCAGAAGTCTTGGTCTGTTGTTGCTGCAGTTTGCCTGAGCTGCTTAACCTTCTTGAATCTGTCAGACCCAACTATACTGAAGGGCCATAAGCTTGGCAGACAACAGAGGGCATGCCTAAAGTGAATGAAACAATGTAGAAAAAACTTGTTGCTCCAAGAGTGCTGTGTCTGATCAGGGTGGTGGGTGGGAGGTACTGCACAAGTAGCAAAGGGAAATGGGATCTCATTCTGCATGGTGTTGTTAAGAGCTACATTGGGTGCTGAAGAACTGGTCTTTTGAAGTCAGATGGCTGCTCTGAGCATGGCAGGTCTCTGAGCTCTTTGGATTGCGTGTCCTATTCTTGAAGGCCCTGTCAGTTAAGGACTGTCTCTTTCCTGGCTAAAGCAGAAGAATAACATATAGAATAAAACTGGGATGAGATCTTTCTGTTCCCTGTCTTGTTTTGAGACAGTTGGAGTGAGAGGTTAACTTCTACTCTCATCAGAGCATTCTGGTGGTGCAGAGTATGGAAAGGGTTTACTGTCTGCCTGAATGGGAAAGATCTGATGAGGGAGCCAATAAAATGAAAATTGAGACTTGATGAACTCAGGGCATGATGTGAAACCCTTTCTTATGGGTCATGCAGCAAATAACAAACTTCTTACAACAGATATTGTGTTCCTAGGCTAAAGGAAGATTGCCATTGCTGGCCTACCACAGTGCAATTATCTATCGCAAGGAGCTCTTTGTTTTTGGAGGGGCTTTCCCTAAAACAGCATCGCAGGCAGTTGGACCTTGCAGCAACAAGCTCTATATCTTCAATCCAGAACATGAAATTTGGTACCAGCCCATCTCAGACGGAGAAAAGCCTCTGCCTAGGCTTGGGTGAGAGTGCTCTTGCTCTGGAGCTCCAAAATAGGGCAGGAAACCTCACCTTCCCTCCCACCTCAGTGCAGATTCCTAAATATTAGGTGACTTTCTCTACAATTTCCTCCATTAAGATAAGGCTATGTTTTGAGTAATATTCTGTAGGGCTCTGTCCTTGGGCTGCAATGGCTGAGGATAGAGAGGGGTGCAGAAAGAAGATACTGCAACTCATTAACAGACGCCAAGGCAGGCTGAACAAAGGCTAACGCATTGGGGAGCGTGCTGAAGATGCTTTGCTCATTTGCTGCTTCTCTTCTCAGGCATTCAGCTACTCTACTGAAGAACAAGCTGCTGATCTTTGGGGGTCGGAGGTCTTGTCTCTACCTCAGTGACATGCACATCTTGGATCTGGGTGAGAAAATCTGTGGCATCTTTGGAGGTCTGTTTTAAGGCAAGGACTGTGAAATAAGGCCTGCAGAATGGAAAGGCAGAATTAACACTAAAAATCCTGACTAGGCAATGGAGATGGAAAACTCTGGGTTAGTGGGGGTATAAGGGGGCAGGTAATGGGGAAAAACAAGACATTCCTTTTCAGGAAGAAGCTGGGCAACAGAAAGTACAGGTAGCCAGTGTGACAGTGTTTAGAAGTTTTTGTCTGATTATATAAGGTTTAGAAATATTGCTAGCAGTGCTTTTTGGACATTTAATCAACCTTTCTCCTGGCTGTCAGGTTTCATGGAATATACACCAGTTGCACTCAGTACAGGACAGCCTTCTGCACGTTGGTAAGATCTTGTTGCAGATCTAGAAGCATTTTCTTCCTCTGTTCTTTCTCTGTAAAGCCAGGTTTAAAAGGCGCTTGTGATCAGACCCAGTTGCATGTTTTGCTAGTCAAAACACTGTAGGTGGTCCCTCTGCTGCGGGACCAGAAATTCCCATGCCCTCATGTCCTCATAAACTGTGAGGAGTACAGACCACTTAGGTACCTAAGTGGAAATCTGAAGGGATGCTGTCTCGCATTAGACAAGTGACTGAAGCCCCTGCTATGCTATTCCATATAGCAAGACACAGAAGTTCTGTTAGCTCCTTAGGTAATGAGGTGCTTTTCAGGCCTGATTTACATCATGACCTGCAGAGAGAAACTAACAGTTCTTCCACGGTCATTCAGCAAGTCAGGGCAGAAGAGAAGTTAACTTCTATTCTTCAGCTTAACCCCCCAGTCTGCTCCTGAAAGTCTGCTCACCTCTGCCCATTGATGGCTGACGCAACCCCACCTTTGCTCTGGTTCCAGTTTTCATGCAGCTCTGGCTGTGTCGGACTGGAAAGTTCTGATCAGTGGAGGCTGCAATGCCAAGGGAGCCTTGCAGGATGCCTTTGTTTTTCACCTAGGTGAGTGAATCTCCCTCCCTGTTTCCATAGCTCTTGGTGACAGTGAACTGCAGTGGTGTTTCTGAATGTGTAGTCTGGTGTGTTTGTTTCACTCCTTGCATTAGGAATGTAGGTGGTTGCTGTTTGTTTTTTTTTCCTGTTTTTTTTCTTTTCTTTCTGTTCTTTTTTTCTTTTTCCCCTCCATTATTTATAACTCATTTCTACTTCAGATACTCTTTCATGGAGCACAGTGATCCACCATGACCTCTGCTCTGTGCCACGAGCTGGCCACACGTTGCTTGATCTGACTCTCATGATGGATGTGGACAAGGAGAACAAGAATAAGCATAACCTGCACACGGTGCTGGTCTTTGGGGGCTCCAACTGTGCAGGGACTTTTTACAACAGCACAAAGAAGATACAGCTGGACCTAGGATAATGCAGGAAAACCGGAATGAGCCTGTCCCCTCTTTGCCAGCATAAAGAGGGGTAATAATGAGTTCCAATAATAAATGAGTCCCAGCAATGCGGCAAGTGAATGCTACCTTAGCACAAGACATCACTGATTTGCAATGTCTTTCTGTATGCTGTGGGTATTGCTCTTTTAGGGCAGTTGATACACAGCATCAGATTGGTAGAAATCTCCTATTGTATCCAGGGTTTGGTGCCAGAACTTTCAGTGGGATCTGAGATAAAACTACACAGGAACACAGTTACGGGCTTCTTGTTTCCTTTTTTGACCTACAGGTTTCCCTTTTTTACCTACAGGGCTGGAATTTCTGGGGTGCTCTGAAAGTGACTCACGCGTTTGGTTTCTTTTCAGATGAGCAGAATGGGATTTGCTACTGCAGCTTGAAAGTTCCTCAAAGTCAAAGCACCAACACGATTCAGACACAGAAGGAGGGCATGTAATGTGAGATTTATTCCTTTAGCAAATAGTTTGCAGCTGAGGACTAGGAAAATGCACAGGGTATTGTCTGTGAATGGGAGAAGGAAAAGATTGCCATAATTTTCAGCATATGAGAGTGAGCTGGTTATATATTTCTGATTATAGCTTTGCTCTGAACAGATCTTTATTAATTCTGCAAGATTGCTGCTGGACATAGGGAAGAGGTCAAATCAGCTGTCCCACATAGTGAGATGTTAGTACATGGCTTCCTGCTGGCACTCAAGTCCTACTTGAGCTGTAGCTGTTGTCATCCTTGCCACTCCAGCTACTTGATTTAATAGATAGAAGGGCCTCAAGATCGCAGCTCTGCAGGAGTGTCTGGCTGCCGGGATGGGTGGCTTACTTTGAATGCCTCTAACTCCAGGAGAGCTTTGTTTATTCTAGTTATTGTAGGATATGGACCCAGGTTCACACCGTATCTGCGAAAGGAAAAGGATTTGTGAGGTACGGTCAGACAGCCAGTGAGCAGAAGGACAGAGCAATGTTCTATGCCTGCCCAGTGTCAACACACCTCACATCTGCATTAAGAAAAGTTCATTCTTGCAGGTTTTAAAAGAAATGCTAATGGAAAAGCTAGTTAGTTCTTCCATTTTCACTAGGTTTTTACATAGTGTTCAGCTTATGGTAAGAAGGCAGTACGGGTTTCTTGGGAATCTTGCAGTCACTACTAGCACAGGTTTAAGACTTTCAACAAATCCACTCAGGTTACTCTTTTCTCTGCCTTGTGCAATGTAGATACAGGGCAAAGAAGGGAGGGAGGATTTAGGGTGCAGGCAATCTTAGCTTTTCTATAAGGACACAGATCAAGCTTCTTTCAGGGACCTCTGTGAAGAAAGACCAGCTCCTCATTTCCAGAAGCCTCCAAGAGACAAAGTACTTACGATAAACTCATGCAGAGAAGCCCCTATGATTGGATAGGGCAGGATGTGGATCTTTCCTAACACTAGGAGAAGCAGAAGTTAAGTTCTGCCAGTCTAACATAAGGAATAGGTGTCCTTGAAGAACACCTCAAGCTTAGTCTTAATTACCTTTCAGCATTGCCAACTTGAGGCACCAAGCACAGATCAGCCATGGATACCTGCAAATGGAGCACAGAAAAGAATCTGGAGTATTACTTTTTCAGCTGGAGGTATTTGATATTGTTTCATGGATAGGTTTAGGATGAACAGAGGAGTTGTCACAACAATCCCATTATTTAAGAGAGCATTAATAACGCTACAACAGTGATAGGAAAGGATCCTTACAGAAGTCAATAGTACAAAAGCTATCAGCCCTTAGGGAGCTTTGTAATTATCAGGTGATCGTGGTGACCTCAAACACACAGTGCTTCTAAAGCAACTGCCAGTAAGCAAACAAGTGCTGGCAAGCTGCAAAGGGAGAAGCTGGGGGGATGGGTATAGGTGTTGCATGGCTGGGAAAGGATGTATGAATTTTGCTTGTTTGCACTGCAGAAGCATCAAAGAGCCCCACCAAGATCAGGAACTGCTGAATGATAAGAACTTGTATGCAGGCTCAGAGACTTGTAATCAGAAAAGAACACTCCTTATATATAATACAGTTAGCTGCTTAACTGCACAAAAGGCAACTGTTTCCACCCTATTACCCAAGTCACGAAACTGTAGGCACCTTTCAGGGCACACATTACTTTCCAGCGTGAGACCTCATTACTAATATTTTCCCATCTTTTATAGGAAGGATCTCATTGTTTGCCAAACAGGACTGCTAAATGGGAGAGGTCTGAGTTGTTTCTAGTCTAGAAAGGGTCAGAACAACCTGCATGCAATCTCTGTAATCCACCCATACTAAAATTGGAGAAACAGAGCAGCAAAATGATACAACTTGGTTAAAGTTTATACAGGACAGAACTAAGAGTAGAACTTGCATTTCTTGAGCCATGCTTCGCTCCTCTATGGGGGACACTCTAAATGTATTAAGAGTGAAAAGAATCATCACAGAATCATAGAATGGCCTGGGTTGAGAAAGGACCTCAAAGATCATCTCGTTTCACCCATCCCACAGGGGGCAGCATCACCAACCACTAGGCCAGGCTGCCCAGAGCCACATCCAGCCTGACCTTGAATGCCTCCAGGGATGGGATATCCACAATCTCTCTGGGCAACCTCGTCCAGTGCCTCATCACTCTCTGAGTGAAAAACTTCCTCCTAATACCTAGCCTAAATCTTTCTTGTCTCAGTTTAAAACCATTCCCCCTTGTCCTATCACTATCCACCCTCATAAACAGCCATTCCCCCTCCTGTTTATAAGTTCCCTTCAAGTAATGGAAGGTCCCAATATCCCCAGAGCCTTCTATTCTCCAAGCTAAACAATCCCAGTTCCCTCAACCTTTCTTCACAGGAGAAGTGCTCCAGCTCTCTGATCATCTTAGTGGCCTCCTCTGGACCCATTCCAAGAGCTCTGCGTCTTTCTTGTGCTGGGGGCCCCAGGTCTGGATGTAGCAGTCCGTATGGGGCCTCACAAGAGCTGAGTACAGGGCTTTCCCTGCTTGCCACCCCTCTTTTTAATGCAGCCCAAGATATAGATGGCCTTCTGGGCTGCAAGAGCACACTGCTGGCTCACGTCCAGCTTCTCGTCCACCAGGACCCCCGAGTCATTCTCCACAGGGCTGCTCTCAAGATCTTCCCTCAGTCTGTATAAATACCTGGATTGCCTTGGCCCAAGTGCAACACCTTGCACTTGGCCTTGTTAAACCTCATTAGGTTCACACAGGCCCACTTCTCCAGCCTGTCCAGGTCCCTCTGGATGGCTTCCATTCCTTCCAGTGTATTGACTGCACTGCTCAGCTTCATGTCACCCGCAAAAGATGAATGCTGATGGTGCACTCGATGCCATTGTCTATGTCATTGATGAAGATGTTGAAGAGCACCAGTCCCAAGACCAACCCCTGGGGGACACCACTTGTGACCAGACTCCATCCTGACATAGAAGTGTTGATCACAACCTTTTGGCTGCAGCCAGCCAGCCAATTCCTAATCCATCAAGCAGTCCAGCTTTCAGTTTGGAGAGACAGGGTGAGGGACCATGTCAAAGGGTTTTCAGAAGTTCAGGTAGATGACACTCATCACCTTTCCCCTGTCCCCTGTAGTTCACCAGGACTTGTTCCACTGTTACAGTGGGATGGAATCCACCCCCTCACTCACACCTAGAGATTCAGGGTCCTGGCAAACATGGGGAGCCTGACCACCAGTGAAGACTGAGGCAAAGCACTTATTGAGTACTTCAGCTTTTTCCACGTCTCAGGAAACCAGTTCTCTGTTTTCATTTATTAGAGGGGAAACACTCTCCTTGGTCTGTCTCCTCCTGCCTATGTACCTATAGAACCCCTTCTTGTTATTTTTCACATCCCTCACCAAGTTCAGCTCCATCTATGCCTTGGCTTTCCTCATCCTATCTCTACATGTGTGGACAACAAAAGTACTTAGCCTGTTCCCACATTGTTAAGTGGCAGTTCACAGACTTTAGACAGAAGTGCAGGATCTAGCTATCAGCAGTTCATAGGCAGGAACAGGTAAACATCTGAATAGCTATTTGTAAGTCAGTAATGGCTTAACTAGGATTCATACAGCTATTTTTCTTATAGTATAGACACTGCACATAGTACAAGGCAGAGGATATGGTTGTGCTGTGCCTCTACAACTAATTCCCTTTCCCAGTTAATGGAACATGCTGGGACACATTACATGATACATAACTCTGATGCTTACCTCATCTCCCACACAGTAGCGTCCAGCAGTATGCTGCAGAATCTGTTCTAGTGCTGCCAAGAGAGGTGGTAGACTGGAGTAAGGCATTGGAAGCTCATTTGAAAGGAATCTCAGATACCTTTTTAACTGTGAATTATGAACAAGGACATTTTAACTCTGAGAAGAGGATGAAAAAGGTGCAGTACAGGACAGAATCTAGAAAGAACAGAAATCCTACAATAACATAATTACATGAGCCTTTAGTTTTCCCTCAGCCTTCTAGGACCAAGCTGTTTCAGGCAATGCAGATGAGGTCCTAGGAGCACAATGTGGAGATGTGTGAGAGTAGGAAGAGAAAAATTAGAAAAGTTCACTATCCAGAAGTGAAGATGCACCAGCCATTCTAGCATATGGAGGAAAGTTTGGAGGAAACAAAAAGTAAAGAAATACTTTGCTGCATGCCAAATTCTGGGGGAGTTTGCCATCAGATTTCTTTAGACAAAAGAATACCAATATAGGTTGATAGAATTTCAAAGCAAAAGGCACTACTTTGGGAGCAGCTGAGTGGAAAGCAGAAGTGCTGTCAGCCCTCATACTTCAGGGTAAATCAACTGTGGCAGCATAGAGGATGGCTCTGGGATTTTCCTCTTCCATGCACAGCAGTGGAAATACATTGTGGACAGCATTTTTCCTCCAAGACCTTAGAGAGCTAGTAGTACTGGACATGGGACTCTGAGCAAGAAAAGTACTGTGTGTCCCAGCCTGGTTGAGGAGAAAGTAGGGCTCCAGTGGTGCAGCATGCTGCCTCACAGTTTTGAAGGGTAGTGAAAGTGCTGAGCATTTTGGATGCAGGATATACCTTGGAATCCAGATGTGATGCACTGCTGAGCCCATTCCATTTTTCTCTCCCCCATTTTGTTCAGGATTCTCAAATTCTGTGAAGGCAAGCAATCTCCAGATTAAAAGGACAGCTGTTGGCTGGCCCTTGCCTACAGAGGGCAGATTAAGAAGTGCCAAGCTTGAGTGCCTGCCTGAACTTGGCCTGCTGCTCAGGGCTGCTCAGCCCTGACCTCCCTCTTGCTGAACCAAGTGCTCTGCTCTCTCCTAGACCTGTTCTTCTGTAACAGAAGCTGCCAGTGTTCTGCCAGAAGCAGCCCAAGTTCTTGGGCTCACTCCCTCTTCCTGAAACACCGTATACTCTGAAACCATATGGGTTCAGTTGTTTCTGGAAAGAACCGTGGGGTACTATGGGATTTTCTTTGTATGAAATTCTGTTGCCATTGACAACAGATCAAGCTGAGGCTAAGCATAGATTTCATCTGCTAACAGCATTAATATCTGCCACTCTATTGGCCAACAACAGCATAAAAAGACTGAGCTTTAAAAAGTTACAAACTCCTGGAAATCCATCCCGTTTTGCTCATTTACATGGATATTACCAGGCAATACCTGGAGTGGCTGAATGCCAGAAGCAATGTGATCCGAGATCATTCTGACTTGGGCTCTTTTCTTTGGATCTTGGGGCAAGAGCCTGGGGTTAGGACAAGTGTCTTCTAGGTACTGAATTATAGCCAGCTGTAATGAACAAAGAGATAAGGGAAGGTCATTGGAGAATGGAGGGAAAGAAGAAAAATATGCATCCAGAACACCTAGGAAAGGGAAATTTCAAGCTGGTTCAACAACATACAATAGTTTTCAAATAGAATTTGTCCCTAGTCCAAGGAACAGCATATCCCTTTAGATGCTTGGTTAAGACTTTCTGATTTAGACTTTCTGTCGTTTCAGACAAATCATGGCACAGCACTCTAAGCCAGACTACAGACTGCTCAGTAAAAGGTGGAATTTTGAACCAAAGCTGAGCTGACAGGAGTTTCCCTGTAGGGGTTACATGCTATTTTTTCTCCCCCCCCAAGTGGATTCTTTACCACAAATGTTATTTGTTCTGTAACACACAGATGAGAAGTCTGAGGGAACACAAAGGGAAAGCTTCCCCCCTGCCTTCTGGTCAGCAGCATGATTCAGTGTTTAGCAGGTATGTGACTGTTAACTCACCGACTGAGTAATGGTGATACCATCAATTTTCAAGACTGGGACTTGCTGCATTGGATTCACTGCCTTGAATTCAGCAGAAAACTGTGGAAATGAACCCAAGATTATTGCAACCATATTTTTTATTGTTTTCTTCCTCAGGCTCCCACGGAGGTGTTTTTTTTTTTTTCTTCTTTTTTAAACCTGGCTTTTCCCTCTGCCTCAGTGCTAACATTTGCAGTAAGTTGTGCTGTACTATTAGCCTATTATGGCAAGTTCCTGCTCAGGCTCAGAGATTACTTCACCCAAGGTGATACTGCCTTACCTCTTAATAATCCATCAATGCCAAGCCCAGGATGGGTGAGTGGCAGTACAGCAGTATTACTATCACTATTCTAATTGGAGATCTCTTCTGGCAATACAGCCTTTGGCAAGCCATTTGAAGCCTTGAGCTGTATCATTTGGCATCTTTTGGATGGCCTTCTCTGTTCTGCTCTCCCTGCCTGATGCTGGATATGTTTCATCATATCATGCTAAGCAGGAGCAAAAGTTCTTCAGACTTATGAAATTCAATCACAGATCTTCGAGGCAGAGGTGAAAATCTTTAGTCTCCTGCAATCATCTCTTTTTACTCTACATCCCAGGGAATACCGATTGAAAGCAACTACTACAGCGAAGCTGTGAGGAATTTAGTAACTTTCCTTAGTGTTCATCCCAATTCCTCTGGTGATCCCCAAGTTCAGTACCCTTGGAGGGACTAATGGTAGCTGTATCCTTACGTGCTCCCCTCCATCCTTCATGAGGTTCACTGGTATCTGGTCATAGGCAATCCCTTTAAGAGCCAGCGCTAGGGAGAAGAGAGTACACAGCTTCAGACAGGCACACTGAGACCAGTTTCATTGGTAGTGGTCTCATGGAAATGTTACTATCTTCATTTGGGGAAAAAAAAAAAAAAAAGGTTTTAAAACTAAAAAAGACCCTATACTTCAAGAAAGGCAGCCTGAGTCCAATGAGAAGATAGCACTCTATGAAGGACCAAATGTAAATGAAGGACCAAAAAGCAGTCTTGGCAAAGACACTGTTTTATTCAAAACAAGCTTTGCTGCTCTTTGTAGCACAGCACTTGATGACAGAGGCTTAGTTAGGGCAGGTGAACCTGTGCTCACCTTCCAAATTGTGTTCAAGACCGTCTCAGTCTAAGTAGGGTCCATGCCCAGCCCCATTTGGCTCTTAGGGCGATCTGACGCCATGTAGGTGTAAAAAAGAGTCTAGCATCCCTTGAAATAGTGTGGAACAAACAGCCATTTGCATCATATTAGCTTTACAAAAGCAGTTTCCTGTAACAAGCTGCAGACACAAATCTGCAAAAAATACTAAGAGAACAAAAAACTCTTCCAAAGCCTGTTGAGCAAGGTTTGTCCACAGTTGAGCAATGAGCTGCTGCTTCTGCCCTCCAGTATGGAAAACTGTGGAGAAGCTTACACCAGCGATGTACACCCTCCTGCTTGAATGTTGGATGACTATAGAAGATACCCTTGGATTTCCTGCTAACTGAGAAGACCTCCTGCCTGCTCTTCTCTCATCCTGCAGCTCCAGGTAGCCTGTGGTGTTCCCTCCCACTCCAGAGCAGGGTGAAGTAAATGCTGTGTCACTGTCCCAGGTTCATGTTTGCTGATCTCTATTAAGTGACTAATCTTGTCAATGAAAGGCTGGGGATACCAGAGCCACACCAAGACAATAAAACTAGTTCTTACCGATTCTCACTCTCCATGAACAGGAGCTTCGGAAATAGCTGTAAAGTATTGGCTGAGAAGAGAAAGACAGATGAAGTGGTTATGTGGTGGGAATACCAGAGTATTTTAAAGGAGGGCAGTGCATGATCAGAAGGCATTTCAGGAGGCATAAGATACAGCAGAGCAAGGTTTGCCAGGGAGAGAGCTTCTTTCTGGAAGTGTCTGTTCCTGTTCTGGCTGTGCAAGTAGTGCTCCTCTTTTTCATTCTAGCACTCTGAATGTTCACTTGCATCTCTTTTCAGCAACGTACAAGTGATCTTAAAATTATCCCCTACAAGGTTTCCCTCTTTGTCCCTATCAAATACTGCTAACTTCTCTCCTGTCATGTATTTTTGAAGCTAATTCCTCAGTGATTGTACCAAGCATAAAACACCTTTTCAAAGCCGAGGAAGGCACAACCGGCATCTTTCCAAGTGAGATGAGCTACTGCTGTTCAAGATGAACACCAGGAGGGCAGACAACTCATCTTCATCTCAACTCCAGCACCAAGGCAGCTTTCCCACATGCTTTCACCCCAACCAAGCTCTCACCTTTTCTGAAGCCATGGTCAGTGTGCGCGGTTCAGCCCAGGAAATAAAAGAACTGCGCTTCTCTTTCCCCTTTAACTCATCTGGGATGGGGGAAGGATTTAGGAGCCAATGAGTAAAGCACCACGCCCCCAGAGTCTATGTTCAGGACACAGGTAACCAGCCAGTTGGATTCAGTCCTGGGAACTGCAGCCAGCTGCACGTGAATCCCCACGTGCTGTGATGCAGCCCTAGCCCTGCTATAAGAACATATTAATCAGCTTTGAGCTCGGAGTTCACTCATCTTTAAGGTCCCTTCCAACCTAAGCCATTCTGTGCAAAACTTTAGGAGCAGTACTTTCTCTAGCTTTCTGTCCTGGATAAATAAGACAGCTGGAGAAACTGTCAGGCTCTCTGCAGTTGCCAGTGCAGAAACACAGCTCAGGGACACAAAGCGATGGGACTGGAGCTGTGTGCAGTGCTTCTGTTTCACTGGGCAGTGGCTGCCAGCTCGTGGAGGAGGGTCCCCGCGGCTCCTGCTGCCCTCCTCCCATCAGTACCAGCCCAATGTCAGACTGGGCTGCAGGGAAAGAAACAGGAACTATGACTTCTATATATATATATATATATATATTTATTATTTATTTTTTTTTTTTTAAGGAAGCATACAGTGTCTGCGAGATACTATTTGACTCGTTCTTCCTGGGGACCTGGCTGACAACGTTTTGGCTTGCAATCTCATTTCTTTCACCACACCTGTTTCAGATTCTGGTCCCTCAGCTGGCGGAGACGTTTCTCTTGACCCTCTCTGCAGCTCTTGTCCCTTTGCAGCCTGCACTCTCATTTGTAACTAAATCGCGTTAAGCTAATTGCTTCTCTCTGTAATTTCAAGAGCTCTGCCGCTGCAGAGCCGCGGATCCGCCTTTATTAGCCACCATTTCCGCCCTCCCGCAATCCTGCGGGCGCGGGACGGCAATACCCAGCCGGTGGCGGCCGGAGCGCGGCCCCAGGCCGTCTGAGCAGAGGGACGGGGAAAACGCCGCCTTCCAGCGGCTCTGCCCGCCGCCGCCCGCCCCCTTCCCGAAGCCGCCGGTACCTTGGCTGCGGCGCAGCTCATCCCGGCGGCAGAGCCGGCGCTCCGTCAGGCCTGCGGCTCCCGGCGTGCCCCGCGCTCCGCCTCCCGGCTCGCCCCGCAGCCGCGCGGCGGAGCCCCGTCCATGCCGGCGGCGGGGGGCGGCGGGGCCGGGTCGGGCCCGCTCCGGCAGCGGGGAACCCGCCGGCCGCAGGGAGCGCCGCCCGTCGCCGCGCTCGCTTCTCGACCTCCGGCGGGCTGGCGGGCCGCGCTGGGCCTCGTCGCCCTCCTCAGCTTCGCCTCCCGCTTCCACCGCCTGCCCGAGCCGCCGCACGTCTGGTACGGGCCGGGGATCAGAATCTTAGAAAAGACGCTGCCTTACACGGCTGAAGTACGCGCCACGCTGCCGTCGCAGTGAATGTGATGTGTTGTCCGGCATAGAGTGTGCGGCAGTAACCCTTCACACGGTGAAAAATGGGAGGGAAACACCGTCCTGGATTTGTTGACAGTTGTCAGCGTTGCAGTAGGTTGTTCTGTGTTTATTTTTTCCAGTTGGGATGAAACCCACTTTGGGAAGATGGGAAGTTACTACATTAACCGGACCTTCTTCTTTGATGTCCATCCTCCTCTGGGGAAGGTAAATGGCGCTGCTCCGTGTGTTTCAGAAGCCCCAGACTCATCCCCTTTTTTCTGGCTGATGGCTGTGGTGAACACCAGCACCTTTCCCAGCTTTTGTTGGCTTCATGGCGTTTGCGTTCTGCATCCCGAGCCCTAGCTTGAGTCTTCTCTTTGTGGAAATTCTTAGCATGAGGAAATGAATCGGTGTTGCTGCTGGGCGTTGGGAAGGTTTGAGCATGTGGAAGTTGAGGAATGAACTGTGTGGTCCAGAGGGGATGTTTGATTGAAGCTTCTGGATTAAAGGAAGCAAATGGTTTTTGATGGCTTCTCTGCAGTTGAGATGCCTGCCACAAAGCCATGGCTTGCTGTAGGGAACTTGTCCTAGCAGAAACAGAAGGTTTGCACGGTATTGATAAGGCTCTCTTCTACCTCAGGTTGTCTTCCTTTCAGGCTGAGCCTCCTTAAGCTGTGGGAGCATCTTCAGAGACAGAACACGATCTGCTAAACCTCACACACAGGGCTACAAGCCTGCAGTTGTCACTGTAGTCAGCAGCCAAAGTTTTGATCCCTTCTGATGTTTCTTTTGGTCAAGGGCAATATGGGTGCGTGTGAATTCTATGCAGAAACCATTCTTCGGGTGGTGTGTCTGAATTAAGTTACTATGCTGTGAATTGAACTTGGCTTGTATGAAAATTTTACCTGCTGCTGTTTCGGGCTCTCTTTTTGGGTTTTCCTGATCAGTTCTTTCACATTATTTATTTATTTATTTATTTATTTTTAGATGCTGATTGGGCTTGCTGGCTACTTGAGTGGATATGATGGAACGTTTCCCTTTCAAAAACCAGGGGACAGATACGAACAGCACAACTACATGGGAATGAGAGGGGTAAGGCATGAAAGGCTAGTATCAAGATTTTTAACTCTCCTGTGCTTTTCAGTACAGAGTACTATGTCTTAAGAGCAGCTCTATTGAATTAGATCAGAGATCTGTTTGGCCTTGTGCCTTGTCTCTAAGCTCCCTAAAAGAATGCTGGTAGTTGTACTGTGAGTAAATCCTGATGTCTGGCTTTGAGAGGCCATGTGGAAAGTGAGGTGATTCTAGAGGTTGTCTGTTACTGTGAATTTAAAGGACTATGGTCTTGAATGGGACAGGTGCATTACCTGTCCTACAAAGGGAACGGTGCTGAGCTTGGGCTTCTGCTCACCCTGCTGTGCTTTGCTGGAGTCCCTGATGGCTGGGAGCCAAGGATCTCAAGAAAACCAGGATAATTCTGCCTCCAGTGAAACCAAGCCGAATGAGCCAAAGTAGGGAGATTGATATTCAGACTGGTATTCTGCTTGAAACCCTGGCTGTGCTCTTACCAAGGGAGACAGAGCCACAAGCATGGCAGCAGATAACTCATTCGAAAGAGCTGCCAGTTGCTGGTACCTAGAAAGAAGGATGAAAACTGCAAGGTGTATTTCCTTGGTTTACTTACCCAGTCTTTAGCTACTCATGGTTCTACATTTCCCTGAGCCGAGTTCTCTGTTCTTTGTCCCTCAGCTACCCTCACTCTCATTTGTCTAGAGAAGGTGATGTTGGTCTGCTGAAGATGTAAGATGGAAATATACATTGTTCTTAGATTTTATATTCTGGTATCTTGTTGAAATACACTGAGCATGGTGGACATGTAATGCATTTACTTGAGATTTGTTTTTATGAATATCTGATGTTGTCTAGAAGGAGAATGACTAACTGTTGTTCCTGACACCTCTAGAGACAGAACAGTGTAAGCAACTGTTGTTCTCTGAGCAATGTCTTTGCTCATTTGGCTTTTGTCTGGTGATATCAGTGAGTCAGTTCAGTAACTTCAGCACCTTGTGTTGTTGATAGGAACACAGCATGAAAGAAGGAAAGGGATGTGTGTGCTTTCACCTTGGGGAAAGGTGTAACTCTTCCCATTATCTTCTTTTCCTACAGTTCTGTGCATTCCTTGGCTCCTGCCTGGTACCCTTTGCCTACCTCACAGTGCTAGAGCTGTCCAAGTCTCTGCCAGCAGCCTTACTCACAGCTTTCATCCTTATTTTTGGTAAGTGTTCCCGCTACAGCGAAGTGAAATAGTTGAATTCAGAGAATGTCATTTCTGGCTTACCATGTGTTAGCTGGCAGGTTATTATGCCTACCGAGAGAGGTTTCCAAAAGCCAAGTCATTCTATTTTATATGCAGCTTTTTAATTGGCAGTCCTCTTGAGGATTTTACAGTCAAGTGTTTATTGGTATCTCTGTTATTTGCGTGACCTCAGCATTGGACTACATGTCACATCACTTTTAAGAATTTTTACAACACACACAGTCAGGAATAATTTTGCCCACTGGTGAAGTATTGATGTCTCCCATATGAACTGCAGAGATATTTAATAACCAGCTGCACTACTATGGAAGAGTTCACAGTAAGAAATAAGTAATGTTCTTTGTGGAATTGAGCCAACAGTGGAGCAATGAGCATTTCAAATGAAGCTGCTCAAATCAGAGCACTATTGGGAGATGCAGATATTAAGGCACAGGAACTTAAAATTCCCAAGTCATGTTCATTTTTTAAAGATGATATCTGAAAGATGACTTTTCCTTCTGCATCATCCTCAGGCACCATTCTGGTGCTTTAGTAGATTAATCATTGCTGTCTGCAGCACTCTGAGTACGTTTGGCACACTGTGAGTGCTGTTTCACAGGTACTGCTCTGCTGCCTGGTTTCTGTGAGTGAAAGTTTGTTTCTGCTATTGTTGTGTGTCTGCAGATACAGGCTGTATTACTTTGTCTCAGTATATTCTTCTTGACCCCATTCTGATGTTCTTCCTTATGGGAGCTGTTCTGAGTATGGTGAAGTGTAACTCCTGTGCAGATAGGTAAGATAAAGATTTATTATTATTTTTTTTTTAAACCGTAGGTACTCAACTTTTGCATGGGTTAAGTACTTGAACACATCTGAAACTTGGTAGTCGATGTGAATGGCTAAGACTAGATTGTTCCAGGAAGCTTGGAGGTGAAAATGGTGCATGGTAGAGGAGATAAACCTTTAGTATATGGGTTTGTGAAGCAAAGGAGAAAGTATTATGACAGAAGTAAACTGGGAGAGAGACTTAAATATGTTATTTTTCAGGAAGAAGAATTTCAGCAGAAATAATAGTTATGAAATGGTAAATCTAAAATGAAGTTTAATTTTTTTTTTTAAAAACTCCTTGACTAGAAAGAATGTGGCATGGGATGTTGTCAGTTGGAGACAGAGAAATGAAAGGTGTTTATAGTTTGCCAAGGCTTTACTTCTTAATGGCAAAAATATTAATATGCTGTCTTGGCTCAGTCACTGTCTCCAGGCCAGAGTAACAGAGCTTAACCATGACTGTAATCCTGCAAGTATTTATAAATCCTGCTGGATGAGTGTAATTTGTTAGATTTAAAGAGGTTAAAAACTTGAGAAATACAGTTAGGATGATGGTTAGGATATTTGCTGTAGACTTATCCAAGGGGAGTGGTAATTTATAGCTGTTTGGAAATGTCAGAGGGCTTCTTTGTGGCTGAGCTGTACAGAGCAGTTTCCACACAATGCATGCAGAATTTGAGGGCATAAAATCTTAGAATGCTGTATGAGCACTTTTTGTTTCATGGGGTGTTCAAGAATGGATCCTTTAAGTCTTAGCAGGATTGCAGCAAGCATGGCTGAAACAGCCCACAGAGTCATATAGGGCCATTAGAAGCCTTTCCAATTGACAGCACTTGCCCCGAGGAGTGCAAGCACCAAGATACAGGGCAGGGTTTGATCAGCTCATGATGCTGTGTGTACCATGACCTGAACTTTCTCCTCGTGTCTTTGAAAACAGCATTAGCTTTACCTAGTTGATTTTATGTAGATTAAAAGCCAGCTCTATCTCTTGTGTTGTGTAGCAGAGCAGAAGGGTTTCTAACCAAAACACAGGCATCGGGGCGTCAAGAGGAAAAGGCTTTTAAATTTCCTGTCATTCTCATTTAGCTTTTTGCTTCAATTTTAGTTTAGTTTGTAATTTCATTGCTTTTTGTTACAGCTTTTGTTTATTCTTTGGATAAATGTTCTTCTCTGTGGTCTTTCTGCTTATTTGAAAGTGGCTGCTCTTTTTCTAATGCCATCTTCCCTGTCCTTAGCTTTCTGAGCGATGTAAGCTTGCATTTTTATGGCACTCATTAATGAAGTCTGAATTCTGATTTCAGACCTTTTATATATGAAATTTTCTCTCAAATGATATTTCGGCTTATACATGATGTCTGTGCTCCCTTTTTTTTTTTTTTAAAGGAGAAATGCAGGACTGCCTACATTGATGTGATGGGCTGAAGATGGAACGTAATTCTGTGGGGTAGTGATTTGCTGTTTGTTTTTCTGATCACAGCTGCCCTTTCATGTAGCCATAATTTATTTTCTGCTTTCATTTTTCTGTCCTGCAGGCCATTCTCTGCCTCCTGGTGGCTGTGGCTGAGCCTGACAGGGGTGAACCTTGCTGGAGCAACGGGGGTGAAGTTTGTTGGCCTTTTTGTAGTCCTTCTGGTTGGTCTGAATACAATCTATGACCTTTGGGACTTGCTGGGGAACCTTAGCTTGTCCCTGGTGAGTGTCAAAATCTTATTTATATTAAGGATCTCCTTATTTTGCTTTGTTTTCTTTTATCTATGTAGTTTTAGGGTTTTTTTTAACCGTGGAAATAGCCGAACAGTGATACTCTATCTACAGCAAACAGGCATCTGAGGTAGATTATGATGATTAGTGATGAGCATTGTGATGGAGAAAACTGTTGTCATTTGTTTTTAAAAACTTGTATACAATCTCATAAGAGAGCAAAAAAAGGTTGTTGCTTTTTCCAGTTGGATGAATCTTATTTTGGTCTAGGTTGAAAATGCTCATTGGGAATGGCTGTACAATGGCCCAAAGCATGATGATATTCAGCTCTGTTATTGACCTTCTGAGGAGTCCTTGCTACCTGGCAGACAGCTGCGTCTTGCAGTTCTGAGTTTGCATAAGCATAGAATCATAGAAAAGCAGAGCAAGAATATGAGGAGCAGAGCAAGCTCAGGCTGTACTTCCTGTATCACAGGCTGCACAGCAGCAGTGTGCTGTAGTCCAGCAAGAGTCACAGACAAACTCTGTAATGGCAGTCTCTGCAGTTTGTCCTGAGGGTGGTGAGAGCCTGAGACTGCTTGATTTCACTCACCTTTAGTTCTTATAAGCTCTAAGAAATTCACTAGTGTATTTGGGTGCCCTGTTCTAATGTATGGTATACTGGCAACTGTGAAATCTGCTACTGGGAGAAATATCTTGATAGGCCGTTTACTGTTTTGCAACCAGCAGGATAAAAAATAATTCTTTGAGCACATCTTTTGAGAGGTGTTCAGTTCTCTCCTTGTCTCAGCCTCTCACGAAGCTTGGAAATTCTATTTCTTTCACTTATATTTTTGTCCTGTCTCATAAATAGTGGGGGACTTGGGGGGCTTTTTCTATTCCTGCTGTGTGATTTGTTTTGTCTGATTAATGCGAATCAATATGAGCTGCAAAGATGCAATGTTCCAGCACCAGAGAAGCACTTCTTGAGCAAAGTCAGTTAATTGCATTTCAAATGGAACAAATCCATCATGTCTAAGCTTTCTGCCAGCAGACGGCTGCACAGTGATTTCATTTGTGCTGCTGGCAGCAAAAGCAGCAAGCCCCCGAGTGTTAAAATGTGTAAAGAAATTTACTCCAGAAGGTAGATACTTCTTTCTGAATACCTAAATATTTGGCAACTGTGGTGCTTGAGGAGGGGAAAAAAGAAAAAAAGAAAAAAAAAAAAAAGAAGAAGAAAAAAAAAAAGGATTAAACCCATGAAGTTTGAATAACTTATCTCTGCATTTGTTTGGAAACTACTTATTTACATGCAGCATTTCAAGGACTAGTTTGATTCCTAGAATTTCCAGCTTATCTTGGTTCTCCATCCTACCTTGCTGGATGCTTTCCTTCAAGTGTGTTTTCTCTTCCGACGTTGCATTGAAGTCGGTGGTTGTAGGCTTTGATATTTGTGAAAAAGATTTCTATTTCAGTCATTTTGCCTAGGGGACTGGAGATCAGCTCATGTGCCACTGATGCATAAATTTGGTTATGTGCCATCAATCAGCATTTGTCCAAGTGTACAGTAGTTGTTAAGTGTTCTGCTCAAGTACCTGTGCTGAGCATCTGCTTCTCCTGTTGGCTTCAGTAGGTTCTTATTTCTGTAATGTGTTCAGCTCTTTTTCATAGAATCATAGAATCTTTTGAGTTGGAAGGGTCCCTTAACAGCTATCTAGTCCAACTCCCTGCATTGAACAGGGATACCTACAGCTACATCAAGTTGCTAAGAGCCCCATCCAGCCTCATCTTGACTGTCTCCAGGAATGAGACATCCACTCCCTGTCTGGGCAACCTGTTCCAGTGCCTCACCACCCTTATTGTAAAAAAAAAAAAAAAAAAAAAAAAAA
>JAPSGF010000001.1:1346862-1609403 GCA_035772895.1 Perdix hodgsoniae | reverse complement strand
TAAGAACATTTGCCTTAATCAGTTTTGTAGTTATTTGTGAATGAAAATTGGTATTTTCTTGTCCCACAGCTGTTTATTGCCCATCATGTGTTTAGATGATTGTTCTGTGACCAGCAGAGTTAGCAGGATGTGATCACACAATCACTATCTAGCACAGCTGTGTACAAACTGCCACTCTCAGTGATTTACATGGAGTGCTCAGCTTTTGTGTCAAGGCAGCTGAAGCATTGAGGATATGTTGCTGACTCTTTGTAACTTCTGGCTGAGGAGCAAGAAAAGAAGTTGGAGTGTGAGAGTATCCTTGCTAAGTGAGCTGGTTTCCTTAGAGGAAATATACCTAGCCCTTGTCTCCCTATATAGATTGAATGTAACAGTATCTAGTAGCTCATCTTTTGCTTTCACTGTTTGATCTAGGTCGTTTTTGTTGCAGGTCATGTTTGGAAAACATTTCCTGGCTCGAGTGCTCTGCCTCATCTTGCTTCCACTCACCCTCTATGTGGCGATGTTTGCTGTTCATTTTGCAGTATTAAATAAAAGGTATTTCACTTTTTTTTTTCTTTTCTACAGAAGAAAAATCATCTGTCATTTTTGAATTAAAGACCACTGATTATGGATTTCTCCATTTACAGCATCAAAAGCACAGCCATGAGCTGTGTCTTTGTTGAATTTCCTTCTCAGACTCCTGCATTGTTCTTAGAGAAGAGTTCTGGCCAAGCTGGCAGTAAAACAGAATTTGAGCTTGGGGACATTCTGACATGTGAATCGAGTATCCTAACCAAGTTTTCAGTATCTCCCCCCCCTTTCTTCCTGGACCTGAATATGTCTCAAATCCATTCTCTTTTTTTGTTGTTGTTCTCTAAATTAAAAAGCACACCCCACTCCTTCTCAGTCCCTCAACCTATCCTTCCCCTCTCCCCAGAAAGGCAGTGCATTCCTGAAAAATGCTTTGACTCTGATGAAAAATGTCTGGTAGCTGTTCTTGTAGAGAGAACTGTAGACTGAATGCCTTCTGGTAAGGAGGGCGTTTATTTGGAAAGCAGCAGTAAGATAGTCCAATAATGATTTCCCATATGCTGCCATAAGAAATGAGGTGAAAAAAACATTTAACCATTTACAAGAATGTAAAATTAAATCTATTATTTTTTCAGTTCAAGTCAGCTGTTTTTACCACTTATTACTTAGCAGAAATGAAACTTGGGAAGCCTCAAGGAGAGGCACTGTTAGATGTCAGCTGGCAGTGGGTTTTGTTTGTTATAAGACAAAGACAACTGATTATGCTTTGTCCAGTGCCAGAAGGAACACACTTTTATGTTCTCGTGTCCTTGTCCATTTCCTGCAAGAGTGTGTGTATCAGCTGTGATTCACAGCATTAGAGATGCAATTAAGGAAAACCCAATCATTCTTCTCCTGAGACCAAGTCTGTTATTTTGTTTTCGTGTAGTTTTCTTTTTCTTTTAGTACAAACAATCTGATAATGGAACTTTGTATGCTATGTTTTGCCGGTCTTTGAATTATCGCATTTTTTGCTCTGTGTTTTAGTGGTCCTGGGGATGGTTTCTTCAGTTCTGCCTTTCAGTCCCAGCTGATTGGAAACAATCTTCATAACGTCTCCATTCCAGAGCGTGAGTGTCCAAAGGAGTAAATTGTTCTGAGCTGTCAAAATATGTGGGACTTTAGATAAAAGCCACATCTCCTGTGAAGCAGTGCTGGATAGATATGAGAGTTTTGTGTGTGTGTGCACCTTCACTTGTTTTATCCTTTATTTTGTTTCAGACAACAAAAAGGGATTTCACCTTTTCAGCCTAGAACCTAGCACTTCTCTTTATTTTAAAATTATTTGGGAGAGATATATAATGTTTGATTGAAACTTCTAGAACAGTTTCACTGAATAGTAGTGGATGATGATGGAAGGAAGGTTTGCAATGAGCTACTTCATCAGGAAATGTGCTTTCATCAAAACAAAGCAGGAACACGTATGCCTAATTGGAGCACTGCAGGCTGGCTGCAGGAATTATTTATAGGAGAGATGCCTTATGCTTTTTTTCCCTTGTTCCTTCCCATTTAGATTTGGCCTATGGGTCTGTGGTCACGATGAAGAATCTTCGGATGGCAGGGGGTTACCTTCACTCCCACTGGCACCTCTACCCAGAGGGTGTTGGGGCTCGCCAGCAGCAGGTTGGTGTCCTGCAGTAATGCCTCTAATTGCAGCCATCTACTCACTCCCGTTGCACTTAGTGTTCGGTGTCATTGTGGCAGGAGCTGTGTTATCTTCTCAGCATCTGTTATCTTCTTGATGCCAATGTTAAGCACTTAACTTGGAATCCTGAATGTAAAGAGCCCACCAGTTTGCACCAGGGAGGTGACTGAGAGTAACAAAGCTTCACTGCAGTAGCAAGACCCATCTCCATAGATGGAAACCACTAGGACTTAAATATAATGAAAAGTAATGTTCTGTAATGAAAATGCTGTTGTTACCTCAGGCAAGAATGTGAAACTATTAAAAACAAACCTGTTACTTGTGTTAAAATTAACAGAATAGAAGTGCTAAGTGTTGTCTCCATTTGTGCCATGGGCCTCTGTGATGTTTTGTGAATTACTTTCTCATTTGTGCTTTATTTTCCTCATCTGTCACCAGGGAAATTATAAGGCTTTGTTCATTAAATTGGATATCTCTACGTTTGTAAGCTGTCCATAATGAAAGGTGTTTAGCTGAACTCTCACAGGGCTTATGTTAAAGTAATTAACCAGTAAATTAAAAAAACAAACAAAAAAAACAAAATAAAACCAACCATGTAAGTATTGCTAATTAATTATTACAGAAATTAAGTGCATTTCTTGTTTTTGTCTGTCATGATCAAGTTTCATGAATTTCTGCTGCTTCTGTGGCTTTCCCAAGATAAACGCCGGTGTCTAAAAATTATTCTGAACTGTTTGGCAGAAAGTTTCTGGAGGAAAAACAAGTGTTTATTTTTAACTCAGTCTCTGTTAAGAGGAAGAGGATTTCAAAAATAAACTTTAATTAATCTTTTCTTGCTGTTCTTCCCAGCCAAAAATACTTCCAATGCTGTCAGGTGACAGTGATGTTTATTACTGTAGATGGAGCTATAATGCCAAAACTGGCTTAAGAACAAGCCAAATTTAAGTGCAGAATATATGCTTTATGGCAGTAAAAACAAGCAAGAGGGAATCAGAGGGTGTTGATGGGAATTTCCTTTGGGGTAGGTGGGAGAGGATGGATATCCCCTTTCCTGCCACTGTGATCCCTACCCTGGAGGGGTATGCAGAGGGGTAGGAATTTACAGCTTCAAGGAGACTTGGGGAGTAAGAGGTGGAGACAGTGATCTGTCTCCTCTCCTGATGGTATGACCTCAAGATGTAAGAGGTTCCTACTCACCCTTTTTCCCACCCTCAGACACTCCTGTATGTTCTGCTTCAGTCACCCACCCACTAGGTGGTCTTCTTGCATGCAGGTGGGAGGCACAGGTGTGAGGCTGGGCTGGGGTCCTGGAGAGCGGGGCTTCCTGCTTCTGCAACTAGGAGAGAAGAGAGAGCACAGAGGGCAGGGTTCCTTCTGCCTGGAAATGTGGCTTTCGGTAGCAGCACCCTCAGGTCAGATGGCCTCCCCTGTTCTTGGTAGCAGTAAGAAAAGTTACTCTGTGTGAAGCTGAGCAAGTTAGTGAACATTAGCTATTTAGCACATACTGCTTTATGGGTTGGTCCCTGAAACCTTAATCTGGAACTTTTGGCACTAGTATAACAGTTATCTTAATCAGTTTGTTGTTATAAATCTCTACCAATGATGCTGGTTTATAAAGCCATTGCTGTTTCCATCTACTAATGCTGATCAGTGATAATTCAAGAAGTTCAGGTTCAGATATCCTGTTGCTTTGGAAGAAGCCTCTGAATTAGCATAGGAGGAGGAGAGGCTGGTTGATTGGAAGCTGGTATTCGTAGGTGAGCTGCTGTTAAGTGTAGCCCTCCAGAGCAGATGTGCTGTACCCTGATAGGTACCCCTGAAAGGGTGTGATTTGGGTTAAGCAGTGGCCAGCAATTGGCCTTCTATGGTGGAATATCGTGAAGGTCATACCAAAGTTTTCTGTGTTAGTAATGCATTCATTTGGACCTTCAATTTGCTGATGAATGCATTTTTGCTATTACCAGCTTTTTTTTTTTTTTTTTGCTTAGTAAGATAATTTATCTTCTGCTTTCAGGTCACAGCCTACTTACATAAGGATTTGAATAACCTGTGGATTATAAAGAAGCATGATTCAGATACAGGTAACAAATACTGATAAAGAGTGTCTTATAACTGCTGCTTCATTTGTTAACATAAATATTTTGAGTTCCCTCCAGGGCAAAGTATGCTTCATAGATACGAGATGAGGTAGAAGGGAGAACAAGGGCAATCTGACTCTGCATTTGCCTTCCCTGTCATTGTTTGTTTTTTCTCCATGTTGTATGGTTAAAGTAAATCAGCTTTTTTCAGCTGAAGGTCACCAGGTGGGGTTGCAAGTATCAGAGAAGAAATTAATGTGAACTCAGCCCATATTTTGTGGAATCTATTATTGTGGCTGTGGGTCCTGGAGAACTGGGTTCCCAGTATGCTCTGGTGCTTGGTGTCCAGGTGGCTTGCACGAATGCTTGCTTGGGACTATTGAAGGTGTTATTCCTCAGATAGTACAGCTGACGCATGATTAGGCTAGGCTAGTTTCCTTTCTGTTTTTGCAGCATGTATACATAAAAATCGACAAGGAAGAGTCTAAACAACAAAAAAATTCAAATAACCAAGATATAATGACATGAACAATCTTGCAAGTGTCTTTTTATAGTGCATGAAAATAAAATGCAGATATCTAGTTATGGTGTTCAGTTAGCCTGGCTGAGCATCCCCTTTATTGAAGGGCAGTATGTGCTGCTTTGGGCCACATTTGTGCACGGTTGTACAGAGAAGTTCTAGGGCTGGTCTTTAAACTAGAGCAGTGATTCACACCAGACTTTCAGTCTACACAAATGGGTTTGCCTTGTGTTCTCTGCTTGAGACAGAGTTCCTTGAGAACTCTCTGAGGCAACGATTTGTTAGTCAGTGCACAGGCATGATTAGTTTTCTTCCTCCAGCAGATCTGTTGGATTCCTCCAGCCCCGTGGAGTTTGTGAGGCATGGAGACATCATTCGCCTGGAACATAAAGAGTAAGGCTGATGGCTGTGATTTGGAGAGCCTGAGTGATTAGATAGAAGTGGTGGGGGATTTGACCTGCTGAAGACTGTGTGGGTAGACCAGCACAAGTGGATCATGTGACAGAGGTGTATTAATGTCTGCATTTGCAAATGGAGTTTGTGTGTTTTTCTTCTGTGGTTTGCATTTTGATGGCTGTCTGTAAAATGGGGAACCTTTGGCAGAACCTCTCAGCTTCATCAGTAAGCAGCACAGAGATCCGTTCAGCTATGTGAGTGCAGTATGAAGGCAACTGATTCTGTATGTACAGGCAGTGTACACCCCCTGAAACTGTGAACAGAAATGATGACTTGTGCCTTTCCTCACTGTGATGGAAACCTAAGGGACACAGGAGTGCCCTAGCGACTCTTTAATCTTATGTAATCTAACATCACTGTGCCACAATGCTCTGTGCTGTGCTGTCACAGTTTTTTTCTTAACAGAAGCTCTATATTTGTGGGCCATGTCATACTGTGTTCACAAATGATTGCTTAAACCTTCCAAAATGATTTTAAGTCTTTAAAAAAACAAGACAAAAAAAAACAACAAAAGAGCCTTGAATTTTGGATTTTACTACTAAATTTCTGGTAATAAAGGTGGATGAAATCTGGATTTGCTAATACTGTGCTCGCTTAACTCAGATGCTGGAGGGAGATAGGCTTCTGGAATGGGAGATAGAGCTGCAGCATTGGGGAAAAGATCCAGCAGGTGGCTCTCGGCTCTTTGTGTTGGAGCTTTGTGTGCAGGCAGGCAGGGCTGGGAGCAGCTCTGTTGTGAGAGATGATAGCTCCTGTTGTGGGTGGATATACTAAAGACTGGGATATGGCCAGGCTTCTCTGGTTGCCTCATCTAGCAGCCACCGCTGGGGTGGGGTGTTGTCAGCACTGTGTATGGCTGTGCTAATGGGGGCCGCTGGTCCCACACCTCAGTGCATCTGACTGAATGATAAAGTCTTCCTCTCAAAAACAAACTGGTAATAAAGAGAGATCAGAATCTTATTTTGCTTCTTGCAAAAGCAAGACTTTCATCCCCACCTTTGCTGTCTTTAAGAAGAGGGTTAAAAAAAAAAGGAAAATCTCTGCAGTTTCAGCGAAAGCATGTGATTTACAAGCTATAGTGAGCAGTAATCAATGCTATTTCCACTTGTAGATAGTGTTTATAGCCTAAAGGTTGGATTTACTCATGCTATCCTCCTTTGCCATCACTGCCCAATGTGGCATAAGCTTGAAGTTATACTGGGGGAAGCAGTGCTGTCAGCTCTCTCTGAATGGCTCAAACTGAAATTCTTATAACAGATTGTCTGATGCATAAAAACAAAACAAGGCTTGACTTCTGATTTCATTCCAGAACTTCTAGAAATCTTCACAGTCACCAGCATGAGGCACCCCTGACAAGGAAGCACTTTCAGGTCACTGGCTATGGCATAGTAAGTGAATGGCAAGAATCAACAAAAGTTCCTTCTTTTTGGCAGAATTCAGACCATGCCAAGGGGATTTATTTCTGCTTTTAGTTTGTTAGTCATGGTGATAGATGTGGATCTACCGGGCTGGAGGAAAAGATGATCTAGTATAAGACCGTGTATCTCATTTAAGGTCTATTTAATGAACACAGACAAGGAAGTAAATTAAGCTTCTACGGTCAGTCTAGCTTTGGCAGCTTTCAATTCTATGAATGCCAAACTGAGCAACCTTGAAGTTTCTCTGACAAGTATTATTTTATGTATTTGGCCTCATCATGTAGACAACTGGCTTTTTTTGACAAGATGTTGACAGAATTTTGCATCATGAAAACGAAATCTGCTTTGAGGGATGAATTTCCAAAGGCAAGGAGGTGTTGCCTAAGCCCCTTCTGTGAAGCAGCCAAGTTACCTCCTTTTAAAGTGTAACTCTGAGGCACAGTCAAGTGTAATTTGAAGCAAAAAATATTAAGTTTGGCAAGATAAAAATGTATTTGTGGGTAGTTTCTCATATGAAGAATCATCTCTTCCTTAAGGGGAATCTCTTCTATCAAGTCTGAGCAAGAGTAGTGTGGGTTCCTTTGCTTATCTGCACTACCGTTAAAGTTTCAGAATTTCCTATTTGCAGTGCTTCAATTTGTATGTCTTCTGATTGTTTTTTTTTGTTTGTTTGTTTCTTTGATTTTCTCTGCTGTGGTGGGTTTCCATGATAGAATGGAACAGGAGATTCCAATGACTTCTGGCGGATCGAGGTGGTGGGCAGAAGGGCTGGGAAGCTTATCAAAGTCCTACGGAGTAAGATCCGGCTAACGCATGTGGCCACAGGGTGCATTCTGGGCTCTTCTGGAAAGACTTTGCCAAAGTGGTAAGTAGCTTGTATGCTCTCCCTGCCCCACTCCACAAGACTTTGAGCTACCATAAGAATAAAAAAGTGATCAGCAGGTACTAAAAATATAACCAGAGAAGATCTGGGTTGGAGTTATGCAATCGGTTATAGTGAAGGTACCTGGTGGGTAGCAGCTCTGAAAAATCCCATAACAATCCAGTCCCACACAATAGATCTAAGAGTGGCATGGGCATGAGTTTTGTTGTCCGCTCCAGGACTTAGTGGACAACAGCCATATTCTTAAAGGCCCATTTTAGCCTTAAGGTTCACAGTTATTAAAGAACTGGGGCAATTGATGCTGTTCCATGCCATACTCCTCCAAACTTATTTTTGTTGGTGTTAACTTCTTTTGTGGTTGGCAGTCCTGCCATTTTTGGGTGCAGCATCTGATGTGAGGGCAGCAGTAACAAGCTGATATTACCAGGGAGTTCTCAAGTTATGTATCTTCATCATAAAATGAGGTATATGCAGAGATTAATGCCAACCAAGCTACTGTATCTGCAAAGCTGTATGTGGAATGCTAACAGGGATCCTGATGCAGCAGACTGTGTAGTCATGGTGCTTCTGTTTCCAGAGCTGCCTCAGTTACTGCTAGCTTAGGTTTTCCTTAGCTCTTTTACAGTAAAGAGGATTTCTAATATATCTCGTGGATGCTGAATCATACATAGTGAGTGCAGGCAGATATTTCTGCTGGTGACGGCCATGTCAGGAATGCAAATGGCATTTATATTTTTCTGGTAAGACTGGGTTTGCAGGTAAATAACATAACTGGTTTAAAATAATAATAATGAAAAGAATCACTACCTCTGACAACAATGTTCAAGAAAGGAGGTGTATCTTTTTTCACTAACACAAGCTCACCCTGTGAATGGAATTCAGTGCTGCAAAATATTGATGACATTAAG
Organism: Perdix hodgsoniae; assembly: GCA_035772895.1. Taxonomy (NCBI): domain Eukaryota; kingdom Metazoa; phylum Chordata; class Aves; order Galliformes; family Phasianidae; genus Perdix; species Perdix hodgsoniae. Next base: position 1,600,943 of record JAPSGF010000001.1, on the reverse strand, counting down.
AGCTGAGAGGAGGGAGGAAACCTGGTAACTACAAATAAAGATATATATATTTTTAAGACTTCAAAGGGGAATAATCACTGTCCTTTCAAGACTGGCGATTAATTAATGAAATTAATTAATTAGTGAAAGTAAGAAAGTAGTACTAAGAGGTAATTGGTGGAAAATAATTAATTCATCACATTACTGCAGGCTCTGATACACTTTTTCCTGTAGTGTTTGGTGTGACTTGCTAGAAATAGAGTGATAGAACAAGTGAAGTGAACCATTGGTTTACCAGCATTCCTTCCTCTAAAGTTGAACCTTTGTTTCTGTAATAGCATTTCTGTAGTCATGGATTGACTTGATGATGATGATTTTTCTTTTTTCTGGAGAGACTGTAAGAGTTGACTTGAAGTAGATTATACTTTAGGCAGCCAAACTTAAGAAATACAGCCTGTATATTTAGTGGAATTTTGATGTAGGCTGCCTTTCAAGCCTGTCTCAGTTTCTATGTAGCATTGAAGTGGCTTCTGGAGTTGAATGATGTGAGTGGTGTTATGGGAAAGTATGAAGCCAGATAGGGAGAAAAAAAAAAAAGACATGAACTAGAAATACTGAGTGATCTTTTTGGAGTAGTGTTTGACTGTTCTATTATTCTTCAGGGGTTGGGAACAAGTGGAAGTCACCTGCACACCATATGTGAAAGAGACTCCAAATTCCCTCTGGAATTTTGAAGATCATATAAACCCAAAGTGTAAGTCATTTATTTTCCATTCCTTTGAGGGTACATCTTGGCTTGCTGTTAAGGAGATGGATGAACAATCAGATGTCAAGAACTGGCAGTCAGCATTTGGGATTTGTCTGTTCTTTCTCAGCTCAAATGTGAACTTCTTGAACTTGGGCCAACTGTTTAGAGATGCATAGGCTTTTTCTGCTTCAGGGGAGATTCAGCTTGGATATTAGGAAAGGGTTCTTTATTGAGTGGGTGGTCAGGCACTTCCCCAGGGAAGTGATCATACCACCAAGCTTACAGGAGTTTAAGAAGTGTTTGGACAACATTTTCAGGCAAATAATGTAATTTTTAGGTAGCAAGGGGTTGGACTTGATGTTCATTGATGTCCCCTCCAACTCAGGATATTTTATGATACTATAATTTCACTGTTTGTACAGTAAACTGGAGATAATGCTTCAAGTATAATGGGAAATACAAAGACTTATTAAAGGATTTCGTAATCGTCCTGGGTGGCTGAACTGTGGAGTTCTATAGAGAGTGTAGTACAAGCTATTATATTTAATATGATTGGTTCAATTGGGAATTGTTGTCATAGATACAAGTATGTTCAATGTATTTTAATGATTTATTAAAAAAAAAGTGTTTTTTTGGTGTATTTTTTTCTCTTATGAGGGGATGCTCAATGACACTGTGGTACAATCAAGAGTAGATAGTAGAGGTATAACAAAGACTAAAAGGAGACCTGAGTGTGCCAATAATGAGAGGTGAGCCTTGCAGCCTCATCCATGAGTTAGGTATGTGTCACAGCCTCACTTGGCCTGAATTATTTGATATATTTTCTTCCTAAGAATTGCAGATGACTTGGGCTGGTTTCTGAATTACCAAAAACTGGTGTTCTTCACCCTTACAGAGCATCTGTGCAAATCAGAGGAAAGGAATTCCTTGCAATTTACTTGGCATTTCCTTCTTCTGTTGTAATGCCTTGTGTGTTACCATGCTCATGGCTCACTTACAGATAAACAGCTTATGAACAGTATCTCTAATTTCAGCTAGAAATAGATATCTGTTTCAGAGACTTCTTCATATTTTTCTTGCTCATGGAAGTAAAGGAGGAAATCTAGGAGTACATCAGTTGTGAAATTCACTGGAGGATACTTTAGACTGCAAGCCTCTGTGTTTAGAATTTGAATGAATTGCACAGGGAATGAAAAGAAGTGCTAGAAGCAGATTGATCACAAGTGGAGGGAATTTAGTTTGTTATGCAAGAGCAAATAAATGTAAAACATACAGAATTCTCATCTATTTTTTTTCTCTTCCTATAGTGCCTAATATCAGCCTGGATGTTTTGAAACCTTCTTTTCTGGAAATTCTACTAGAATCCCACATGGTTATGATCCGGGTAGGGTATTATGAGTTCTAGGTGGCATTTTCTTCTTCCTTTGTTTTTCCTTTATAAAAAGAAATAGTTTTTTCTGAAATACATGGGCAATAGCTGTAAACTAGGACAGAATTTACACACTCCCACCACCTGCTTGTGTTCTTGCTTAGTAAAAGGGATGGTCTCAAGGTTAATTTTTCCAAAAGTTTGGAAGCCATGGGCTTGATGCCTAGTTCTGCTGTTGATATAATATATACACAGCCTAGTTCTGTAATTGCTTTGCTGCTGAAATTCTGTTCCATAAAGGAGAGTTTAGTATTTTTCCTATGCTGTTGAAAGTTTTAAAGTTAAATTAGTATTTGTAAGGCAGGAGGAGATTACTGTGGTCAGACTCAGGAAAATTAGCTAAATAGACACTGAAAGGACAATAAGTGCTTAAACTGAAAATGAAAAATTCCTGATAATTTCTTAGGGCTCATTGAGATGCTGTGTTTTCAGCCTTTCTCTTCTCTCTTTATCTCCAAGGATACTTGCAAAAGGACTAGAATTAATATTTTCAAGGTGGTCTTTCCCTGTGGTTGTTCTTTGATCCTGGCCACATCCGTCTTTCTTTCAGCTACTCACTCCTTCATCTGAATAGAAAAGTTCAGTATGAAGGGTCCTTCTGAGATCATCAAGTGCAACTGTCTGACCATTTCAGGGCTGACTGAAGGTGAAAGGATATTTAATAAGGGCATTATTCAAATGCCTTTTTTTTTATATTGACAGGTGTGGCATCAACCACCTCTCTAGGAAGCTTGTTCTAGCATTTGACTACCCTTACAGTAAAGAATTTTTTCCTGATGTTCAGTCTGAACAGCTTTGTGCTGTTTTCATGTGTCCTGTCATCAGTTTGTAGGGAAAAGAGCCTGGTACCTCCCTCTCCGCTCCCCTCCTCAGGAGGCTGCAGAGAGCACTGAGGTCACCTCTCAGCCTTCTTTTCTCCGGAGTAGACAACCCAAGCATCCTTTCCTCACAGGACATGCCTTCCAGTTCTTCTACCAGCTTTGTTGTCCCTAAGAATGGGGATGTACCATTTGGAGAAGAGAGTTTATTTTTTTGTTTGCTGACGTCTTCTCAAATTCTCAAAAGAAAGAAGGACATCACATTGTTATTAACAATAAGCATTTCTATGATAACCCATGATAACATTGTCTCAGGTAAGAAAGCACCTGCATGGGTTTCCATGGAAGTAATCTTTCTGAGGATTTTATTTCAGACTGGAAGAAAGCCTGTTGAAGCAGTCTGTTGATGAACAAAGGTCTTGCTTATGCAACATGTGTACTCAGTGACAGAAAACCTGGTAAAGAGAAATGAGAGAATACTGCCTTTAAGGATACTCAAAGAACATTTTCACTTGTGCAGTAATATGAAAACATTTATTGTCCTTGTGGCTATTTCCAGAAGATGATGTGTGCATGTAGTCAGAAAACAGCCTTTGCTTGGAAGGAATATTCAGATACATTTGTAAACCCAAATATTCTGGGGCATTGTTTGCAGCACAACTGCCCACTCATTTCAATTTTATCTTGACTTATCTGTAGGGAAACAGTGGCCTGAAACCAAAGGACAATGAAGTTACATCCAAACCCTGGCACTGGCCCATCAACTACCAGGTACATTAATCAGTCCTTTTTCCTTTCTGTTTTCAAGTACTTTACTGTGCTTCTTGAAGCATAAGACCTCTTAGTCACCTTGAGGATGATGTCAACTTTATTTTGTAGCACCTGAGCTGCATGGAGGAGAATGTATCTCACCTTTGACACTAGAAAATAGATATAAACTGGGTTGATACAGATCCACTTTGCTTACTTCTGGTCTGTTTCCTCAGGGTCTGCGTTTTTCTGGTGTCAATGAGACAGATTATCGGGTTTATTTGCTTGGAAACCCGGTAAGTTGGAACAGGAGTTTTCAAGCCACTGTCTTTAGCAAATTTTGCTCTTGCTTTTTCCCCTGGCAACGAATCCTTTCATCCTTATTTTGGACTGTTTCTCTAGAAATATTCTTATACTTGCATGTAGCTTTTCATTTCCTCTCATGTTCATTCCTGTTTCCAGCCCTAAATCTTTCTCTTTTCCTACGTAGGTGGTATGGTGGCTAAATCTCTTCACTATTGGGCTATATCTTCTGATAGCGATTTCTACTGCAGTGGTGCTGAAGAGAGGTGTCCAACTGACTTCTGAACACAAAGGTGAGGTCAGTTTTCCTATGTCTCCTATACAAGAGAATCACTCTCATTAACGTCCTGGTTTGCCGATACACAAAAGCTCATATTGGGAATCCTGTATTAAAAATTTCCCCATACGTTGTATTAAAGCCTCTGGGAATTTAATGCATTAAACTCCAGGAAGCTGTATGTACTGAGCACTAAGGTACATAGCGCTTTGGAAGTGTACTGCTGAATGATGTGGTTGCTAACAGAAGATGGCGTACGAGAAATAATCACTCTGAGTAAAATCTGGCTTTCTGCCTGGCAGACCATGCACAGTAAGTTGCCAAATTTCCTAAGCTTGTAATCCTTGATCAGAAATCCTCCAATCACCAAGATCCTTAAAAATGTGCATAGAAAGCTAATGAGAAAAAGAGCTCTGCACAGGAAGGAGTTATGATCAGCTCCTCAACAATCTTACCACTCCTTTGCTGGAGAGTACAGAGCTGAACTGGGTACAGGCTGGCATCTGAAGGTGATCCAAAAGTATGAAGCACAGTAGGTTTTTGCTAGGTTATTTTTTTCTAGGAGACAAAAGTTTGGATTAGTTAGTAATTCATATGCCAGCTGTGCTCTGTCAGGTGATTGCCCAGCCTAGCATGACAGTTGCTTAGGAACTGTTAAGAGCTGAGATACTGGCCACAGTTGCTATCAGTTATATTGATTGTTTGTTGTGGTTTAACCCAGGCAGGGATCTAAGCATCACATTTGCTCACTCTCTCCAAGTCAAATAGGAGAGAATTGGAAAGGTAAAAATGTGATAACTTGTGGATTGAGATAAAGATGGTATACTAAGTAAAGCAAAAGCTGCACCTGCAAGTAAGGCAAAACAAAGAATTAATTCATGAGTAGACAGACGTACAGCCACTTCCAGGAAAAAGGGTTTGTCACACATAATAGTTTCTTGGGATGACAAATCACTTGAAGGACCCCTCCTCCTCAGCTTTTGTTGCTCAGTGTGACACCGTATGGTCTGGAATATCCCCTTGCCTATTTTGGGTCAGCTGTCCTAGCTGTGTTTCTTCCCAGTTTCTTGTCCCTCCAGACTCCTCACTGGCAGGGCAGAACTGGGATTGTTTAGTCTGGAGAAGAGGAGGCTCAGGGGAGACCTCACAGCACTCAACAACTTTCTGAAGGGAGGTAGGGAAGAGGAGAGGGTCAGCATCTTCCCTCGGGTCATAAATATGACCTTAGGAAATGGCCACAAGTTGCACCAGGGGAGATTTAGATTAGACGTAAGGGAAATCTTTTTCTCTCAGAGAGTGATCAGGCACTGGAATGGCTGCTCAGGGAGGTGGTGGAGACACCATCCCTGGCAGTGTTCAAGAGGCTCTGGATGAGGAGCTGCGAGATATGGTTTAGTAGCTTAGTGGATAGTAGTAGTGATAGGAGGATGGTTGGACTAGATGATCTTGTAGGTCCTTTCCAACTTTGTGTTTCTATGATTCTGTGAACAAGAAGCTGAAAAGTCCTTGACTTAGTGTAAGCACTGCTCTGCAACAATTAAAACATCACTGTGTATTATCACCTCTATTTTCATCAAAAATCCAAAACAACATCAGCAAGCCTCTACAAAGAGATTCAACTTTATCCTTGCCAGAAGCTCGATGCATATTTGTTGGAAAGACTGTTTTTGGTCTGGACATACCAATAGGAAAGTGGTAAAGTGTATGCCTGGGAAACCTTCCTGATGCAGACATCTACTGGTCCCATGGCCTTACCTTCTCTTGCTTTGCAGATGCCTACAATCTGCTTTCTAACACTGCTACTTATCCCACACAAGTTACTGATACCTAGTTTCCTTTTCACAAATTCCATTTGCAGATGCTCTAGAAGTGTGTGAAAGGCAGGACTGTGTACCAGGGGTAGAAGACCGCTGAGGTTAGGTTGTAGAGTGGTGTCCATGAGAAAAAGTTCGTGAGATTCATGCCTCAAGTAGTTTAACCATGAACAAGACTTATCTTCAGTAGAGATGCTTCAAGGAGCTACCTGAGTTGGCTGTAATGGAGATTGTGTATTGATCCAGATTGTCTACTCTCAAGCTTTGCAAGCATAGTGTACCATTGTAATACGCATGCTGTTTTGGAATGATAAATATTTCCTGATGTTTTATGCAAAATAAATGGTTAAGGGTCTTTTATTGCATATGATGCCAGGGTTGTAGAGCTTTTAAAAAATCTGAGTACATCATATGTTAACCTTTGCAGTATACATCAGTAGTTACTTCATTTTGTAGATCTCTGTGTTAGAAGTGAAATCTCAGATGTGGTGTGACACATTCAGTCACACAGTGATTAGCTATTGGCTAAACCATCTGCACAAACCAGAGCTCTCAGTCCCTTCCCCAGGCTCTGAAAGGTAGGCAGCATTTCCTTCTGGGAAAGGCTGGCAAAATGGTTATCTAGGTGGCCTGTAGTCTCATTGCAGAGAGAATCAAAGACATCAGAAATTGAAATGACCTGTGTATACACTGAGAAACTGCAAATTTGGTCTTAACATAGAGCCTGGTCAATCTGCTGCTAGTCCACTGAGATTTTTTTGATAACTCTTATGTAATACAGTAATATAATACAGCACCTAACGATATATTACAACAGCAAGGTACTATATACTAGGAAAATGTAATACTGTAGATGTATAGCATACTACTGACTGTGACAGGGCTTGTTAAGAGGAATTGTATGTTGAATTCTTTTTTTGCTGAAGCATGTTTGTTTGTGTTCCAGAGCTGTCTCGAGTTGTGCTCCGTGGCGGAGGGCAGATTGCTCTGGGCTGGCTCCTTCATTACCTGCCCTTCTTCATGATGGGCAGAGTTCTTTACTTTCACCACTACTTTCCTGCCATGCTTTTTTCCACCATGTTGACAGGTAAATATTGGATGCTGGGAGAAGGTGAGGCAGAGACATGGGTGACATTCTCTTATTCTGTTAGATGGAACATTTTCAGACTAAACAGTTTTACGTTTTTTGCTTGTGCAGAGAGCTTGGAAACACTGACTTACTGAAAATGTTTTTCACAAAGCAGTTTGTGTTGCCAAACTGTCTCTTTGTTGCCACCCTCAGGGGGCAGCCACGTCTGGTGGTTAGGGCATTTGAATTGAGATGTGATACCTATTCCCTGCTGTATCATTGCTCTTTTATACATGTTACTTCCCATTGTTTATTGTCACTGCTTTTCTGTCAGTTTCATTTGTAATTCATTCTTGCTAGCTTTTCCTATGCCTTAGTTAGCAAGCTGGAGCCTGGATGTCTTGCCCGTTTATTCAGGTGGGAGGGAAGGAAAAGAGAACTTTCTGCTGATAGAAAACAATCTCTGTTTTTCTGATAGCTAGCAAGGGAAATGAATTTAAAAATTGATAAGGTCCTCTGGTGTTAACAGAGCTTTGTCAGCACAGTGTGACAACGTAACAACTGTTGTCTTCGGCATCTGCACTGATCCTGACTTCTGTCTCATTGTTCTAGGAATCACCTGGGACACACTACTGAAGTTTTTTTCTCAGTTCTTGTCACCCAGCACTACAGCTAGAAGAGTTTATGGAGGGGGGATCCTGACACTGTTTCTGCTCATCGTGTACAGGTGAGGGCTGAAAGCTCAGCTCTTTCTCAGTGCCTCACAGCCACAGTCTCAATGGAGACTTTGTGCCTATTAATTGCCCTCAGTGTTTGTCTATGCCACTCATTTCTGCTGATCTTGACTTTAGGACATCAAGTCCAATTCTAAGCGATATGTTTTAAAACATCCTTCAATTGCAGGGAATCTTTCTTTCATTCTCCTACTCGGTGTGAATGCTCCATTCCCTTCTGAACTCACAGTTCAGTGTTTCTGATTCTACTCCCCATTCTAAGTGGTGCCAGATCTCTCAAATACAGGCAAATTCTTCATTGCTGTAGATCTTAGCTGGCTTTTCTCTAAAGCTGCTGCTTTCTAACAACACCAGTGATAGAAGCATGGATTATGTGTGTATTGTGTTCAGCAGGGGCTAGAATGTCCCCAGTGGAGCTTAGAGCCATAGTAAAAACAAAGGTCCTATAGGATACCGATATAGACTAATATGCTACATTGTTCTTGAGATAGAACACAGCACACTGGGGAAGGACTGCACAGACAGGAAACTGTGCAGTCCTTGATGGGCATTTTAATTCTTCCCACAGCTTCTACCTCTTCCATCCTCTGTCCTATGGGATGATAGGACCTATGGCATCTGACCCGAGCAGCCCCATGGCAGGGCTCCGTTGGATGGACTCCTGGGAGTTCTAGAGCCACAGAAGAGCATCTGGGGACAAAGAATAAGAAGCATGAGGACTGCTGAATGTCAAGCTGGTTCTGGTGCTTTGGAGGACATGTAAAGTGTCCTCTCTGGTGAACTCTGGTTGTAGTAACCCTGTTGCTCTGGCATTTGTTTGCACTGTCTGCATTAGGAGATGCAGAAGCTGATCCTCTTAGAAAGGCTCATGTTATGAATCTTTAGGTGATATTCCTGGACAGCTGTCTGGCTAGATCTCAGTTCTACTGAACAATGCATTGGGACTCTACACAAGCAAACAGCAATGGCATTCCAGCAGTCGGACCTGTACAAGCTGGGGACTGTGTGTAGTTGAATGTTCACCTGTGTTTGTCTGTCTTCCTTCTTGTGTCATTGCAGTTTGAGAGCCAGGTAGTGTCCAGATATTGGAACGTGAATCATACTTCATGACCTTTCTGATAAGGTTTTTCTTAAATCTTTAAATAAGCATGTAGGGATCTCCTTGCTGCTCAGCCTTGGCTGTCTGCATTTTTTGCTCTGACCTTGAATTTTTAGAATTTGACTGAAAGGGGTCTGCTTGAACCACTCCTGAACCACTGTGCCTCGTCTGTCTCCCAGGCCTTTTGCTGACTGAGGAGATGGAGATTGTTTACCCCCTTGTACTGCCTTGCTTTCTAGTCACTCTTAACCATTTATAACAATAACCTGTGTAATGGCCTGTGCTCAGACCCAGACTGCTCCAGCACTGCACTTTGTATCTTCTTTCCAGTTCTGTCTGACACTGCTAAGGAAATTACAGTGGGAACAGCAAGTGATTTGTTTTCTGCCCCAGTATGCTGTGAAGGCTGATCTTTGGTTGTGTGCTTGGGACTGAAATGATTGGGTGAAAATTTTAGATAGCTGTTATTTGTCTTTTGATCCCAGATATCTCAGTACCTCTATCTCTGGTTTTAGGAAAAAGGCTTTATCCTAAGGAACATAGCAGCTGCAGAACTGGCCATTGGCATCTGCACACTGTATTCCAATATTGAGCATGTTCCCTCCCGTAAATAGCTGTCCATTTAATTACTATATAGATAAAAATGTGAGGACAGGCTAGAATTCTTTAAGTGTCAGGAGCCCTTGAATGTTAAATCCACCCCTTCCACATTTCCTGATACTGTCCTGGGGATGGTAACACAGACCCTCTGTGCTGTATGAGTTGCATTAGAATTCAAGGTTTGGTAAATGAATGAACAACTGATATTTTAGCAGGCACACACACCTGTAACCAAGCTTTAATGCAAGGCTGAGAAGCAGAGCAAGAAATCTGGAAAGAGAAGCCTGAATTCCTTGAGACACACATAGAGTTTTGCAAATACTAGTTCTTGACACAGGAACACAGTTGGGATCTAAGTAGCAACCAAGAATTGTGACAAGAAATTCAAACTGGGTAAAGAACTGGAGATGGAATGCAAAGAACATCACAAAAACAGACCTAGTACAGGAGAAAGGCATCTGATAAATAACTGTATTAGGTCTATTTTTGTAATGTTCTTTGTATCTAATGCAACTCATACAGCACAGAAGGGCTGTGTTACCATCCCCGGGACAGTTTTCTGTGTGAGGGTCTGGGACTCTAGGCAGACTGCCTTTCATTCCTTTTCAGTAGAGAGGCCATAGGCAGCTGCTTGCTGTTGTAAGTTTCTGGCCTAGAGTGCCACAGCTCTCTCCAGAAGCTGACTCCTATAGAAACTAACACAGAAGGCATGTGATTTTGATTCTAAAGGTTTTTGAGTTTATCACCTGCTGATGGTTCATCATTGGAAGCTGTTACACTGATTAGCTACTGGATTTGATGATTCTTTTCCACTTGCTTGTTGCAAGAAGTGCTCCCACCTGCATGAGCCAGGGGTTCACAGAGATGATGCATAGGAGAGAAGGATGTGGAAGAGGCCGCAGAAGAGCTGTCCTGCTTTATCTCACAGCAGCTGAGAATTGTTAACTGTTCACAACATGGCGGACAGGTAGTGCAGTGCTGCCTTTGTAGCAGTGTGATTCATCTTTGCTCTGGGCAAGACTATCAGCCTAGTGCCTTGCTGTCCTAAGTATGAGTTTTTCCTACAGTAGTCCTATTGTTATGGAGAGGAATTTCCATAAGTGCTGATAAAAGCTGTGATTTGAAGTGTAGGGGTTTTTCTAGCCTTCAATTTGCATTTAACATTAACAGCAAACAACAAACAAACCTAGAATACTTGTGTTAGGGAATGATAATTTCTACCATTCTTTGTCATCTCAAATCTGAAAGCACAAAGTAGCTCAGTGATCTCACTATTTTAGTAATGTTGAAGGTGTAGGCATTGTAAGAACTGCCTGAGAAAGATGAGCCGCCGTGTTCCTTGGTCAGAGCACTTTGGTCCTCTGTTGCTAGTAGCAGTGGGTGAGCATTTTCTTCTCTTTGTGATAGCCAATTCAGAAAATTCTCTTTTGAGAACAGTCGGTTGGCATTGAGACTGGCCTGTTTGTTAGGTGTTACGTGCTGGTAGTGGTGTGGAGATGTACAGTGAAAAAAATACAGATATTCCACCAGGGGGAGCAACCTCCAGCTGGTTTTTTGTGTGTGTTGTTTTTTTTTGGTTTTTTTTAAATCTGGACTTGAAAACATTAAAAGGTTGATGTATGAAGACTAGAGGGCAGACATGAAAAAAGAACACATTGCATCTGCCACTTCTGGACTCCATGGGTTGGGTTTTCAGGTAACTGAAATGATGCTGCTGTATTCTTTCTGAAGAAGAACACAGAAAACATAGCATTTGATTCAATATTTGCTTATCAAAAACAAACATGCAAACAAAAATCCACCTTCTCTGGTAATAGCTGGAACAGAATAGTAACCAAAATTTTGTGAACAAAAATATATTTGGGTTCTCCTACTGACTCTGACATAAAAAGACTCATGTGGTGCAGCCATAAGGCAAAAGGTACAGGGCACTCTGCATTCTGGACAGAACTGGGGCTGTTTCAGTTCTGTTCTTCCCTTCATATTTGTGGAACGAGTTCAGACTCATCCTGCAGGCTGATTATCACGATCCTCTTCCTCAGACACATGGAAAATAGCTTGCAATGCTTTCCAGGGCCAGAAGGTGCTGTTCTCTGGGGCAGCTGTTTCTTTGAAGGTTGCTTGACAGAACTGCTTTTATTTCTAGATGTCTGTAGAGTCAGACTATGAAAAGCTGCAGATCTCCAGATTCCCTGTTATGCTTTTTTTGTTTGTTTGTTTTAATCTGATACCTATTTTCACCTCTTCAGTCCTTGGAGGGTAAATAAAAGGCCCCTCATTTTGCTCATCCTACAGGTGCCATTCATCTTAAAATGTGTTAGCAGCTCCCTCTACACACCTCTTCACACCTCTTCACATGCCTATTCCAGCAGGAGGGACTGCCCCATTTCCAGGAGGTCAGCTACACACGCTGTAAGACAGAGCTGTGACTCTGGGAAGGATCTGAATAGAGATTCCTTTGCCAACATTACTCTTGGTTCGAGCAGAGGACTTCGTGTCGAGTTCTGCTTACTGCTGTCGCTCACAGTTCTGTGAGTGGGACAGTCAGTACCACTCTCATTTGCAGTTTTATTTCTGCATCTCGATTGAATGTTGTTGGTGCACAGAGAGCGTGGATAGGATCCTCCTTTCTATATCTCTCTCCTTCTGTCTCTTGAAGTGCTTCCCCAAACTGCAGGATGTGTCATTTTCCTCCATGTTTTAGGCTGTGCATCCATTCGTGTCTGAATGAGGAGTAAGACAGGACACCTTACAGTATCTTGAGTGAGCGAGTAGCTACCACAGTGAGAGCAAAATGAGTACCAGCTGATGGAAAGCTAAGATGTTCATAGAGTAGGATATTTTTCTGCCAACTGCCCCTTTTGTATACTCTGAGAATCTTCACCAAGGGACTTGAGAGTGAACCAGCTGTCAACGTAGAAATGCAGACATTTATCTGAAGGCCTCTGCTGTTGTGCTTAGATGCTTCTGCTGTCCATTCTTGTGTGATGGATTCTGAGCTGGCCCTCTGTTGACAAGTACTGTTGTAACCATTCTCTCCTCTCAAGGTTTGCACTGATGGCAGTGCAAACACCTCAGTAGCTGTGGCCCTGCAGCTCCATCAGCTGCGGAGTGTAGGTAAGGGTGTTCTTTACAGCAGAGGGACTGCACTTGGAGCCAGGTGAGGCCCTCCCACATTGGTCAGGTACCAGTTATGAAAGCAAAAATGTGTGGACTGTTAGGACATTAGGAGGAGTTCTTATGTGATTCTGTCTTATATTCTGGGCCTTTCTTACTAATGCTGCTGTACGTGTGTGTGCATACATGCACATGTGTGCACCCGTCCATGATCTGTCTTCTGATTCTTTTGAGATGGCATTACTGCACTGTACAGTGTGCAGAGAGAATGTGGGAGAATGGTCCCTTGAGCTATGAATATATTTTGTACAGAGAAACATGGAAAATGTGGTAGAATTTTGAATTCATTTTTGTAATAAATACCTCTTTGAAGCATTCTCTTGTGGTTGGGTGTTTTTTGGTTTTTTTCTTCTCCCTTTCCTCCCTGTCCCTCCCACACACAATTGAAGTAGCAATGAGGACTTGAAATTGAACCATGGGAGAGTTTGACTTACGACAACAGTGGTACAGAAACCAGTGCCAGCATCGGCTTTGTCAGCTTTTAGCATACAAATGCTGCTGCAATTCCAGGAGGTCAGGTCTTGCTGCAGTCCAAGCAATGCACTGATAAGCACAGCAGAAGTGGAGCTGGTTTGGCTGAGGATAAAGTACTATCTGTTGACATGGATTTATTTCTCTATGTTAAAATTGTGTTAAATTGTAAGTACATGTAATATGTGCCGTTTAATGGGTATATTCATCAGGCTTCTGCTAGGTTGCCTTCAGACAGATCAGGCACTTTTTCCAAGTAACATTTTTCTATGAGTCATTCTTATTTTGAGTGTGTACTATCCCAAACACCAGACCAATGCATAGTCTTGTACAAATGATGCCCTTGCTGCGAACTAAATGCAAGAACAATGCAATGCTGAAACATGGTAAATCAGGACCTATGCCAGGCTGTAGTTACAGAGCAACGTGCATTTCTGAGTACAGCATTGCAGGGGGTGGAACTAGAAGGGGGAAAAATGCAGCCTTCCTCAGTGCAGTGATGCCCAAATCAGTGCTGGCAGAGAGCTGGCCGGTCTGCTTAGAGCTGGTCCAACGGCTGTTGAAGTAAAGTCAGGATGGCTGGAAACTGGACTGTGACTTGCACAAGGCAGGCAGAGCTCCTGGAAGGCCCAATAGTATTTTGTGCTGCTTCAGAAAGCTCAGGTTGGTTGTGGGCTCTTGTCCTGGAAGGAAGGGCTGCTGATATAGGAGCTGTTCTGGAGTGCAGGGAGATGAATAAGGAAGAGAAATGCAGCAACGTTCAGAAACTGCTGATTACATCTGAGGGAGAACTTTACTTCTTAGTCCTCCAAAAGAACGGCTTCTGTCCTCAGGTGAGTGAGTGAGCTCACAGGGCTGGCACTGATGCTTGATGGCATTTATATAATGCTCTGTATGTAGTTTTTATTATACCATGTATGGAATCTCTTGGATTTCTAAATCACAGCCATTTTCCCATTATGTGGTCATGGACATGAGCAAGGTTTTTTTCCCCCATAAATTGGTGCTTTCTCTTCATTTAGATCAAGTTTTGCTTAATGTTTTTGCTAACCAAATATAGAAACTTGTACTGAAAACTTTAACTCACTTTCTCTGTCCTTATCTCCTGTACCTCTTTTATCATTTTCTTCATGTTACCCATATGGTTTCCCAAACTGTACAATGCCTTCCAACATCTCTCTCCCAAACTCCATATGCTGAAAGAAATCTTCATGACTCCTACCCTGTCTTCCTGGTTTACATCCAAGTACTGGCGTATATATACTTCTGTTCTCTAATATGCCATCTCTGAATGTAGTTCTGGCCCATGGAATGCATCATCTGAAAGAAGAAAGTTTGTGCTTTATCTAAATAAGCATAGTCTACCATGTGCTATGATTGCTGGAAATTGCTTTGTCCATGCTTACCATTCCTGCAGCCATTGTCTTAGCCCCGGATTTCACCTGAAGCTCATCATCTTGCAGCCCTGCAGCTGATAAAAGGAAGCTCTTTGCTTGTCTGATTTTTTCACTGAGCAGTTTCAGATGAGGCAGTTCTGCAGAATCCATGTTTCTCCATTGACCAGAAAGGGAGTTTCTTTCTTGCTCAGATGAATGTGTCTGCAACTGACCCCTTGAAATGCTTTAGGGACAATAATTATATGGCTACAAAGCAAAGAAGGAATCTAGCTGTCAAAAAGGGAGGAGCTGGTTGAGGTGGGAATGAGAACATACATGAAATGATTTATATCTCTTTGTAAAATGTATGAACTGTATGAGAACAACCAAACAAGCCACTGCAGTTGAAGAAAAGCAAATTTCAACAATCTGGTAACTTCGAGGCAAAATCCCATGGGAAGCAATTCCGAGGAGAGAGATTTAAATAACGGCTAACAGGAGCACAAGCGCTGGCCATCCCAGAGCAAAGCAGGGGCTGGGAGTGCCAAAGAAGCCAAAGAGAAGTTTTTCATGGACTTCAAATACAAGACAGAAGCATACAGAGAGTGACAAGTGCTGTGCTACTAGGGGCTGCTGTGAAGGTGTCACGGAAGGGGAAGGACTGGTTCACAGAAGGGGAGTGTAATGAGGAATATCAAAGGTAGAAGGAACTGTAAGTAGTACGAGATGAACTCAGAATTAGTCCACTGCTTGGCAGAGAGGGGAAGGTACGGACAGGCAGATCCCTGAGAAGCTGTGCACCCATCCACAACTGTTTTTATTATAAGCTTCCCACTGAGCTGTCTACTTTCTCTGTGCTGGTTTTTATCAGGTCAGTTGGTTTCTTCCTTCTAATCATCCTTTTTGGCCTCTTGGAGTATTAATGCATTTTTATTCTCCATAAATCTGATGAAGTTTCTGTTTATTCCAATGATTGTTATTGTTTTTTAAATAATAGCAATGCAAGTAGGTTGGAGATCTCTTCAGGCAGAGCTGTAGGACTCTGGGTGCAGGCTGTCTGTGCCTGCTGGGCTTGAGGCTGGATTGCTAATGATGGCTGTTCAAAATCCAACGTAGTTCCCAGTGGGTTGAAAAGTACTTCATGGTGTGGCATAAGGACATCATTGCCTTAACGACAGAACCAAAGTATTTCATCAACACTTGCACGTTTTGACTGCAGTTTGCAGGCGCAAAGTTTCTCACTGAATGAGAGAGTATTTGTGACAGGGACCAAAACTGGAACGGCTGAGGTAGGTGGGGAGGGGAAGGCCCCAAGGCTCCTCAGGAGCGGGGTGGCACACACAGAAGCCACAACACGTGGGGTTTGTGTTGAAAGCAGATGGCTGAGCACAGAGCCGAAAGGCGGCGATGCTCACACAGCCCCGTGTGAAGGCAGGATGCAATTAATGCAGAATGTCTGCTTCAATAAATCACTGCAAAAAGCGCTGTGCTCAGGGAAGACTGCTGTGGGACAGATGGGGGCAGGAGATGCCCTGGTCAGTGGTGTCCATGTGAGTTACAAGAAGGAAGGAAAGACCAGAGACTGGAGACGATCAACGAATGTTTCAGATATTGACTCCGACAGCACTGCTGAGAGGAGGCGAGCCTAGTGGGGGGTATGGAGGAAGTTCCTCAGGGAGAACAACAGCTCATTGCACCAAGCTTGTGCCATACCATGTCAGCAGCTGAAAGGTGATCCGGAGCAGGTGGGAGGGTGGCAGGTGGAGGCCCATGCCAGCGGGCTGTCCCTTGGTGGGACGGGAGCCAGGTGGCTACTGGCACTGTTGTGCTTGCCAGGCCACCAGGTGAGATTGCAGCCTGGTGTTGGGCAGCGCTTGGGGGTTATCGGTGGTGCTAACAAGGGTGTGAGCGACTAACAGCTGAGGTAGGTCGTTGTGCCTGCAGGAGCCAGACCTGCCCACACCCCTCAGAAGTCAGCAGTGCTCGGACTGGCGGCTCTGTGCCGTCTGTGGGTGCCCTGACAGCCTTGGTTGGGTTTCATCTGTCTGCACGCTCTCCTCCTGGGCAGTCTGGGGTGAACCTGAGGATGCCCAGTATCAGAGGGACATCAGGAAGCACGGTTTTGTTTTGTTCTGGTCTTGAATTCTCTCCCACACATTATTCCTCCTCTCTGCCTCTCCCCTCCCTTCACTCAAATCTCCAAGGCCAGCGGTGTGGCTCTGTTCTCCTGCAGGCATAGCACCGCCTGCAAGCTCTACAGCTGTTGACTTAATCATTTTATGGGGAAAATTATTCTCTCCAGTGTCGTCTTTGCTTCTTGTTATGCAACTATTTTGTGGTTTGCTTTGCTGCAGAGCTGCGTGGCCTGAGGGCAGTGCAAGAAGATGGCTGGAAATATGGCGTGCCTCCTGCTCCCACCTGAGGGTGGGGTGAGGAGGAGACTATGGGCTCTGTGGTTCTGAGATGGGAGAGAAGAGTAGTAAAGGAGATTAATCAGGCCCAGGAATCTGGCTGCAAGGTGAGCGGGGAGCCCAGGGCAGTGAGATCAGAGCAGCACTAGTCATGAGGGCTCAATGGATGAGGAATTGGAAATGAGCAGGAGCCCAAAAGGAGGGGGAGGAGGGGTTGGGTTTGTTAGGACAGCAACAGGGGGCAAATCTCAGTCTTGCCACAGTAGCCCTGTGGGTAAACCGAGGCAATGACACTTGGCAAGGTGAGTGATGGTACTGTACTTTGAAGGGGGCTGTAAATTAGATAGAGACCCACCACAAATTTTAAACAACATACATATATTCTTCTAAAGCACAATAGAGCTCTACTGAAGGTCAGAGCACTTCATCAGCCATCTGCCTCACTGTTTTGCAGGCACCCTGATGGTGACTGGAGCACTGGTCGCAGCTTCAGGGGATGTCTTGCAGGAATCTAAGAACAATTCAGGAAAGAGCTGAGCTCTGGGCTGGCTGCACAGAGCTCAGGGAGCTGGGACCATGGCAGGAAACCCGCTGACCATGGCAGTATTTGTAGTGCTCAGCCTCTGGACACTTCCTGGGGCTTCCTTATGCCTCAGGGCTAGCTAACCACTTGAACGAAGAGGGAGCTTTCCTGATCTTTTATTCTTTGGATCCTCCCTGGACTCAGCCTGGGTTGGCAGCACTGTGGTTCTGCAACAGCTTCTGAAATGCCTCTGACAGCCCCAGAGCTGCGAGGGAGCAGCTGCTCTGCATGCAAGGAGAAGCACCATGTCTCCTGGGCACTCACTTTAAGTCATGCAAATAGCGTTCAGATGTTTCTGAGCCTTGAAGTCCCTCCTTTCTCCCACCTCACATCCCTCCTGACAGCTCTCTGCTCCTGTGCTGGAGGCTGTATGCTGGTAGAGGAAAAGTATTGCTGTCTTCTCGAGACTCTTCAATACGTAGAGCAGAGTGTTGGGGAGCAGATTTGCCAGGCAGAGGGCAGGGAACAGCTCTTGAATGTGTTCTCACACCATCCCAAGGAAGCCAGTACTGAGGCATACAGAACTGGTTGGTTCCTTTTAATTCTTAGCCCTCACTGAGCAATACCTGCACAGGATATTACAGCTTTACTAGCCCACTGCCTCCCACATCCATCTCCAATGGGAGTGGGCTGGGCACACTGGGCAGGCGTTGCTGCTACAAAAGTCTGCCCTGTGCCAGCAGCGAGTGGCCACCATCTGTGGCAGGGAGGGACGTACAGTGAGGGGAAGCGAGCTGTCATTTCCCATTGCCATCGTTGTCATGCATTTAGTGCTGCCATATGAGATGCTCCTTCCACTAGGAACTGGTGCCCTGGGGCGTGAGCTGTACAGTGCCTGCATGGAGCCAGGGAAAGGCATCGCATGTCCCAACCAAACCTGAGGCAGCATCCCCAGGCTGTCTCCCTGTTTCACCATGCTCATCTCCTGCCTTGTATTCCCTGCACCCATCTCACTCACTTACCAGCTGATCCCTCAGCTCCAGCAGCCTGCCTTTGGTGCTTCCCTTCTGTATGGGAACTGCTGAGCCACTGAAGGAGCACCTGGGGAAAGGGCCCGGTCAGCCCTGGGAGCACAGGTGAAGGCAATTCAGCTGTGTGACCAGAAGGGTGGAGCCTGACTGCACCTCTCTGAGGCCTCATTTAAGGGCTGACTGCTGCTGGGGAAGGACCTCTTTCTAGAGATTCCTTCTTGGTGAAGCTTTCCTCTGTGAACCTGGAATTTTGTGATACAGGTGAGCAATTTTCTTTCTCTTCCTTTATAGCACCTTTCTGGTATGCTAGTCCTTCCATCATCACGTCTCTGTTGTAATGATTTTCCCATTGTATCAATCTGTCCAATTGCTGCACCAGCAGTGACATTCAAAGAAGAATTAAGGTACTTTCCTCTGGCTCCTCAGCCAGAGAGCTGGAGTCTCCTTAAGGAGTTTAGTTCCCTTGTGAGCTTGCTGGACTCAAGAGTCTGGATCTAGGCTGGAACTCTCCGTACCCAGCACTGTGCCCCCTGCGTGGGCTGCCTCATGGATAGAAAGAGCCCTGGGGGTTGCAGCTGAGCTGAGACATGGTGCTGTGCCTCCTGTCAGGGATGGATGGTGGTGCTCTGAAGCAGAGAGCCTCCGTTCTGCTTGCACTGAATCAAGATGCATCTGGGTTGGGGTCCAGGCCACTGTCTGCAGCAGGACATGAGATAAGATTGGCACAGTTGTTATTCCAGAGCAGAGCAAGGGTTTCAGTGACATTGGTGCTTCTGTGGTGTTAGCATCCTTCTGTAACTCCTGTCTGTGGGGCTGCTCTTTTTCCCGGGGTTTTGCTATGCCTCTTGAGCCTTTGCTTGCTTCTACTCCTTTGAGTTCCTTCATGCTCCCTTGGGCTAAATTAAATGCACCGTTTACCTTTATCTGAACAATAAAGAGAAGATCATTGCATCATAGAAACATTTGAGTTGGAGGAGATTCTAAAAGGCCATCTAGCCCAACTCTCTCCATTGAACAAGGATATCTATGGCTTATCAGGTTGCTCAGAGCCCCATCCAGCCTTGATTGTCTCCAGGGATGGGGCACCAATTGCACCTATGGACAGCCTGTTCCGAATCCTTCACTACCCTTACTCTAGAAAACTTATTTACCAGTCTAAATGTCCCCTTTGAGTTTGAAACCATTTCCCTCTGTCCTATCACTGCAGACCCTGCTAAGAGTTTGTTCCCTTCTTACACCCCCCTTAGATACTGACAGGCTGCTCTCAGGGCTCCCCGGAGCCTTCTCTTCTCTAGGAGAAGTTGGGAGTCCTGAACGCGTCTCACAAAGCTGGTTTCCGCTCTGTGTACCAACACCTTCACAGGATTCAGCCGTTAATTACCCTGAAATGACAGAGGCTCGTTGCGAGGGCCGCCACCCGCCCGCGGGGACAGCGGTGGCCGAGGGGCAGCTCTGCGCGGTACCGCCCGGCCGGGGGGGCGCGGGGGCACGGCGGGGGGGGAGGGCGGGCGGCTCCGATCCGTTCCGGGCTCCGCTTCGTTGCCGGCCCCGCTGCGTGCGGAGCGGACCTCGGGCTGCGGGGACAGGGGCAGGTTTCCCCGGCCGGGCTCTTCCCCGCCCCGCTATGGAGAGCGGGATGCTGTCTCGCACGCAGCAGGAGCTGATCCGGGAAAGCTGGCGGCGGGTGAGCGGCAGCCCGGTGCAGCACGGCGTCGTCCTCTTCTCCAGGTGAGCGGGGGCTCGGGAAGCAGCGTGGCTCCGCGCCCGGGGTGCTCAGTCCGGAGGAGCGGATCCCCGGGGCGGCGGGCGGTGCGGGGCCGCCCCGAGCGGTGCCCCGGGTTGCGGCCGGGCGGGAGCTCGCGGAGCCGCGCCGAACTCTGCCGAGAGCATCTCAGCGTCTTCTCTACGGGCTGCGACGCCGCTGGCGGCGGGTGAGCGGGACTCCGAATGGAGCCAACAAAGAGAGAAGATGGGGCCTCTCTCCCGCCGTTGCAGGTTGTTCGATCTGGACCCTGACCTGTTGCCCCTTTTCCAGTACAACTGCAAGCAGTTTGCCAGCCCCCAGGAGTGCCTGGCCGCCCCCGAGTTCCTGGATCACATCCGGAAGGTGAGAGGGGTCGGGGCAATCCGCGGGTGGGTTCGGGACTGCCGGGAGTCGATAGGAGCGCACGGAAAGGCTGATCTGCTCCCGAGACGGGGAGGGAGCGGCGCTGAGGCTGCCTCGCAGGAGCTCACGCACAGGAAGATTTGGGCATAACGCAGCACAGCCCTTTGGTGAGCCCGGAGGAGCAGCCCTGCCGGGACAGAGTGCAGCCTGTGCCGCCTTCGTAACCCCATAACCTCCATCTTCAAACCAGCCTTTATAACCTCCATCTTTAAAGCAGTGGAGCGCCTGCTCGCCTGGCCTTGTTCCTTGTGAGAGGCTCTTTTCCTAATAGCTGCAGGCTTTCTGCTATTTCCCTGCCGCTACTTACTGAACAAGCAATGTCCATCTTTATTTCTGCCCTTATTGCTTTAAGCTGAAATAGCTCTTTGCTCTAGTTGGAGATAATTTGTCTCTTGAAATTATAGACTACAGTTCTATCACCTCTTGCCTTTGCTGGGCTAACCATGCCCAGGCTTTAATCTCTCCTAACTTGTTCTGTCTGCTCTCTTCATCCCTCATTAACTCTGTTCTGCTTCCACGTGACTCTTCATCCCTCTGGGAGCCCACTGCCATTTGTGTATTGCCAGAGCAGATCTCCTGTCTGGGCTCTCCTCCCCCCCCTCCCCTGAAAATACTTTAGCCTACCTTAGAATTGTCTCCTATGCTGTTGTGTTATCCAGAGGTTCCATTCTCTCCTCCAGGAAGGGAGGCCAGCAGCTCCTCTGCTGTGCTGGGAAGTGGTGGTAGCTGCTGGGCTGAGCAGGGTGAGGTAGAGGGGCCGGCCTTGTACAAATGTGGTGCAGCTGCTGTGCTCCCCCAGGTGATGCTGGTGATTGATGCAGCCGTCAGCCACCTGGAGGACTTGCCCTGCCTGGAAGAATATCTCTGCAGCCTCGGCAAGAAGCATCAGGCAGTTGGTGTGAAGCTCGAGTCCTTCTCGGTGAGGTGTACTCTCCCATCCCACTATGGCTGTTTATGCAACCCTTGATGGTCCCAATTCGGCACCCTGTGCTGGGTGCAGCTGGCTGGGGAGGAGGCTGGTGGCTCAGCACAGCCCTGAGCCACTGGAGATGTTGGCTTGGTCCAGGAAGCCCTTGAGCTCCCCTTGTTTCCTGCCTGGAGTTTGAGGGCAGAGGGTAGCAAAGCATTTCTGAGGCTGTTTGGTTTGTAGAAGTGGAAGCTCAGGGGAGGCCTTATCACTCTCTGTGACTCCCTGAGCAAGTGACAAGGTGAAGGTCAGCCTCATCTCCCAGTTTATGGCGATAGGATGAAAGGGAATGGCCTCGAGTTGTACTGGGGGGGGCTGAGGTTAGATTTAGGAAATATTCCTCCTCCCAAGAGAGTGGTCAGGCACTGGAAATGGGCTGCCCGTTCCAGGTGGGAAGTGGTGGAGTCACTGTCCCTGGAGGTGTTCAGGAAGCATGTAGATGTCACACTTAGGGATATGGCGGTATTGGGTTGATGGCCGGGCTAGGCGATCTTAATGGTCTTTTCTAACCTTAACAACTCTGTGATTCTATGATTTCCCACCTGGAGAGAGTGATGGCTTGGTGCACCGTTGTCTCTCACCCAAAGTGGCGTGGGAGTGAGGGAAGGGATCTGCTTGTTGTTCCCCAGCACTGAGTTGAAACTTCCCTGTTTGGATTGCAGACAGTGGGTGAGTCCTTGCTGTACATGTTGGAGAAGTGCCTAGGTGCTGCCTTCAGCCCGGATGTACGGGAGGCCTGGATCAAACTCTACAGTGCGGTGGTGAAAGCCATGCAGCGTGGCTGGGAGGTCCTCCCAGAGGGGGATGAGCCCTAGGCCTGGCCCTCTACAGGACGAGCACTCACCCTCTCTGCCTCTCTCCCCCTGTCTATCTCTATGCACCAGCCCATCTCCTCCAGCCACACGTGCTGGGTTCTCTTTGTGATCAAACCTTGCTTTGACACTGCCATGTCCCTGCTGTTCCCAGTGGCCACAGGGTATCTCTCTGTAGCCCAGAGTGTCCAGCACAGCACCACCACCCAGTGCCAGGTTCCTGTGTGCCAGCACCTGCAGCTGTGCTTTGGCCTTCTGCTGTCTCCCTACCCTCTTCTTCCTGCCCATCCCCATAAGATGGCTGCTGGCAAGGGCCTCTCAAGCCCCACTGGGCTCTTCACCCAGCATCACTCTGGGCAGTGATCTTGGTGCTCCTCTGCCTTCTTCCTGTGCGAGGCTGGTCACAGTGTAGTGTGTTCCCTGGAGTGTTTCCAGTGGTGGGAGACTGCATTAATACCAAGGTAAGGCTGCTCTCAGTGCTGTAGGCTGCTGCCTAGAAGTGTTCCTGTTGATTTGGCCAGTTGATTTTAATGTGAGAGCTGGCTGAAGTGCACCAGCAGCAGTGGCTATTTAATGTTTTGTATTGTATTGAGAAGAATAAAGCAAGTACAAGAAATCATGTCTTAAAATAACAATGAAAGTTGCAATCATGTCATGGCAACGGCTTCTAGAAATGATTCTGGCTCTTGGCCAGGGGAAGCATGGCTGTAATTTTTCTCCTTATGGGGGTAGGACGTGGAGTGCTTCCTATCTGCACACAGTGCCCAGCGGCAGAGCTTCCTCACCCTGCAGAAATAACTCCACCATACCTGAGACACAGCCACCATGGAGGGGAGAAAGCACAGGGCTAGCACGGAGCAGCAGGGCCATGTTAGGGCAGGAGTGCAACACCTGCCACGATGCTTCCAAGGGAATGGCTGGGAGGCAGAACCCACGTGCTCCAAGGGAGCTGAACTTGATCTCTATGGAGAAGGTCATCTTTAGGGGAAGTCATCCCAGGGTAAGGACAAGGAACAAGTGCTCATCTACAGCCAGTGCCCTTCTTCATGGCTCCTTCAGAGCAGGAGAAGTCCAGTGTTCAGGGCTGTGCTCTCCTGTGTCCTCCTGTGCTGACCTATCCTCCCTCTGGGCAGGAGGGCAATCCATGAGACTTGTCACTACTCCCTGTCCCCTGCCCTGTGGTGCTGGTGGCTGTGCTGAGCACACAGCAAGGACCCTGATTGTGAGGGGAGTGATGTCAGGGCAGTGCCATATGTGCCATGCATGCTACCCTTCCCATGATACCAGGCTGTGCTCTTGCAGTCTGGTACAGGGCAGCAGGGGTGGGGAATGGGGCAGTTCCTGCTACAGCGCTGATCTGGGGCATTAGCACCAGGGGCAAGAATGTTCTGAACCTGCGTGGCACATAGGCAGGTGTACGAGGGATGGAGTGTGTGCTACTGCACGAAATGGTCCCCTTGTCCTTCAGCTTCCACTCCTTTTTTGTGCCATGTTTTGTGTAATTCCTAGGGGAAACAAACTAGTCTGTGTGCCTCTTATATCCAGCTGTACTGTTTAATAAAGAACAATTGGGAGTCTCTGCCCTTTTGGGTGCCTGTTTATTTTGAGAGGCCTAAGCAAGTTTAACAAAGGATGACAGAGGGGTTTGCTGGGCTAGATTTAAATGTTCCAGTTTTTCACCTCCTCTGATACCCCTTGCCTTGTACCAGCCTTTGTGAGGTAACACCACTGAGTGCTCCTCTTCCCCTGCAGCTTTTCTGCTCCTGCATCTCTCCCCTTTACCTCTGAAGTGCTTCCAGCCCAGATAGCTCTTCCAGTTGCTGCTTTTTCTTGACCTGCTGTGCTGCTGCCACAATGCCACAGGCTGGACACAAAAGGGACAGCCAGTGCTTGCCTTTGGAGAGGGTCTGGAGCTGGGTGGAGAGTGACAATGGCTGTCACTACCAGGCAGGAGTAACGCACAGAGGTGATGACTGCAGGCAGCAGGTGGGTGAAGTCATTTTATTCAAGGCACAGTCATAGCGATAAATAACAAGAAGGTACAGACCTCTGGCACATTCCTACAGTGTGGCAAACAAGGGCAATCCAAGCCTGAGCTCCGCAGGACTCAGTGCCACTCACAGGCACTTGTGTCCCCCCAGAAAGGGAGCATCAAGTCATTGGATGGGGCCACCAGCATCTTACCAGACCCACAGTGAGTAGCTGCAGGACACCAGTGTAGGGAGCTGGGAGCCTCCCCCAGAGTCCCTTCTAGTTGCCACAACCACCACTTGGGCATGTAGAAGCCAGGGAGCAGCAGGGCTGCCAGCCTTGAGAGCTGAGACCTCCAACTCACTGCTGGGTGCCCCAGATTTACACACTGTGCCCCCACTCCCAACAGCTTCAGTAATGCTGGGCAGGGGAAGTGGCACAGGGCACCCCTGTAATGCTGTTCTCTGGGGTCAGACCACTCCATCACCCCTGGGGATAGCAAGGATTGGGGCAGGGCACTCTCCCAGAAGTGCAATGCAAATGTGAGTCTCCCGAGCAGGGGAAAGACCCAGATGAGCTCTCACACATCCCATGTAAGGTCTTGGGCACCATCCATGGGCAGGCACCAGTTCAGCCCCTACCTCTACAGCACTGCACCAGAGTGGGGAGAAATTGCCTGAGCACTGCCCCATTCCTGGACAACTGACTCATGGGAAGAGGCAGGATTTCAGGAGCCCCACCTCTGCATTTTCAGACGGTAGCAGACGGGTCCCCCACTGTCACCATCACCATTCTGCTATCAGCTGCCTGCTGTGGCTTTATCCCAGCAGGAAACCACCCAGGCACAGCAGAGCTGTGCACATTCACCCTGTGGGAGCAAGGCTGGGGATACAGTACCTGCTCCTGCATCCAGGGCCCAAAAAGCCCAGGGATGCTGCCTGGTCAGGAGCAGGTGTGCACACACCCAGTGCAGCAGCATTCGTACTCCAGAGGCTCCTGGACAAGCCAGGGAGTGCTGCCAGCCCCCTGTTGCTATTGCAATGGGATGGAGCTGTGCGGGTCCCCACAGGCAGCCCCGAGGGGAGCGTGGGCAGCAAGAGTGGGAGGATGGGAGCCACCAATGAAAGGCTGCTGTTGTCATGGCCACAAAATACACTTGTCCCTGAAGACCCGAGGGCACAAGCACACTGTAGCAGCAGAGGGAGGGCACAAGGAGGACAAGCCCTGCCAGGACAGTGCTCTCAGCATTACTTGGGCTTGAGACAGCACCCAGGGCCATGGGAGGCAGCAGGATGGCTGCAGCAATGGGTGGGCAAGCGAAGTTTTGTCATGGCTGAGGGGATGTGTGACCATAGGCAAGGCCTCCCTCCTCCCCTTGCAGTACAGTCTTTCAGGGAGACCTTATCCCAAACCCCTGCAACCTCTCTTCCCCATCCCGGACTGGATGAGGCAGATGGGGCTGCGGGGGTGCAGGGTGGCCAAGCCTGTCTGCAGTGGCAAGGCCACGCTGCCTTGCAGGGGCTGAGGTCCCTTCCTCACATAAGTATTGTTGCCCCCCTGCTCCAAAATCACCCATGTGTGGGTCCATCAGTGAGGTGGGCACCCACTGGTGTTGGCTCTCACCCTGGGAGCAAGATGCTCACTGGTAACGGGGCTGGCTCTCCATCACGGGGCCGGTCCTGTATTCGCCTTCCACTGTCTCCAGCTCTGTCTCAAAGTTTTGCAGACCACAGTCCTCCCCATCCTCTGCCAGCTCCAGGTGGTTGCCCATGGTGCCGTAAGACTGGTGTGCCGGGGAAGCTGCTGGTGTCAGGCTCAGCTCGGGCTCCTGCAGCACTGTGGCCACGAAAAGCTGCCCCAAGGGCAGTGAGGTCAGGGATCAGAGGCTGGATGCAAGGAGATGTTGTCCCAGGCTGGGAGTGAGCTGGGGGCCCAACAGCAGGGTTAGGGAGAGGTATACTCACATTGGAGTTGGGAGTGGAGGAGACGCTGCTCCGCTCGGCATCAGTGAAGGTACCCTCGGACTGATCAGACATCTGCAGAGGGGACACAGGAGGAAGCCGCACAGGGGCAAGGGGAAAAGCTTTGGGACACTCCAGCCAGAGCAACATCCCTCACAGAGGCTGGGTCTAAACCCCAGCCAAAATAGGATTCACCCAAGGGCTAGAAATGCTGGCTATGACCCTCCTAACCACAGCATCACACAGTGCAGATGTCCGGAAATGGGGAGCTCCTGCATGGACTGACTGCCAAAGAGCTGACTACCAGGGCCAAGACCCATTCCTGCCCTTGTTCTGATCCAGGTGTAGCCAAACTTTCTAACTCTACACTGCAAATGCATCCAAGCAAAGCACAGAGTGGAAGATGGGAAGCAACTGCCCACGCTCACCTGGTAGCTGGATGGTTTCCGTGGCTGTAACTTCTTCAAGCAGAGGCCAAAGAAGGAGAAGACAATGCAGGAGAGGAGGACCACAAAGGTAAAGAGGGTGACAGGGCGGGTGGGACCTAGGGCAGAGAAACGAGGTCAACACACAAGCCTCCAAGGACCTTCTGTATGCCTAGCTGAGCCTCTGGCTGGGGTATGCTGGGGGTGCTCTGAGCTCTCATCCCCCTCTTCCAAACGCTAACCGATACCCCTGCATCTTTCAGGTCTTCATCATGTCTTCCCATCCCTCTTCCCACCTACATTGTGTCTAACTCAGAGGTGACACCATCATCCCTCAAGGGTGCAGCTCATTCCCCAGAACTTCAGACTGGTGACCCTAAGAAGTGGCAAGGGGCAGTCTCAAGCAGTCCCTACCAAGGCGCAGGACGGAGAAGAAGAGCAGCCAAAACATGCAGAGGATGGGGGCCACCACAACTTGGCTGATGGCGGCAACATGGAGCCGTTGGTTCAGCTTGGTGGGGATGTACACATAGTAGATGTTGTATCGGTCCACCATGTGCTTGAGCAGCATGTAGAGCAAACCTGTTGGAAAGACAGGGGATCTCTGGTGGCTGTTCCTTCCATTTTTCATGGGAAGTCTCCACACTGCTACTGATAGCTGGGACAAGCTGTTCTCAGCATGGATGGGGACACAGTGGGGCCATACTCACCAAAGGGGACAATGATGGGGCAGGTGATGCTGTAGGTCATGACAACGGAGAAGATGCAGCAGGTCCACGCATACTCCAACCCAAACTGGAACTGGTAAGCTTGGCTCTGAGACACAACCAACAACACTGTTACTGCCTTTGCCTCTCCAGGTGCAGAGGATCACCCGTGTATTCAGAATAAGCTGGGGCCATGTACCCGCTTGATGTGGAGCCTCTCGGGCTCTGACTTGGCGAGGCAGAGCCGGGCGGTATAGACGAGGAGGCCAGGGATGCGCAGCAGCTCCATGGCTGTTCCAATCAGGCTGGAGGTGACAACGTAGTTGACGAAGAAAGCGCCATTGTCTGGAAGGAAAACACACCTGCCCCATGGACAGGGAGGGTGAGAGGGCGGCAGAGTTGGCGCTGGGCCCTGCCCTGCAGGCTCCCAAGTTTTGGGGAGAAGGCTTTTACTCACTGGAACTTGATGTCGGCCTGGTCCAGAAAGTGGGTGTCAAAGAGCCAACGGAAGAAGAGGTCCAAGCTGGGGGAAACAAGGGGGCAGATCAGGAGGGGAACACAGAGCAGTGTGGGGGACATACAGCCTGCACCTGCCTTGCCTTGCCCTGGGCTCAGATCACACTTACTGAAGCCAAGACTATGCAGATACCTGATTTGGTCCTTCTGGGATCTGCTGAAAGACTCAACACAAGCCAGGCACCAACAGCACCTCAGGCTAACTGTGGCAACCTGGGACAGATCTTCACCTACTCTGTGGGGTATTTTCTGTTTGTGCCCATCTGGGTGCAGCTTGGCATCACTAAAGCACGAGCCTTTTCCTTCCCAGGGACAGCCATACATCATCCATGACGGAAGCAGCACCTGTCCCTCAGCCCTCTCAGGCTCACTTGCAGGGAAAAGACAACCCCAGTGTGATGCTCAGGCTGCAGGTTGGTCTGTACCTGGTCAGTCCCAGTGAGGGCAAGATGATGACCATGAACACCAGAAAGAAGAAACACTTGTGCATGGTAAGCTGGTTCTCACTTGACCTGGGGAAAGGGGAGAAAGAGAGAACTTTGCACTCATCATGAGTGGTCACAGAATCACCAAGGTTGAAAAAGACCCACAGGATTACCCAGTCCAACCATCCACCCATCACAAATAGTTCTCACTAAGCCATATCCCTCATCACAATGTCCAAATGTTCACAGAATCACAGAATCACCCGGGCTGGGAGGCACCTCAAGGATCATACAGTTCCAGCCTCCCTGCCTGGCAGGGCCACCAAACATACACATTTAGATCAGGTTGCCCAGGACCCTGTCCAACCTGGCCTTGAACACCTCCAAGGACGGGGCATCCACAACCTCTCTGGGCAGCCTGTTCCAGGGCCTAACCACTCTCCTTGTAAAGAACTTCCCCCTAACATCCAACCTAAATCTTCCCTCCTTCAACTTGGATCCATTTCCCCTAGTCCTGCTATTGTCAGCCCTTTTGAAGAGTTTACTCCCCTCCTGGGTGTAGGTTCCCTTCAGGTATTGAAAGGCTGCAATGAGGTCACCCCGCAACCTTCTCTTCTCCAGGCTGAACAAACCCAACTCCCTCAGCCTGTCCTCATAGGGGAGGTGCTCCAGCCCCCTGATCATCTTCGTGGCCCTCCTCTGGACCCTTTCCAAAATCTCCATGTCTTTCTTATACTGAGGGCTCCACACCTGAACACAGTACTCCAGATGGGGCCTCACAAGAGCTGAGTAGAGAGGGACAATCACCTCCCTATCCCTGCTGACCACCCCTCTCCTGATGGAGCCCAGGATCCCATTTGCCTTTCGAGCTGCCAGAGCGCACTGCTGGCTCATGTTAAGTCTCTCATCCACCAGGACCCCCAGGTCCTTCTCTGCCGAGCTGCTCTCAATGACCACTCCTCCCAGTCTGTACAGGTGCCTGGGGTTCTTCCGGCCCAAATGCAAAACCTTGCACTTTGCCGTGTTGAACCTCATTAGGTTCACCCGAGCCCAGCTTTCCAGCCTGTCGAGGTCCCTCTGAATGGCATCCCTTCCTTCCACCGTATCAACCGCACCACTCAGCTTAGTGTCGTCAGCAAACTTGCTGAGGGTGCACTCCATTCCCTCATCGATGTCATTAATAAAGATGTTAAAGAGCACCGGTCCCAAGACAGACCCTTGGGGGACACCACTCGTTACCGGCCTCCACCTGGACATAGAGCCATTGACCACCACCCTCTGTCTGCGGCCTTTCAACCAATTGCTTATCCATCGGATCGTCCACCCATCAAATCCACTTCCCTCCAATTTGGAGATGAGGATGTGATGGGGGACCATGTCAAAGGCCTTGCTCAGGTCCAGGTAAATGACATCGGTCGCCTTCCCTTCATCCACCAATGCCGTCACTCCATCGTAGAAGGCCATGAGATTAGTTAGGCATGACCTTCCTTTGGTGAAGCCATGCTGGCTGTCTCGGATCACATGCTCATTCTTTATGTGATAAAGCATGTTGTCCAGGAGGATCTGTTCCATGATCTTCCCAGGCACGGAGGTGAGACTCACCGGCCTGTAGGTCCCCGGGTCCTCCCTGCTCCCCTTCTTGTTCCTTGAATGTTCCTTGAATGTTCCTTGAATACCTCCAGGTTGGTGACTCCACCACCTCCCTGGGCAGCCCATTCCAGTTCGTGACCACTCTTTCAGAGAAGTAGTATTTCCTAACATCCAGGCTGAATCTCCCCTGGCACAGCTTGAAGTCATTTCCTCTAGTCCTATCACCAGTTACACACGAGAGAAGAGGCCGACCCCCAGCTCATTACAACCTCCCTTCAGGTAGTTATAGAGAGGAATGAGGTCTCCCCTGAGCCTCCTCTTCTCCAGACTGAACAATCCCAGCTCCTTCAGCCTCTCCTCGTAAGGCCTGTGCTCCAGACCCCTCACCAGTTTTTTGTCCTTTTTTGAACCCGCTCCAGGGGCTCAATGTCTCTCTTGCAGTGAGGGACCCAAAACTGGACACAGTACTCAAGATGCAGCCTCACCAGAGCTGAGTACAGAGAGACAATTACTTCCCTGTTCCTGCTGGCAATGCTGTTTCTGATGCCAGGATGCCATTGGCCATTTATGGCTACCTGGGCACATTGCTGGCTCATGTTCAGCCCAGCATCAATCAATACCCCTAGGTCCATTTCCTCTTCTACACAGTCTTCCAGCCACTCTGCCCCAAGCCTGTAGCATTTCCTGGGGTTGTTGTGGCCAAAGTGCAGGACCTGGCATTTGACTTTGTTGAAACTCATCCCATTGGCTCCAGTCCAGCTATCCAGCCTGTCCAGACCCCTCTACAGGGCCTCACTACCCCCAGGCAGATCAACACTTCCAGCCAACTTGGTGTCATCTGCAAACTTACTGAGGGTGCATTCAGTGGCCTTCACCCAAGTCATCAATAAAGATACTGAAAAGGAAAGGCCCCAGCACCAACCCCTGCGGAACACCACTCATGATGATGCTACTGGGGCTCCTCTCATCCAGCATGGCCCTGAGCAGTCCTAGAGGAGCATGGGTCTCCTTACCTTGTCCAGTGTGACTCAAAGAAGGCCGAGTAGTAGACAAGGAATGGCAGGAAGACGGAGAAGGCCCAGAGTAGCAGCGTGGGGAAGAACTGGGTAACAATTGGGTTCTGCAGGAGGAGAGATCGTGGACACCGTCTTAGGACTCTGCCAGCTCCAGGGAGCAACAGGCTGTGCCTGCCTACACTGCCACTGCTCCACCATGTTGCAGGCAGCTCTCTGGGCAGGTGTACATGGAGCAGCCCTTCCACGAGCAAGGACATGTTCCAGGAGGCAAGAGCTTGAGGATAGCCAAAGGCATCACGAAAATATGCTAAGTTCCCATGCTCTTCCAACAGCTCCCATGTCAATAAGCAGGAAAGCAATGTGCTGCCAGCAGCTTCTGACATCTCCTGGAGCTCTTCCCACCCCTTTTCTCCTGCATGGACACCAACTTGCCCTTCCTCGTGGACACAGGCACCAAAGCTCAGGCATGCTCAGGACTGTGTTCCAGGGACTACCTTGAGGCTTTCCACAGGTCGTGTAACGTTGAACATGTCCATGGTGTTGACGATGATGGCCGGTGTGGTGAGGAAGAAGAGGAGGATGAAGAGGCAGATATTAAGGAGAATGAATCTCACCCACCAGGATGTGCCACGGACTGACAAGTTCTCCCTGTGAAAGGAAAATATAACTTGGATGCGGTGCAGAGGAAACACTGTGTGTCTTGGGTCTTCTGTTTAGTCCTCCAGTGCTTTGTGCCCTGCTCCCCACACCAACCATTCCATGGCCCTTACTCTAAGCCTACTGTCTATCTCCTTCCTATGCTGCTGCATCACAGATACAGAGCTCCCAGGGTCTGAGTATGACCACAGGAAGGCCTGTGCTACAAGGATGCCTTGGTGTAAGGCTAGAGAAGTCACAGCCTGGCAATCACCCCGAATCTTGTCTGATCCTGCAACCTATGGAGCGATTGTTCCAGTTACCACTGGTAACTTCAGCTATGAGCACAAAGGTTCTTCAGCCCTGTCACCCTGGGAAGGTGCTATGGATATGGTTTCCCCTTCCCAACTGTTGGCCTTTCCTCTCTTCATTCCTCCCACCCTGGCAGCTCACCAGATGATATCACTGGGTGCTGGAGCGTAGCGCACACCCCACTGGTGCGACTTGACCACGGTGGTCACGGAGGACTGCTGGGGGTGCTTCCGACAGTGAATGTGGCTGTAATCCTTCAAAATCCTGCAGGAGGAAGCCCAGGGTCAGGTCTGAACCATTGGCTCAGGATCCTTCCTGCTTCTCATGAGTCTCTCTCTGCTGCTCCAGGCAGGCAGAGACAGACTGGTTGCCTGGATTTGGCTGGAGGAGCTGTCAAAGTGCCTCCTGCTGTCCCCAGAAGTGGTGGCCCCATCCCGCACCATCATCAGGCTGTGGGCCATGCCGGCACCAGCAGGCCCAAGGGACACTTACACAGCTGTCATACGCTCATCCTGGAAGGTGACAAAGGCCATGTCAAGCCGCTTCAGCGTGATGCGGTTGCGTTCAGCATTGAACTCATCTGTGAGCTTCTCCTCTAGTTCCCCATAGTACTGCTCAGCATCCACCTGTGGGAGCAGCCAGGGCTGGAGCACGGGCAAGCCACTGTGCTGCCTGTAGTTCTGCCCACTGGGACCATGCTGCCTGCAGCCCAACCCTCTGCTTCCTACCTGCTCAAAGCCACAGAAGCGACAGCAGAAGATCCGGGCACAAGGGTGGGTTTTGATCATGATCTTTCCCTCTTTCTGTGCCTTGGTGGTGAAGTAAAGCCGGCCCTTCATTGCCTTACGCCTGCCAGGAAACAGATAGGACAGTTCTTATGCCTCCATCAGACAGACAGGTACAGGGTCCCCATGTACTCACCTCTCTGCATCCAGCTTCATCAGCTTGCGCACATCAAAGCAGAACTGTACGTTGGTGACAGTGCAGCTGGGATAGGCCTCACTGTGGACACATGAACACAGTGGCAACAGGGGACAGTGACAGGGATTGAGACAAACTTCCCTGTCCTCCCCAGGGAAGCCCACGTAGGATGGGGACATCCTGCTGAGATAAGGCTACTCACTGGAAGTGCTTAATGATAAGTGACGGGTCTGTGATCTCCATGGGAATGTGAGTAACCATCAGTGTCCGGGCGACCTAGGGAAGGAGAAGAGGCAGAGGATGGGGCTGGGGTCCATGGACCATTCATTTGCTATCTTGTTCAGTCCAGATTGCAGTTTGTGGTCATATCTTCTGCAGTACAGAAAGGGAAGGGATGTGCACTAAGGGAAAGGGCTCAGACACTATTGCACACTTAGGTTGAGGCACAAGGAGTTGCAGAACCCACAGCCTTTGTCCCTTGCTGGCCTCCCGCATGCTGCAGGAACAGGAGAGTCTGTGGGCAACTGCCGGCCCTAGGGCCTCAGTTTCAGGGCTTGGCTGGACAGGCAGCTGCTGACAGCTCCAGTCTCTGCGACAAGGCAGCAGAACATTTGCCTCCAGGCTGCCAGACTTTCTCCAGAAGCAGGGGAAAAATGACCTTGTCTTTCCATGTCTATCCAGGTTGGAGCTGCTTCTAAAGCTTCCTTTACGTACAGCAGAGCACATCCAGAGTTGTCCATCTGAGCTGAAAAAGGCAGGGATGGCGGCTGTGGGGAGGACACAGCTCACCTTCTCATTCTCTCTGTATTCCAGGTGGATGGAGTGGTGAGCCATGCAGAGGACAGTGAGGATGAAATAGATGAGGGCGAAGATGCTGTGCAGCCACAGGAGACGATCCCTGGAGAAGGAGAGAACTGCATCAGCTTACACTGCAGCAAACAGACCAGCATGGTGTTTAGCACCTTGCCATAGCCACCCAGCCAACCAGCAGAATCCTCTGAGCCTGCTGCCAGTGCTGGAGACCTAAGCCAAGAACGCATGTGGTGACATACAGACACACAGCCTCCCACATGTGCTGCGCTGCTCACGCACATCTGGGTGCTTGCAGCACTGCAGCTGCACATGCAGCTGCTCAAAGCCAGATCTACGTACTGTGTTGGGATGTTGGCGATGGTGGTCCGGCCAAAGTGAGTGGGGTTGTGTCCTGCAGGAGAAGAGGACAAGCAAGAGTTTATGAGAATCTGGTGCAGAGAGCATCATCATGTTTGCAGGGCAAATGATGCTTGTGGGCCCTCTTTGCTCCTCCTGTCCTCCCATCTCCCAGGTCCCCAGCTCCCCTGAAGAACCATAACTGATGGAAGGATCCTTTCACCCTCCAACCCTGAAGTGCAGTGCTTGTGTCACCCTGAGGCAGGGATGCACCTACCTAGGAGGTCCCCCGAGAAGTTGACAGGCAGGATGACGGCCACAGAGAGCACACAAACCAGCATCAGCAGGACCAGGAGGTGCCGCTGGAAGGAGAGGTAGGTGGTGGCGTCGATTCCACACTTGCTCTGAATTTCCTCATCCCTGGGAGAGAGCAGTGGGTGTGAGTGCTGGGGATGTCACCACCACTGTGGTCCACTGTCACCATACCCACCCTGAGGACACTAGGGCTCACAATGGAGCTGATCTAGCCCCACAGAGTCCTTGAAAACTCATGGCATTCTGCCTGCGGCATGTGGGATTTAGGCATAGAGGCAATGGGCCCTCAGGCTGCCATCCCATTGTAAAACTGATCCTGTTGGGAGACGCTGAAGCTGTCATTTGGGGCATGAACCTGGGGTCAGCAGAGCAGTGGAGGACAGAGAGAAAGAAGTCTCTGCTTTCTCCCCTGGGAAACACTTCAGCAGAACTCCCATCCATTGCTCTAGCTCTTGGACCACCACCCATAGGGACCAGCTCCCTACAGCATGGCCACAACACTGACAGTACACACTTACTTCATCTGGTAGATAGAAAGGAGCCAGGAGCAGAATCCCTGAAAGAAGAGAGACAAGATGAGGTAAGGGCCACCACCCACGGAGCCCTAATATGGAGCTGACCCTGGGGACTCTAGGGGCTCTATCTCCTCCTCTTTGCCCCTTTTCTGTGGGGGTTTACAATGACCTTGAATGCTACAGGCAGAGAGAGAGAGAGAGCTACAGGCAGAGCCTTGTGGGATACCCTCCTTTCCCCTCCTGTGGGAGCTGATCCTGCTCCTCCTCTCCTCTCCCCAGCTTTACCCAAAGTAAAACTACTACTCACTGAACACAGACACCAGTAACTTTATGTAGATCTCCTGCCACACTCCGCTTTCAAGCATTTCATTTACTACCTCCAATATATGTTGGCCTCACAAGCTCTCTGGCAGATTTCCTGTTTCTAAGTGTCTGAAAAATAATTTAAGTACTTATTTTTAGGCTTTCTACAAATGTTCCTACAAACTCCTCTTACCCCTTCCTTGGAATGCATTTTACACCTAACCTGGCAGAGTTCAGATTTTCCACATTTGGGAACTGCTTAATTTTTAAAAGGTGCTTTCTTACATCTATAAATCCCCCTTAATCTGCTTTTTAGCCATGCTGCCTTTCCTTTTGTTTTTTTTCCGCTCTTATTTTTGATGAGTAATATACATCTGCACACAATATCCAGTATGATGCCTTTAAAGAGTCATCCTGCCACCTGCAATTATTTTGCTCCTTTACTTTCCCTGCCTAGCTATTATTTTTTAATAAGTTCATTTTTTTTTAATAGCTACAACAGTAATTGATTTTTGAAGTTTTGATATCAAAAGAGAGAAAGAGACAGCAAAATGTGTTGGTCTGTGCTTGTTTCTAGTGTAGCCTGTTTTGTGCCTAATGCCACCAAGAGGAGAAAAAAGCACATTTGCAGCAGTGGTAGAGTGGTAGTGAGGGTAGCTCTGGGTGTCCTCATGGCATCTCTGGTAGTGAGTGCCCTGGGCATCTCAAAATGGCTTTACTGAGAATTCCAAGAGCAGCTGCAGACTGCCTCTGCCATAGCTGCTGTGTACTTACCACATCCTTATTGTCAACATCGAGGGGGCTGCTCTCTGATGGGGACTTCTCCTTCTCACTCTGCTCCCCGTAGAAAAGTGATGTCAAACTTTGAATGGATGAAAAAGAAAGAAGTGAGTGAGGCACAGGAGAGGCTGCAGAAAAGAGAGGGAGAGCACCCACAGGGAAACCACACTGAGATTTTCCTCAGCAGCCCAGCTGCTGCACTGTCCAGGCAGCATATCCTGCCTGAATGGCACTGAGAGCCATGTCACCACATGCCCCATGTCATCACTTTTCCTGCAGCAGACAATGCCTGCATTCCCCCCAGCCAGGAGCGCTGGCCTGGTAGCTAGATCAGAACTTCTGGCCTTGACAACAGCAGCACTCTCAGGATTCCTCTATGGGCTGCACCACAGCCCCATTGGAGAGGCTGGAGCCAATCACCGGCAGTAGCCTTGTGGCTTGCTCACCTATCATTGTCCATCAGCAGTGCCAGGCGCCCATAGTCCCAAGCTGCTTTCCGAAGGCAGGAGAAAATCAGGAGAAGGAGCTGGAGGAGGAAGGAAGGGACAGTGAAGGGTTTTGCCACAGGATCTCACCATCTCCCTCCTTCCTGTTTTCCTGCTGATGGACTCACATACAACTCTCCTCAAGCCAGACTGCTCGTTTCACGACCTCACCACTGCTGCTGCAGGTAACAGCACAGACACTGACACAACACCATCAGCCTCTGAAACCTCACATATCTTGAGTGTACATGCATCGTGAAGATCCCCGAAGCTGGATCATTTCCCACTGTGGCAGCAATCCCTGAGGTGCTGGTGACCACTGCTTCTGCAGCTGCTCAAGCATCATCTGCTACCCACCACAAAGCGTGCAAGGCTCTTGGCCACCAGAGCTGCATGACCAAAGCAGCAGGGTGCACCAGCACACACTTGCATGCATGTGTGGCCGTCGCCACATCTGTAACACACACCCGTGCTCACAACCACCACATCCACAGCCTTCCCTGTAGCCCCAGGTGAAGCTCACTGTGGGCCTTGGCTGAGCATCATTAGTCAGATAGGCAGAAAAAGTCCCCATGTGCACAGGGGTTCAGTCCCATTCCCACCACATATGCAAAGCACCAACCTGCAGCACCATGGGAGGACATTTACCAGATATATCTCTGGCTACCCAAATGCAAGGACTGTCCCACAGAATCAGAGGAAAGGGCTGGAAGGACCTCACAGCTACTTGGCCCACACAGATCATAGTAACAGGACATTACAGGGACCCAAACATCTTCTGGTCGACCTCCTTTCTCAAGGAGACTGTCTCCAGCATGGGTGAGATGTGGCAACAAGGTTTCTTTCAGGACACAGCCATTCCTGGTCTCCCAGGGGTGCACCCTTTAAGGGGCTGGGACACAGCAAACACAGTTTCCAGCCCTGACCCCCAAGTTCTCCCAGGAGTCTTTGGACGCGGCACCCTCCTGCTCTGCTCACCAGCCAGAGGATGAAGTTGATGGCGAGCACAGTGGGCACACCACCAAATGGCAGCCCTTGCAGGACGGTGCTGCGTGAGCGGGCACTGAAGCATTGCTCCTCAGTGCTGTTCACCAGGGTGTCCAGGAAGCTGAGTATGTCCAGTGAGGTGGGGCCAGCCCCGTCCAGCGCTGGTTCCACTGAGTACACGCTCTCCATTGGTGCTGTCACAGGGCCTC
The DNA here is from genome assembly GCA_035772895.1 of Perdix hodgsoniae. Classification (NCBI taxonomy): domain Eukaryota; kingdom Metazoa; phylum Chordata; class Aves; order Galliformes; family Phasianidae; genus Perdix; species Perdix hodgsoniae. The sequence goes on along the minus strand of JAPSGF010000001.1, from coordinate 1,563,165 downwards.
ACCCTGCAACACAGGGCCAGGGTGAGAATAAAGCAGCTGCTGCTTGAAAAAAGGTCATGGCTTCCCCGGTCCTTCACAGAGGTTGGGAGCTTGCTAAGGGGAGAGAAGGGATGAAGCTAGGTACCGATCTTGCAATTTCATAGAATCATGGAATCATTAAGGTTGGAAAAGAGCTCTAAGATCACCTAGTCCAACCCTTACTACCATGACCACTAAACCATGTAACTCAGTGCCATATCTCCACAGTTCTTGATCACCTCCAGGCAGAGCCATTTCCCCAGTCCTACTAGCTACCAGGGAAGGGCTGTGGCACACAGAGCAGAGAGGGGTTGACAAAGTCTCACAGCTACCTCATACCCTTTTCCTTACCCGCATTAAAGCCCATGCTATTTGGTTGTCTCCATCATACCTGAGACAGGTCTCTCACCACCTCTCCACTCAGAGTTCAGCCATGGACACCCTGTTGCAGTCAGCAGGTGAGAAAGAGGACTCAATGCATTTGCTTGAGTTTCTGAGAAAAAGAAATGATGATGTTAGCAAGGGGCTGCTGGGGCTGCCCTTCATTAATTCCCGTCAGCCAAAGCTACTGCTTGTGGGACATAGTCCAGGCCTCCCTTCTCCAACATCACTGTCTGCGTGACTTGATGTCATGGGACCACCCTTCCATTTTCCCACCAGAGCCGGATTACTCCTTCCAAAACTTCCTCCACTTCCTCTGGGAGCTGATGGTGCAGGCTACAGTCACTGCCAGTAGGAAGTGCTTAAAGGCCATTAACAGTCAAGGTTATGTCTTACTTCCAAACCTTTTCTACTACTGTGCTTTGGAGGAGAGGATCCTTTCCAAACCCACAGTTTGGGAACTCTGTGAACAAATATCTTACAGAAGCCAGTGTAAAATAGCATGATCATTATTAACAGGGATACCGTAGACTCGTGCTCCAGGATGGTGCCAAATGGCTGCTGAAGCACAGGAGGACAGGATCAAAAACCTCTCTGTTTAGGGACAGACAGGTTATCGACATGAAGGGGAACAGATGAAACATTTGGTTGCTCAAGGCCTCCAAATACAAAGTAATTTTGAAGTTGATCCTGCCTTGAGCAGGGGTTTTTATCAGATGATGTCCAAGGGGTCCCCTCCAACCTCGGCTATTTTGCATCTCTACTGGGGACTTGTGCTCCTGACAAGGTGACCTTCCGTCCTTCCTGGAATTTCTAAGGAGTTAAATGAGTTCCTTGTCCTGCAGACACGTTGAGCAGAAATACTGCAACCACAACCTGTGAGGCCATCTGAAACCTCACTGCACCCACTCACATGGACTCAGTGAGCTTTGTATTTTTGCCTACATTGCATACAGAGTTGTAGCCCCTGCAGCCACTCAGCCCCAGCTGATCACTGATGCACAATGCTCTTTGCCCACATGGGCAGGACAGATGAAGAAGAGCAGGAGCCATAAACTGATTAAGCAGTGATGGAGGATGCAAACAAAGGCAGCCAGCACCTCAAGGTACCTGGGTATACAAAGTGTTTACGGCATTTTTCCCATCAAAACCAAACAGGAGAAAGCCTGCTTCAACACCAATGGAAATCTGATTGAGAGGTCCTTGGGGATCACAGGGAGAGCACACACAAAATACCTCAGCTTAGAAAGGGGATCTTCCTGAGCTCTACAAGGATTTGCTTTTCTTGGAAAACATTTACTGCAGATGTGTCAGTGTGACAGATGGGAGGTTACAGCAGCATGTGCATCAATGTGCACTGCTGTAGCCTCAGTCTCTCCCTCTTAGACCACTCAGCTTAAGTTCTTCTTGGATGTGCGCGGCCACATATGCACTGTCATGGCCAGTCCATGGCATCTGGAGACACCTCAGCCCCAGCTGGAGGTACGAGGGGACAAACTAGCAGCAGCGATTTGTTCCAGCCTAGCTGCCTCTTGCTCACTGTGAGACCACCAAGGCCTGTGGCCGGGGTCAGCCCTTTCCTACAGAGATGTTCCCAATCTGTTCTTTCCATGTGCACATCTTCCTCCCTCCCGTCCCCATGTAAACAGCAGAGCTGTCACCATCTGGCATTTCCAGCTGCTAAATAATTCATTGCCTTTTTGTTAACACAGAGAGAGTGTCTCTGGCCGAGGGAGCTGTTGGACCTTCAGCAAATAATCAAGGAGACTCTTAGCAACCTCTGAGTCCCTTCTGCCACCAGCACCCCAGCACCCAGCAGTAGGATCCTGCAGTTTGTTTCTAGGCTCTGTGCTCACGTCCACAGGGGGAACACACTGCTGCATTCATGACAGGAGAGGACTGGTGAGAGGATCGGTGTGAGCTGGCTTTCCCTATCAAGTCCTTCTTGCTGCCATCTTTCACTAACAGCAGGCTGTATTTGCTGTCACTCCAAGCCCTCCTGCCTGCAGGCTTCCCAAATGCAAGCCTTCACCTACCTAGTGCCGCCAGTCCCTGTTTCTCTACCCAGCAGTACTTTATCAGTGTCAGTCTTCCTGCACAGAGACAATTAAGGAGCAGGAGAGGCCGAAAGTCACCAGAGCAGCTCTGTCCCCCCTCTCCTGAGCACCTTCTGCTCCAAAGAAGTAATCCCATCATGCTCAGTCCTGTAACAGCGCTTGTAGCAAATCATATCTCCTCTGAAGATGATCTCAAGCTTGCTTTCCTGTCTTTTCACCAGTTCCTTCAGCCTCAGATTCCCAAACCAGTGCCTTTTTAGACCATTTTTTCCATCTAATCCCAACTCCTATGGTGCTGCTCTTAGGAGAACTTCTGCAAATCGCATAGCAGCAGCACTACCATTACAGAAACTGCTGGAAACAACCAGATAGGTGACTCGCACAGGAACAGCGCATGCAGCAAAAATGACAAGAAAAGATTTCTGCTCCCGTGCACAGCCTGAGCCCAGAGCTGTAGGACATGGGCAACCTCCCTCCAGAGCAGAGGTACCCACAGCGAGAGGTTGCATGGACACTGTGAGTCAGATAGAGAACTGCTGCCAAAAGACCTAAGCCAGTTTATGAGATAACACAGTACTTTGCAATACTCTGTGAACAGCACAGAGAAGTCCAACCAAGTGCACAGAATCAGCACAGCAGTTCCTATTTGCTACCACGCCACTGCAGGGAAGCTTCCTGCCATTGTGATTTTCCTGACCTTTATGGGGAAACAGAGGAGATGTTGTTGTCAACAACAGAGCCAGGTGGGTGTATTCACATCCAGGGGTGCCGTAAGAGCTCCCTGTTAGCAGTTCATGGCCAGTGTCAGTCACAGCCAGGCATCCCTCTGGGCAGGCACTGTTCCCAGCAGTGACAGCCACGTGAGGAAATGCAGAACAGGCAGGGCTGCAGCTGGGAAAATGAAGCAGTAACAGACAGGCAGGAATCACAGTGCCCTAGCCCATCAGGGTCTTACAAGAGATATGCTAATACAGGGTTAGGAAACGTGCAGGGTGACAGAAAAGCACTTGTTCCTCCTCTTGCAATGGCTGTTAATGGGCAGTGCATTTATCAGATTGACTGTTCAAAATGATTTGTTGGATCATTTCTATGAATCATTTGCAGTGTGTGAGGTTTGCCTTAAATAACCAGTGCCCTGATTGCTTTGTTTATACACCAGCATCTGCTTCTCCTCTCTGGTTGGGCGGGCACTAATCCAGAAAATCAGATTTCCAATTAAAAATCAAACATTTATTTTTCGTAGACACAATTCTGTAAAATTTGTCTTTCCCTTTAAACATTCTGACAGCAAATTCATTTGTTAGGGCATTAAGGGAAAGCCAGAGCAGCAAAACACCAAAACAAAGCTTTGGGAGAGCTCAGATAACTAAGCTGGGCTTCTCCAAGTGCCAGAGCTCGCTCAGCCTCCACATGCTGCTTGGGCAGGATGGACTCACTAGCTTCTGTGGCAGGTCAGCAGCTGTGGCATGGGACTGGGACCTGCTTCTGGTCAGCAGGGAAGCCAGGCTACAAAGCCAGATATTTGCTTGCCCGATGTCTCCTGGAAAGCCATCATCAAGAATGCTTCTCTTCCTTCCCAGGGAGCCATGCCCAGGCTGCAAGAGGGAAAATGAGGACTGATGTAACAGGAAGATCAGGTCCATGCCCTTCTGTGTCCCTGGCCATGCACCTCTAGCACCCGGCCTTGGCCAGCAGTGAGCAGGGTAGGAAACATAAGCCATTGCCACTGACTCAGCACAGCACAAGGCTGGGAAGTCTGATCCAGGCCCTGCACTGAGCTCAGCACAGCCTGGCCAAGGCACAAGTAGCAGCACCAAAGGGCATGATGACCTCTCTGTCCCTACAGCTTGGTGTACAGCAGAACAGGAATGCTGCATACCACATCCAGCCCTGAGTGGGCATGGTACTGAGGACACCATCCTCAAGGCACAGCCTCCAGGATGCAGCTCTCAGTAGTGAAATTGAAGAAGGTGTTACGTATGCCAAGCCCCAAAGCATTTTGCTCTGATAAGGCCATGGTACAGGCAATTCCCCAGCAGAAGGCTTCTGTCCAGTCTCCATCGGGACAGATACTGGGTCAGAGAACATATACCAGCTCTGTCCTATTAGCCTGCCAGAAAACAGCCATCCTGCCAACAGGGAGAAACACACCAGGAACAGCAACCTGCCGTGCTGATCAGACCCTGGAGTCAGTAAAGTCTGGAAACAAACGACCACCTGGCAGCAGCTGATGACTCCTATCAGGTATAACCACCTGCTCAGAGACTCATTTTGCCATCACCAAGCAAGACATGACTGCACAGAGAAGTGACAATGACCCATCAGCTGATGTCCCTTGTCCCTGTACAGCCCTGCAGTGGTGGTGCCCTCCTGGCGGTGCCAATCACTGCTAACCAGCTGTCCCACCAACAGGCATCATCTCATCTCCAACACCCACCAACACCAGCAAGGCTGACAAGTGCTGTTTGGCATCAGAGGCTGAGGAAAGCACCTGGAGGCAGAGAGCTGCTTCCCCTGTAAGGGTGACCATGCCCACGTAGAGCAGGGTGTTGTGCCAGCATAGAGAAGAGTGCTGCCTCCTCTGGGATAAACCCTACATCTTGGAAACATGGACATGGCTGCTCGCAATTTCTGTATAAGCCCACTGCAGGTCACATCTGCTGCTCACACCAGCAGAAGGTGCCAGAAGCACTGTGGGCTCCGGAAGCGAGGAAAAGGGAAGGTAAGAGAGCAACTCCTCCCTCCCCAGGCCCCTCTGACTACTAAGGAGCAGTGGGAGGCGGTGAGGAGAGTGGGAGTTTGGTGTGCTGCATTTCCTAAAGCCACCTGCTGCAGAGGCTCCTCTGTATCTGCAACACGGCACAGCTCCGTGCAGCTCAGCCCTGGGCAGTGCCGGGGTGGGCAGGGAGCCTCCCCAGGGCAGGGAACAGGCCAGGGTTGTGCTTGTGGTGCTCAGTCCCCCAAACCAGGAGCTGGGGAGCCAGCCAAGCCCCCACCATGGGCTGGGGCTCCCCTCCAGTTCCCGGGCCCTGCCACCGCCAAGTGCAGCTCCTTATCCCCAGCCTCCCACCTTACTCCTGCCCTCTGAGTCTTTCCTTCAGGTTCTGCTGGACATCTCCCTTTGCTTTGCCCTTGAGGTTCCAGCATCCACAGTACCCCTGCATCTGGCTCAGCTCCTGGAACAAAGGAATCCTCCTGCCCTGCCCAGCTCACCTCTTGGTGAGCACAAAAGATTCTTCCTGCAAGCGGTGGGTTATAACACTATATATACACACACACACAAGATGTAATTTTAGAGCGTTTGCAGAGCTAGAACACTTTCCATTGCCTGAGCTCAGTGCCAGGAACACAGAGTGAGGGTCGGGCTGCAGCAGGAGCCCACAGACACACATCGCTTACCAAACGTGGCCCCAGCATGGCTCTCCTCCCACCTCTGCCAGGCTTCCAGCAGCAGTGGGCAACACCAGATGACCAGGATGAATCACACCACCCGGTGTGTGGGATCTGGCAGCGCTGTGGAGGCTTCACCCAGGGGGTTACATAACAGGGCTGCGGCCGGACCTCAGCTTACAGCCTTGGGTCAACACACAGCAAAGGGAAGGGGAAGCCTCTGGTCGTGGGCACAGCAGCCTAGGAAGGGAAGACAGGGACAGAAGGTGCTCTCCAAAGCTTCTCGACCCTGTGGGGACCCACCACACGGCCACCCTCCTCCCCAGCATGCAAACAAATCTGGTCCTTGAATGGGGAGAGGGTGGATGCTGAGCCAGGCTCCCAGCCTCATCCCCCAGCCTTGTGCAGCCCACGCAGCCCGCAGAGGGAGAAGCGGGAAGCGGCTGCTGTGGAGAGAGGCAGCTCTCCAGGCAAGCTGCAGGCTCTGCAAGGTACACACTGTTCCAGCCTCCTCCTGCTGTCATGGGTGCAATGGTGAGATGGCTTGTTTCTGCCACCTGTCCCCTCTCCACAGCCACGTATCCCCTGCAGGGTAGGGCAGGGTCTGGCAGGGCAGGCAGCCCCTCACCTTCTCAATCCACTTCCTCCTTCCCCTCAGAGGGGACACGAGGAGCTGAGCAGCTCCAGAGCATCAGAAATAAACCCCAGGCAGTGGGAGGGGGGATGAGATGCCTGCTCTGTCCATGTCCGCCATCCAGCAGTGCCACACAGCCAGCGCAGGTTGGATGTGGCAGAGGAAAACACGAGAAATGGCTCGTTTGCCTTATGGGAAAGAAGGAAGCGTCACATCTGGGCGCATACAGAGGCTGGGGAAAGGACAAGGCATGGGGAGGAAGAGAAAGTGTGGGCCAAGAGGGGCAGCACAAAGCCAGGATTGGTGATGCTTTGAGCACAGCTCACCCTCGGAAAAAGACTGCCTGGGAGCGGGGAGATGAAGTTGATGGACAAAAAACACCAAGCCCTGTTACATGCAGGGCAAAATCATCTCTCTGCAGAAACCAGTAGCAACACTCCTTTCAACAGGGCTTCAAAATTACCTCATCGTTTTGGATGGAAAGAAGCCTTGGAAATTCAGCTGCAGGAGCTGTCTGAATAAACTGAAAGTTAGAGAAAATCCTCTCACACACGTAGCTGCTGGGATGAACTAACCCTGAATCCTAACTACTGCCCTGAAACACTAGGACAGTTGTAGGCAATAGCAATACACACACAAGAGATGGCACGGTAATTATGGCACGGCAACATTCAGCAATATTCTTTATAAGTCTCATTACTGTGTTTTTGTACAGCTTGGCTTAACTCTGCGTGTAGAAACACATGCAGACCTCCCTGCCATAGCTGAGCTAACCTGGAAGTCCTTACAACATAACATTCTCAGGGGTGGCAATCCACCCCAGCTTCTCTTAGCCTTATTCTTTTTGTTTTGTTTCTGAACAAGGAAGAATTTGATGAAATGTCATGAAAGAAAACAGAATAAATTAAAAACTTGGATGAAAAGCTCCCAACAGAAAAATCCAATGAAAGTGCCTGATCAGATTAGTAGCAGAGCAATATGAAAGGAAAAAAAGCAATAAAGAGGACTTGGAACCAGAACAAATAAAAGAATTATGACTTTCTGAAGCGCATATCTGACAAAAAAGTAATCAAACATTGCCCGAACTGAAAACCAATTTAAAACTTGAAATTGTAACAACCTGTATGCTAAAACTTTAGATCACTCTAATCTGGGAAAAAATGAGTAGAAACGCACACAGTGTGTTCTTGTTATCAGAGATATGCTCACTGGCTGAGCAGCTGGAAATAAAACCTGAGGAAGTACATAAGCAGCAAACTTTTTCTTAAAAAAAAAAAAAAAGCAGAGGGGAAAAAATAATCAATTATTTGAGTACAGAAGTAAGTTTATTAAAAGTTCACCGAATTTTGTGAGTTCAAGCAGGAGTGCCTGCTTCCCTTTCCAATCCCAATAAAAATGAGTGCGACAGGATAATCTCTGCTAGCTCTGAATTCTCATAAAGCCATCGGGTCATATCCTGGTTGTATTCTATTCTTCCTAAATTCTAATAAAATTCTGTTCCTACTGTGGAATCATTATTGTTAAATTCACTGTATTTACAAACAATGCTTTCATTTTTTTTTTTTTAATGGACACAGACTTCAAGCAGTTTTATGCAGCTAACCAGGAATCATTTTTCAAATGCTCGCTCTCAGCATTTGGAATCAAAATTCATTTTCCACTGAAATACAGTTGGAACAAATTTACAATAAATAATGAAGTGAAATGTAATGGGGAAATGTGTCACTCAGCATCTTCTAATATAAGAACTACAGGCATTAAGAATTGAAACAAATGCATGTCACACTATAACCTCACTCACTTAAGCATGGCACAGCACCCTGCTCAGCCAGAAGCACCACAACTTATACTCACCACCAAGAATCAGCTTGTCCTTAGGCAAAGAACAGCAACCCATAAACACAGAAAGATTACAGCTAGGCAATTACATCAGTGATTTCTGATCATTCATTTAAATCGTGACTTTGGCCCCTCCGTCCTATTCGGCATCAGGCTGAGAGCCAAGCAAGCAGGGCACAAATAAACTTACTCTCGAGTCTGAGAAGCACAGCTCATTCTTCTGCCTTTTTTTTTTTTTGCCACTTCCATGTAGTTCTGCCAGTTGTGTCCTCCCCTCAAGGAAAGCAGCCCAGAAACAAAAGGAACTGAGTATATTCCCAGCCCAGAACCTGCGAGCCCTGGAAATCTCTTACTGATGTAGAGACTGCTGATGCAGGCTCAGGGGAACTAGACAACCACCCCCATTTCTGGTTGTTTCTCTGACACTATTTTGGGGATCACACCATGGTGACCAAATTTCTCAGAACATGTGACTAACAATCACAGAAATCGCTGAGGCTGGAAGGTATCTCTGGAGACCATCCTGCTCAACCTCCCCGCTCAAGCCAGGTGACCTACAAGAGGTTGCTCAGGGCCGTGTCCAAGAAAGTTCTGAATATCTCCAATGACAGAGACTTGGCTCCAAACCAGAGCCACACTGAGCCCACACTGACCTGCTGCAGACAGGTCCTCCAGCCCAATAGTCCCAAGCCCAGGATCCTGGGAGCTGGGATCCCAGCTGCACTGGTGCCCTGTGATCTTTGGCCAGCCACTTCCAAGTCCAGTGTTTCACTCCCTTAGCGTGCCAGCCCTCATGCAACCTCTCAGCACCTCCAGTCTCCTACTACCACCTTCTAGCACACAGTGAAACAGTCCCTGGTAGAGGAACTCAGAATTACCTGGAGATGTTTTTCCCACCTGTCATACCCTGCTTTTCAGCGCTTGGGGGTGTAGAGGAGCCTGCCTTATTCCATCTCAGCCTTCCCCATGGCTCACCCAACCTACCCGCAGATAGCAAGACACAAGACATGAATGCTGAGGGTAAGGGAATCAGGTCACCTAAAGCTTCACAATGCTCCTACTGAGCCGGAGCACTATGTCTCCTCTTTGGTTCTCCAATTTAAATATATCATCACTTGAGATCAAACTACAACAGCTCTAGAAGCCCCTCCTTGGCCAAAGCAGGACTCATGGGGACAGTGCTGGGAGCTACACAAATGATCCTGGTGCTGAAATGCTGAAATGCTTCCGTACAGTGGCATTTAAACTCCCTGGAGACTGAGCAACATTACAGTAATTTCAATTAGGAATGTGATTTCCCAGCCAAAGAGGCTTGCTCCGCAGCCCTCAGCATGGATGCAGCACTTAAGTCTGTACAGCCATCCACTGAGAGGGCCATATGGGGCAGGCAGGGCAGGACCATGCTGAAGCTTCTGTAACCACCACAGAGAATCGCAAAAACTAGACCCAACAAGGAGGGAAGTGCTGGAGAGGGGAAGGTAAAGCAGGGGGATGAGAGAGGAGAACCCACGAATGAGGTCTCTCTATCCCACCTCCTGCCGTCTGTGTGAGGAATCCTGTGGGATCTGTCTCGCCCATTGAGCACTAACAACCATGCTGTGGGAAGGGCTGTGCACAGCTACCTGGCCCCAGATGATCACATTGTTGTCATAATGGTGTGAGTAAACTCACACCATTGTTGTCACCTAATAACAGGGGTGATAGCAATCAAATTTACCAGGCTGAGCTGCATTTGAAGCAGCAACTTAAAGCAGTTTTTAAAAGACATTTAGGCACCGTAAAGTGTAGGTAGATGCCAGAGTGGTCGTCAAAAGCACCGGGGCATCTCATCGCTGGAGGTCTCACAGCTGGGTAGGGACTGAGCGCAATAAGGCCACAGCCGAGGCAAACTGAGGCTGGAGCTGCTGCGCAGAAACCAACCAAAGAGAACAAATACGCTCCACCGCTTCCCCTGAAATGATCTTAAAGCAAACAGCTTTTGATCTGAGCTCAGTACATAAGCAATGCAATGTTTTCTTCAAACTTTTGGCTAAGTACGCTAAATATATTTACAGCAATTAAGCTATGTAGGTAAGAATAGCTGTTTGCACAGCAAGCACAGTGATGTCTTCATATGAGTTTAGGTGATTGATTAGTTTAATAACAACTAAATTCACTAGTGGGTGTCAGAAACATTTCTCCTTCTCCCTGCTGCTTTGGTGAAGTGATCACAGCCTGTGAAGACGAGTATTTCCTGCGAGGAATATTTAAAGCAGACACTCCTCCTTCTACAACTCTTCAAATTCTGGCTCTGGAGCTGTACTGAACCCCAATTCCTGTGCCTGGGGCCACAAGCTTGGATAGCAGAGGGGCAGTGGCCCAGCAGCAGGCCTCATGCTCCCTGCAGGCCACAGTGACCAAGGTGTGGGCCTGCCAATTCATGGAGTGTTTTGGAGAGCAGGGACAGAGGGATTGGTGTGATATCATGGGGGGGGGAAAGCAAAAAACAACAAAATAAAAGAAAAAAGAAAGAAAAAAGCACTGAAAGGGACTGAGGCAGTTATGGGAAGAGCAGAGCCAATATGCTGCCATGGCAAGCAGGCAGAGGTTTAGGCTTACAGGGAAGCCAGAAAAGCCCATATGTGCTATGGAGTCAGAGGCTGCAGGGGTCAGGCAGCCTCCATGCTTTTATTTATTACTCATTTGTTTGCAGAGGGCTGTTTGCCAGGCTACTGAAGACAAATCCTTCCTGACAGAGATGCCCCTGCTTCCCTCTCCATCTGCTCAGCTCCGGCACCGCTTTGCAGGCAGCAGGGCCAGCAGGATAAACTCAGCCCTGCCCCTGCAGCACCTGGTCCTGCTCCCTCCTACTTCTTCTACACCTTCCCCAAACTCCCCTCTGAACAAAAACCACAGCATCCCCCTCCATCCCAAGCAGTACTTCCTGCTTCCCCTGCTCAGACAGGTCTGCCCTGCACCAACACTATAAGGCCCAGTGCAACACGGAGCAGGGTTCCACGGAGAAAGGTGATCACTCCCACCCAGTCTTCCCCTCCCCTTCTGTCTCCAGATCCTCCCCCCACTGAATTCTCACAAAGAGGAGAAAGCAGAAGCATGGATCAGTTCAGGAGATGGCAGGAAAGCAGTTAAAGGAAAAAAAGATTTTCATGCAAAAAAAAAAAAAAAGACAAAACAAAGGAAAAAAAAAACCAAAAACCAAAAAACAAACCACGCTCACAAACCAACCAACCAACCCAGCAAACAAATCAACACCATAAACCTCAGCCAAACAAAGGTACCTCTTTGTGCTGGATAACACTCTCTGTGTCAGGGAGATCTCTGCATTGCACACTCCTATGCAGCACCTCTGCCACGCGGGAGGACACGAAGCGCGGAGGGGAGAAGGCACGGCCCGGGTCTGCAGGCAGACCCGGGTGAAGTACAGTGGGGGAGAGCAGCTAAGATGGTGACACAACCCCGACCTTACGGCCCCTTCTGCTGCAGTTACTGCCGCCCAAAGCCGGGGGCGGAACGGGGAGAGGCACCTCCGGCCCCCCTCCCGATGTGGTCCCCGGGTGAGCTGTGCGGCCGGGGTGACGTGGGGACCGAGCACAGCTGTGGCACGACACAGCGGCGGGGTGACATTTCGGCTGGCACAGAGGCAGCGGCGCAGGCACCCAGAGAGCTGCCGGCCCTGGGGCTCCCTCCCTTCCTGCGCCTCCAGGAGCCCGAGGCAGCCCCGCACCGCGCTGCGCCCCGCCGCTCATCCGTCCGGTGCAGACAAGAGCTACGTAGAGCCACGCCGGTACGCGCCGCAACACGCGGGTGGGAAACGGCACCTCACCCGCGAGAAGTACCCGGAAACCTCCTCCGGCAGCAAGCCGGCCCCCTCCCCGCACCCCGGCCCCGCGCGGCCCTCCTCCGGCATCCCACCGCCGTCCGCCGCCGCCGTTCCCGGCGGATCCCGCGGGCGCGTCAGCCGCGAGCCGAACCCCGGCACGGCTCCCTCCCCTCCCTACCGCCCAGCGCCGGCCCCTACCGGCCGCCGACCCGCGCCCGACACCGACCTGCCCGCCGCTCGCTCCGTTCGGGGCCCGCCGCCCGGTGCCCGGCCCGGGAAGAGGAGGGGGTCGGGCCGCCCCGCCCCGCCGCCCGCCCCGCTGCGGCGCCCCCCCTCCCCGCCTCTGCGCTGCTCGGAGCCGGGGCCTGCGCTCCAACGGGCCCCGCGGCTCCGGCTGGGGGAGCGCTGCGGGCCGGGCGGCGCGGAGCGGCCTCTGCGGCAGCCGGCCGGGGGAGCCGCAGGGCGGTACGGAACGGCGCGGCGCGGCGCGCGTTGCGGAGCGCAGCGGCGTTCGCTGAATCTCCGCTGCGGATGCGGCGTCGCCCGGTTGCGTGGTAGCTGAGAAACTTGGCGGGGTCCTACCGGTGCCGAGCGACCGTAGGGTGGGACGGGAGCCTGAGCCGCCGGGGTGCAAAGGGGCTTCGAGAGCCCGTTCTCCCCCCGGTACCCACCGCGCTCCTTCTGACCGAGCAATAAAAGGCGAAGGAGCAGCAGCACGGCGGGCTGCGGGTGCTCCGGGCCTCCCCACTTCCCATCCCAGCCGGTAGCCGCCACCATAGAGCGACCCCGACGAGGTCCCACTGACGTCCCGAGCGCTTCGTTGCTGCCACCCCATGGGGTTGCCCAGGTCCCACACACGTGGTTGCGGTGCTGAATAAACAGCATCTGAGGCACCCTCTAAAAACTCGTTTAGACTCATTGCGTCTCTTTCGGGCTGAGGAAGCGCAGCCCAGTGCAGAGCCCCTGCCCGTTAGGGGAGCTAAAGCCTAATGAGCACAGCCATACAGGTACGCTAAGCGAGGGAACCAAAGAACACAATGAACAGACAGCCTGCACTGCTGATGGTGCAGGGCAAAGCGAGGTACAACGGGACCACCAATAAAACATTATAGTGTCAGTGAGACCTTTGATCCCAGCCTGTGGCTTTGAGAAGCTCCCATAGCTAAAGCAATGTGACTAACATCAGGGAACACTGGAACAGACAAGGACTTCCACCCCTCTCTCTCCATCTCCCTCAGCCCCAGCAGCAGCTGTGATGCAGAGAAGTTGCTCAGCTGCCCACTCACTCCCAATGAGCCAGCACTGATCTTACAGTGTCGCTTCCTGGTGCCCGGCCCGGGAAGAGGAGGGGGTCGGGCCGCCCCGCCCCGCCGCCCGCCCCGCTGCGGCGCCCCCCCTCCCCGCCTCTGCGCTGCTCGGCGCCGGGGCCTGCGCCGGGCCATGACAGCTCCTCGTGGCAGGTGACATGGGCTGTGTCAGGACTCTGCAGGCTGCACAACACGTGCTCTGCAAACACTGAGCTGCAGATGCTGTGGGAAAGACAAATTGATGGGGGTTTCTAGAATCACTTGTGACAGTGGATTGCTTCTGGTTCCCCAGTGCAAGATTCCCATTTATCAGTGAGTACAGACTGTATTATTCATAAGCCAGGGCTTCTCTGGTCCATTGAGCTGGAAAGCAAGATGCTCCATCATTTAAACTGGCAAATGCCACAGTAAAGCACTGACTCCTGAGTAGAGCTGGCCTCCTTGGCTGGGACCCTGACCCACAAAGAGCGCTATGGGTATGGTCTTGCAAGGATTGAGATGGTCACGTGCTGGCTGTTCCCTACCAGGTTGGCCCAGCAGGGTGCACTGGGTCTTGCCTGGAGGCAGATGGTGGAAGGAGAAAAAGCAGAGTTTAGATTTGGAGCCCAGGGGAAGAAGAGCAGGCAGAGAGGTAAACATCCCCTATGAGGCACCCTGCATGGGTGCACTGCAGCGCAGTCTCTCACCATGCCGTGGGTCAGACAGAGAAGCCCTGCACATAGTGCTAGGTTAAAGCATCCTCTATACAGCTTGGGTGTAGCCTCCTGCTTCCTTGCCTGCAAACTGTTTCACAGACAGAGTTGTCTGTTACTAGAAGGATTTCTTCTCATTACATGGTGCCTATCCTTTATAAACAGGAGTTTATTCTCACCCTGGTGACCAAGAGGGGGTTATCCCCAGATAGAGAAGGAAGTTTGTAATTGAGGGAATTAACCCTGCAATCACACAGCACTGGGTGGCCCTCCTCTGAGGCTGACATCACACAGCCCTGCAGTACTTGGTCTCATCGCAGCCATGAGTGCTCAGCATTTCTTTACACTGGGCTCCAGAGCACTGAGCAGACAACCAGCAAACATTGCCCACGCAGTTCAGTAACCACACAAAGCAAGTGCTGTTGAATCCCACCTAAGGCAGCCCCTTGGATGGAGGCAGGAGGCTACTCCCTGATCCTCCCCAGCCTTTTCCCTTCCTAGTACTGCCTGTCACCTTCCAGAAACACCTCCCAGCTGCGGTAGCTAAGGAAACAGGGCTCCTGCAGGCAGCAGCTCCTTTCATTGGGTACCAGCACTGCAGCCTCGAGGGCTCCCAGGGAACTGAGATGTGCACTCAAGGCTATGGCAGTGCCAGTCCCACACACAGCCATACAGAGCCTCTGTCTGCCCTGTGTTGATCCCAGAGCCTGAACACAGCATATCATTCCCCACTTGTACCTCCCAGCAGTCACACCAGCCAACTCTGATGCGTTAATTAAGAAAGTTAATTTCTTAATTTTCAAGTGCTCACCCCAGACCATTGCAGGGCTCTCTAAAGGCAACTTTCCATGGGTAATAACAGAGAAATGGGGACCACAGCTGCTAAGACAGGAAATCATTTCTCCTACCACCAGCTCCCTCGCGGGTTGCTATGTGCATGCTTGTAATTTCAAATTTGCTTCCAACATCACCCACTAACCAGGCTGTGTGACCAGGCACTAATCAGTTACATTAAAGTATGCTAATTGGCTCTTCTCTGTTGCTGTTCTGATGGGACAGCATGCCTCAATGCTTACATGTGTGGCATTTCTCCCCAGCTCTCAACCTCCCTTTTCCAGCTGCCCTCAGCAGCGAAGTGCTCCTGAGGTGCCACCCCACTGCCACAGCCCCCACCAACAGGCGGCACAGCAGCACAGGTAGCTCAAGCCATCCAAACCACTGCTGTGGCTCCAACACAACTGCTCATCTTGACGATGAATGAATGCCAGCCACCCTGCTTGCAGCCATCCTTGTCTCCAGCAGTATCACATGGGGGTCCCACCTGCTCCCCTGTCCTTGCAAGCAGCTAGTGCATTTCCTGCCCAGCATCCTGCCACTCACCAATCCATCTTCCTCCCTACACGCTGCCTTTTGCAGCACTGAACACTTAATTTACCTCCTTGAAGAAAGACAAATGGGAGATCATCACCTACACCTGCAGGCTTTCACTTTTGCGCATCAGACACCCATGCATTCCCTGAGAAAAGTCTGCCCTGGGGTCAGGCCCGCTGCCACTCACCTTCCAGTGACAGTTGCACTGACTTGGCCTCGTGCCTTGAAGCCCAGGGCGTGCGCATTGCTTACTTGTGGCTCTGGTAATGTGTGTCAATGCAAAGTTGGATCTGCTCATTCTCTGGAAAAGACTTCTTCCTCTCTAAGGCAGATGTATCTGAGAGAGGAATAGAATAAACGTTTGGTTACACACAGCTTGTAGAGAGGTAACAGATTTCCTGAAATGGAGGTCATTCAAGAAAAGTGCAGCTGTGGCTCTTACAGACAGGTGTTACAGCTGGACAGATTATCATGGTGAAAACCAGAAATTAAACAGGGAGGGAATATTCACCTGTACCCAAAGATCTAGATTCACAGGAAATACTCCACAGAAGAGAGATCTCCAAAAAGAGATCCTTCCTCTGTGGCAGTCAGCCCTTAAATGGGGTCTAGAGTCTATCGCCTTCACCTGTGCTCCCACGGCTGGCTGAGTCCTTTACTCAGGTGATCAATCAGCGATTCAGGCCACGACTCAACAGTTCCCATGCAGGTGGTGATGGTGGGGGTGGGCTGGTGGTTATACTACAACTTTAATGGTTCTATGATTTGCCGATCAGAGCCAAATCTTTCCTACAGATTTAAGGGGAACATCCCTTCTGTACTGAGAGCTGCAAGCAGTAATTCCCAGTGGATAAGAAGATCCAGTCTGAGTCCTCGACCTCCTGAATCACGACCAGGCATTCGTGATGATGCTTCAAGCAATGGGAGAATGATTGCACACATAGCAGGGAAAAGTGATGGTAGTTTTAATGAGAATGTCAATGGATACTGGGGGCAGATGTGAGCTGACAGCCTGAGCCAGGAGAGCCAGCATGGGAGATGCACGTGATGTAACGAAGCACATTGGAGCTCAGGCCAAGCACACAGCCTTGCGTGCAGGATGTGCCCCACACACGTGCCCGGCCATCCCGCCAGCACGCAGCCAGCACTCCGTGCACTGATGTTCTCCCCGGCTAAAACGAGCCGCCGGACGCCCAGCTAATGAAGATTCAGCAGCACGGTCCTTTCCGAATGCCACTAGAGCCATTAACCCTAACCGGGATTCCTCACACGCAAAATACTCGACAAAAGCATTTTGCTAACTCCTCTCCTGTATGCGCGCCTAAGCTCCCCTAAGGCTCCCCTGACACCCGCTGCCTTCCACAGCGCCACGGCCCAGTACAGCTGCGAACCGCCCAGCACCAGCTCCGCCCACGTACCTCCGCAGCGGCCCGGGGCCCGGCCGACGCCTCCCGGGCCCTGCGCGGGCTCGGCGGGCCCCCGGCGCCACCTACTGGCGGCACCGCGCCCGTGCGCTTCGGGGAGCGGGACGGCCCGATGGGGGCAGCCGGGACCGCGGCGATACTCCAACCCCACGGGGCCGGAGCCGGAGGGAGGCAGCTGGAAATGTGTCTGGAGAAAGCCCAGGTCTCGTTGCCGCGGGGACCGCTTCCTGACAGGGCAGGTTTCAGCTGCCAGGAGCTTCATGCAGTCTGGTGCGGGGCTGCCCTTGGTGTGCTGCCGCCAGCCTGACCTTGGGCCTTGTGGAAGCAGCACCAGGGGCTTCGTTTGATACCAGGTGTATCGGGTGGCTCCTCATATCGAGCTGGAGCTACTCTAGGAAAATATGCCATTCATCAGTAATAGCTACAGAGGTGTACAGAGACTGGTGATGGGGACGAACAGTGGAACACCTCAGCCCACTCAGGGGTTGTTGTAGGAACCCCTTCCAAGTGGGCATCAGAATGACAGGGTAACAGCCCTTCTTCTCTGGGCACTGGAACAGGCTGCCCAGGGAGGTGGTGAAATCACCATCCCTGGAGCTGTTCAAGAAATGTCTAGATGTGATACTGAGGAACATGGTTTAATGGGCAGTGTTGGTGGTAGGTGGATGGTTGAACTAGATGATCGTAGAGGTCTTTTCCAATTTTAATCATTCTATTATTCTTCTGCACCAAACCCAGTGCTCAGAAGTCCAAGTGCCTTGCGATCCAACTTCTGCATCTGCCAGAGGCTTGTCTTTCATACAGAAGCACAAATGGCCTGGGGTGAGATGGCCCCTTCACAGAATCACAGAATCACAGAATGGCCAGGGTTGGGAAGGACCTCAAGGATCATGAATCTCCAACCCCCCTGCCACATGCAGGGCCGCCAACCTCCCCATTTAATGCTAGACCAGGCTGCCCAGGGCCCCATCCAGTCTGGCCTTGAACACCTCCAGGGACGGGGCATCCACAACCTCTCTGGGCAGCTGTTCCAGCACCTCACCACTCTCTCTGTAAAGAACTTCCCCCTGACATCCAACCTAAATCTCCCCTTCCTCAGCTTAAAACCATTTCCTCTCATCCTGCAGTTATCAACCCTTTCAAAGAGTTGATTCCCCTCCGCTTGTAGGCTCTCTTGAGGTACTGAAAGGCTGCAATGAGGTCACCCTGCAGCCTTCTTTTCTCCAGGCTGAACAAGCCCAGCTCCCTCTGCCCGTCTTCATAGGGGAGGTGCTCCAGTCCTCTAATCATCTTTGTGGCCCTCCTCTGGACCCTCTCCAACAGCTCTGTGTCTTTTTCATACTGGCGGCTCCACACCTGGACACAGTACTCCAGATGGGACCTCACAAGAGCAGAGTAGAGGGGAACAATCACCTCCCTGTCCCTGCTGGCCACCCCTCTTTCGGTGGAGTCCAGGATACCATTTGCCTTCTGAGCCACAAGGGCACACTGCTGGCTCATGTTAAGTTTTTCATCTATCGAGACCCCCAGGTCCTTCTCCACAGGGCTGCTCTCAAGGACTGCTCCTTCCAGTCTGTATGGATGCCTGGGATTCCTCTGGCCCAAGTGCAAGACTGGGTTCAGGCAGCTCAGGCAGCTGTGCACTGTGGTACATGGAGACAGAGCACTGCAACAAGCAAGACAGCATTTGACCTGGTAGATGGGTTGCTGGAGACCTGCTTTCTGCTTCCAATGCTGTTAGAACATTCTGCATAATGAATCCTAAAAGGAAAAGACACGCTGGAGCAGGTGGCAGTTAAGCAGAGAGTCTGGCCTTCCATGTAGCAAGGAAGTGTTCGTTTAAAATCATCACTGCCTGTGCTCTAGTCGGGGTAGTGCTTAGAAATATGACTGCATGTATGAAATATGACTGCAGCTATGTACAGTGCATGTAGTGCCCCAGTTGATAGCTAGCATTTTTGCCGAGCCTTATTTAGGGACTGCTCTCACAGATGCACTGGAGGAGCATCTTCATGACACGGCAGCAGCCATGTAACAGCAGGGAGCAAGATCTCTTCTCCCAGAACACTACTGCAGAAGGAGGCAGGATTAATCCAAGTCTATTTTCTGGAATTGATTTAACACTGTGTTCATTTATCTGCAGCTCTTGCTGAAGCATTTCATATTTCAGATCTGATTTCGCTGTTTCCAAGGCTGAAAGGCTTGCTTCTCTGGGGAACAGCAGTTCTGCAAGAGAACAACAAGTAGGAGCCTTAGGGAAGCAGCAACAGGGAAGGAATATTTTATCTTTAGTAACTGGTCATTTCCATTTTGGAGGTAGTGAAAGAAAAGCCATCTGGTGGGTGCTGAATATTCACTATGTAAACAGTGACTTGGTTATGAATATGTGCATGCAATATTGTTTATTATTTATAGGATTCCTTAGATGTGCAGATTGGGAACAGTGCTCAACAGCAAGAGACCGTGGGAGAGGAAGTCTAGGCAACTGGCTTGGGGTTGGGAAGAAGGATGCTGCCCCTATAAAAAGTGGAATTGCACCTCTTCTGGAGCAGCAACTGCTCCTGCTGACAGCAGATTGCCACCGAATTTGTCAGTAAATTTGGGTTTGGATTGCCTCCATTCACATTTATTATTTTAATTCTCTGCTCCTTAAAAGATGTTCTCCTGCAGTGCCCTGTCTGGGAATGACCCAGCACAGCACAGCTGGGCCAGCTGCCTTTACTTGCTGTGGTATTCACCTGGGGGTGAGGGAATCTATGGCTTAAATTCGGCTTTATTGCTCAGGAGCAAATATCAAATCAGTCAGCTTAAACAGGAGACATATTATTGTGCATTTTTCCTGTGAGCCTGCTAGAAAGAAAAGCAAGAAAAGGATTCCCATGGAGAGCCAGGGTGACACAGTGTTATCAGAGTATAATATCAAGTACTAAAGAGTTCTAAGGATAATGGGGATTCAAGAGCACCTGGGCACATTCAGAAGATACTCAGACCTTTACAGGAACATCACTGGCTGTGCACTGTTTTTCCTCTACTTCCCCAAAAAGATGTTGAGGTGTTTATATGACTCCAGGAATGAGGGAAATTGCCTAGGAAAGGCAGGAAGAATTGTAAGGAGTTTCATACAGGAGAAGACAGTTCTGGTGACTGCTCTGATG
Organism: Perdix hodgsoniae; assembly: GCA_035772895.1. Classification (NCBI taxonomy): domain Eukaryota; kingdom Metazoa; phylum Chordata; class Aves; order Galliformes; family Phasianidae; genus Perdix; species Perdix hodgsoniae. The sequence goes on along the minus strand of JAPSGF010000001.1, from coordinate 1,543,077 downwards.
TTTTGCGGAAAGAGCTCTGTATTCCTTGCTAAGTGACTGTAAGCAGCCTGTATTCTGCACTCACAGGGCTCTCCCTGTCATCACATCTGATATTGGAGGAATGTGGTCATTGTGGCAGTTTCTAGGCTGCAGGAGGACAAACAGTCTCAGGCAGCCAGCACTAATTCATGCAGAGCATTAAAAAAGCAAATCAGCTAATGTTTTGAAGAATGACTTGTCCTTCTACTAAGGCACTGCGTCCTGCTTTAAATCCTGTGGGTTAGAAGACAGCTGACACGTCTTAGAAAGCAGACATATTTTTTTTCCTTGTCTAAATATATCCTTGGTGCTCATACTGCTTGGGCTGCCTGAGTCATGGACTCTGTGGCAGAAGTGACAGTAAATGTGCTGCGGGTTGCTGTTCAGATGTTCTGATAGTGGGTTTTGCTCAAAAGACATAAAACATCAGTTAAAGTCTATTCAGTAGCTCATCCTTGGAAGCAATTGACCCTTTGTCAATAAACAGTTCCTCTGTCTTCCTGAGAGCTGGAAACCCATTTGCTATAGGATGCTGTCACAGGGAAAACTAGAGATCAGGCATGTTTGAAAGAGTCAGGTTCTAGCTGCATTTTTTATTCATTTCCATTTCTCTTCCTCACTTGCATGGATTATTGACCCAAAAACATCTCTTTCAAATGCAAAGACACAGCAAGGCATGGATATGTCTTTAGGTGGCAGATTATTTGCTAATTTATTTTAGAACTGTCTGGATTACTTTTCAATGTATGACGCTATCTGAATCGTAACGTGTCCCTGCCTAAATACCTTGCACAATTCAGATTATCTCCTAGCTTGTTCCTACATTGATTGATAAGCTGAGAGGCTTGTAGTGAGAAAACTGCAGCCAAATTAACCTTCAGAAAACCTGTCACACTGAGACAGAAAGGAAAAACCCTCTCTCAACATTGTTCTTGAAGGAAGGAGAAAGCGAGAGTAGATAAAGATTGACTAGATGGGGACTGAAAAAGATGTAGAATTGCTAAAGTCATAGTTTCACACGCACTTGACAGAGCGCTAAAGTCATGACTATCTTTCAGCTGTTTAGTTCCCACCTCTTACTTTGTTAATAAGTGTCCTCTTCACTGAAACCCCTGACATAACTGATGCAGCACAGTGGGCAATCTAAGTCAAAATCATTAAAATCTGGCAATAGAAATCTACACTGACAGCTGCCTGCACTCAGTGCTGGCTGCTCCTCCACTCAGGTACCTGAGCAACAGACACAATATCCCAGGTCCTTCAGGCTTTTCATCAAAAGTTTCCAAAACACAGCACAAGACTGAGAGAATGAGGTGGCTTCATCTGGAGAAGACATGGTAACCATTTTCAAGTACACAGACATCACAGAGAGAAAAAGATTTACATTTTCTGTATCCACTGGGCATGAAATAAGGACTAAGGACTTTAATTGCTGCAAAGGAATTTCAGATCCGATAGGAGGAAAATCTGAAAAGGTGAGAAAGAACTGGATGAATTGCCTTGGAGTAGTGGAGAATCCCCATTGCCAGGGATATTCAGGATCTAGTCGGACCCTTTTCTGCAAAGGATGGATATATCTGGGTAAAGGAAAAAGAGACACTTGGAAAGATGGTTGAGTTGGCCTCTGAAGATCATTTATCGCTTTGAGTAGAAACTTTGTATTAGTATCCTATTTCAGGATGTTCAGATCTGCCCCTTGATAGCATAAGCAAGTGTAAGAAAGGGACTGAGCTCTCTTTTCCTCTCAGTGTTCAAGTTTCCATCTATGTGGACCTGAAGCTGGACAGCATAAAAACCTGCAGCTCTGCTGCCAACCATGCTATATAATTTTTGTTGCTAAATTGAAGACATCAGGCCTCACCTGCTACATTTCATGGCTGTTCAACTTCACCTAACAAAACAGGAAATCTCTCCAGATACTGTGGGTGTTCAAATTTTGAACGTTAACTAGCTAGAAAAAGGAAGAAATCTCACAAGAACTTTATAAGGTTTGTACTTAAATGATAATTTAAGACAAGCAGCACTGCGTTTACCACAGAGAGCATTCATTTCTCCCAAGCTATCACAGTAAACAGCAGATATTAACTCACTCATTTCAGAAAAAAATCACCATCAGGATGTATCTTGAATGCTAGACTAATGGATCTGAATGAAGTAATGCACATTTTGAGCTGGAAGAAATGATACATAATTTGTGATGCAATTTAAAACAAGATCTTGAAAGTGGTTGGGCAGGGTGTATCGGAGCATGGAATTGACTAGAACTTCATTTTATTTTGCTTAAAATGGCTGAGCATAGGCAACAAAAGGATCTAGGGAACAAGCTACCAAGATGTTCATCTGCCAGTCATTGGGACCAAGTGTATCCTATGTTATTGAGCTAGAAAATGAAAATGCCAGCTGGCTGACAATTGTACAGATTATGCCACCTCCTTCACTTGGGAAATACTGGGAAATGTGCCCCCTCACACATGGGGAACAATACCCACTTCACACAAACACAGGGAGCAGGGGAAAGTGACATGATGAGATTCAGTCATGTTAACACTGGAATGAAAGCGAGTATTAATCAATGTACTATGCTAATTTTTGGAAAACATCTGCACAGTAGGTAATAACAACAATAAATTGCTCCTATTGGTGTTCCTCATGCTCACTTGTTAAGGTTTTCCAGAGGCAGACATGTGGCTTGAAATCTGCCCTATACAAAAGACAGGAAAATTCTAATACATGGATTAAATAATTTATCTACAATTGAAAGCAGGATGGAGAACTACTCCATCTCCTGGGTCACAACCAGAGTCTGTCCAGGGAAACTTTCTCCCCAGAGGAGGAGTAGGATTGTGCCACACATTCAAGTTATCGCGTGTAGATGATCTTACAATGGAAAAAATTCAAATTCCTGATGAAAATCTTGCTACTGGCTCCAGATTAGCTGCTGCTCTCACTATTCACTTACTTGTTGTGTTAATTTCTTTATTTACTGACCTCTCTCTTATGCATACACATGCACATGAATAGGCAAATTCATCCATAGATAACTGCTTCCTCATCCTGTCAACTTCTCATCATATCGACACAATGGCATTGAAGGAGGAATTTTTTTTTACTATATTCTAAAATATGCAGCCAGTATTTTGACAGTGACAAATCATAAGCAGCAATTTGCAAGAGCATTTTAATGAGAATGTGTGGGATAAACTGCCCTACTGTTTTCCTCTCCTCTCCTCTCCTCTCCTCTCCTCTCCTCTCCTCTCCTCTCCTCCCCTCTTCTCTCCTCTCCTCTCCTCTCCTCTCCTCTCCTCTCCTCTCCTCTCCTCTCCTCTCCTCTCCTCCTTTCTTCTCTACTTCCCTTTCCTCCCCTTTGGCTGTTGCTTATTATGTTCCCTGTACAGGCAGAGTTAATAGCTTTCATGAGATATGGTCCCTTCAATCTAAAAGTCTCTTATTATATGAAATAAACTCTGTGGTGTTTTTTGGTTTTAATTTTTATTATTTTGATGTAATCTGTTAAAATATGGAGGAAATAATGTCTGATTATTTAAAGATAAAATTCTCACTGGGTCATGTGTCTTTATTGCAAGGCTCAGTCTACTTTAAACTGATGAGTTAAGGGAATATTGGAGGATTTTTATTCTCAGCAGTCATGACAGGAGAATGAGGGAGGTGGGAGTGAAAGCTAGATTGGTTCTGAGCAGCTCTCCTTTCAGCTCTGCCGAAGGTGTCTCTTAGTTGTTTGTCATAGCAGACCCAGCGCCTACAGGCTTAGTTTGCACTTTCTTTTACGAGTATCATTGCCTCCATTTTTCTCAGAAACGTTGAATCATGAAAGTTATCTGGTAGAAAAAAAGCATTTCTGATAAAGAACCCTTGAACTTGGTTGCTGTCACCAACCTCCAAGCTAGTGCAAGTGTCAGAGATAAGCACAGCCACCCTCTGCTCCAGATCTCTCTCCCTAGAAGAAAAGACATGGAACACATTTTAATTTTAATCTGTGTATTCAGACAAAGGGAGAGGCAATCTGTTGCTGGGTGTGTTGAGGTGGGCTATAAAGCCTTGGGCCTATGATAAGGCTAAAGCCAGCAGTCCTCTTCTTTCCCCTTCCTCTGCCATGGGTGCTTTGTCTGTGGAGGGAGAAGGGATGCTTCTCATTGGAGCTGAGTGGGTGCAGCATGTAGGTGTGTGGGAGAATGAGAGGCTGTGCACAGCACCAGTGTAGACAATGTGAGAGTGTGTAGGTGGCCAGTGGGGTTGAGGTCGTGCAGCTGTCAGAGGGGAATACATGTTGGCACAGTTTCCACCAGCCCATCATGCTGCCCAAGCACCTCTGCTCATACACCAAACCCTCTCCTATACACCTGCTGTTATACAGGGCAGTTCTAACCACCCAGGCAGAGACTATCCCCCGGGTTCCCCGTGTCTCAGATTCTGGTTCGAGCAAGAGATGCCTCGTGGGACGGTGACACCTCAAGACCCCGAGCACACGCTTGTCCCCCCTCGGAGTCTCTGGGAGGGAGCGGAGGGAGGGGGAGGACTTGCGGTGGTGCTGAACGGACAGCTCCGGGTCCGCGGGACGGAGGGGGATAGGAAGGGAAGGGGACAAGGGTGTGGGGTCGGGGGAGGAAGAGAATCGTACTGGGGAGCGGGAGAAGAAAAATAGGACAAAAACTGAAAGAGAGGCAGGAGAGGGAGAGAGACAGAGCGACAAGGGCAGAGGCAGCGGCAGAGACAGGGGACAGGGATAAGGCCGAACAGTGTGGGACAACAAAAGAACAGAATGGGAGGGATGGAAGGAAAAGGAGACAAAGGGAGGAGAAGGAGCAAGGGGTCGGACTGCTCTACGACGCGGCAGCCGCGGGGGTCTCGGCTTGACTGAAGGCGGTAACGGCGGCTCCGAGGTGCCAGACGGACGGTATCGGGGCGGCAGGGACAAGGGGGTCGCAGGGCGGCGGCGTGCATAGGAGCCGACCGCCCACAGCCGCCGGGACTCTGCAGGCACCGCGGCGCTGGGGAGCTCGCTGGAGCTGCCGGCGAGGAGTGCTCGGAGTGCCGGGGCAGCCACGCCGCGACCGGACTGGCTCCGAGATGCCTTCGGTCCTCCGGGCTCTCCGCGTCCCCACGGTACGGGCTGAGACCCGGGGCCGAGGGGAGCACAAAGGGAGCCAGGGGAGCCCGCCCGGTCGGTGCCGACCCGCTGTGGTCGGCCAGAGCCGCGGCTGCGGCTGCGAGGCCGCCCAGCTTGCTAGACCAGCGCCGCAGGTTGCATCCAGACAGCACTCGACCAGCTGTTTTGTGCATTTTCTAATTTCGTGCACAGCAGGGCAGCGGTCAGAGAGGTAATCTGTAGATCCGTGGCTTTAAGGGATAAATTAGAGCATTGGATTTGATCCGTATTGCAGTGGATTAGAGCAACCTCTCCCCCCTCCCCTTCTCCTCCCCCCTTCCCTTCCAATTCACTCCCCCCTCCTCCAGCACCACCTTTTTTCTTCTCATGCAATACCAAAACTGACCCTGCCTGGCAGAGGGACTCTGCTAGGCGAGCGGAGCGGTGCCTATACCGCCGGCACACCGAGGGAGCCAGCTCTTCCCCTTCAGCCTCCGCAGCCCCTCCGGGGCACCGCCGCTGCGAATTCCCCGGAGGCAGACGCCGGGGCCGGGCTGCCTCCTCCGGGCGCCGGGGAGCGGGCGCTGCCCCGGGGCTCCCCTTTGCCGAGCCCCGCCGGGGCCGTGGGGCGGCGGCGAGAGAGAGCTTCCCCGCCTCGGGGCGCTCCCGGAGCAGAGCGGGGCCGGGGACCCGGCAGGAAATGGAAGGATGAAGTGTGCAGCCGGAGCGGTGATGTTCGTCCTCTCCTTGCTCTCCCCTGCAGGAACGTAATCCGCAATGCTAGTTCTCAGGTTGCTCAATGTTGTTGCTCCAGCCTACTTCTTGTGCATCTCCCTAGTGACCTTCGTCCTCCAGATCTTTCTCTTCATCCCCAGCATGTTCAGAGACCCCTCCACCACCCCACTTTTCTCTCCTGCTCTGCTGCATGGGGCCCTCTTCCTCTTCCTCTCAGCTAATGCCCTGGGCAACTACATCCTTGTGATCCAGAGCTCCCCCGAGGAACTGGGCAAGGGCTTAAACTTGGGCGAAGGAGCTGAAATGGTGGCGGACTGGCTGGATGGAAGCAGGTCCCCTGGCTCAGCCTTGCCCAGCACTCACTACTGTAGACTGTGTGCCAGAGTCACCCAGAGGCATGACCACCACTGTTTCTTCACAGGGAACTGCATTGGGAGCAGGAACATGCGGAACTTCATCATGTTCTGCCTCTACACCTCTCTGGCTTGCCTCGACTCCCTGGTGGCAGGCATGGCTTACATTTCTGCTTCACTCTCCATGTCCTTTGCAAACCCACTCGCCTTCCTCACACTTCTGCCTCACTCTATCAGCCAGTTCTTCTCAGGTAAGGATCCTTCCTTGGCCATGAGGAGCCCATTCTTCTTCCAGGGCTCCAGGAGAGTGGCCATGCTCTTTGCTGTTTGGCTGTGTGTGAGGATGGGTGGAGGGGGGACGTGGGCATGGGGAGAATTGTCTGTGTTTGGTAGAGCCTCCTTTAAAGGCAAAGGCTTCAGAAACTGGGACCCTGTCCAGGTTACAGCTATAGCCCTATTCATAATGTGTTGTACTCTGGAAAACACTCTGTAACCAGATTGCCAGAGATGGTCTAGGGCTGCAGTTGTGTGTGAGGCATTTAGACAGAGGAGGGAGATTTTATTCATTGTACCACAGGTGAGGGGAGTCTTACATGCAGATGCGGAGAGTGTCCCAGAGGAGATATGACCATTCTCTTCATCCAAGTCATGCACCTACTCCACCTCCTGCCTTCTGTCAGAGCGAACTTACTGATTCTAGCACAGGAGAATTTGGGTTCATGTTTCAGAAATCAAGCAGGGCATTTGTTAATGTAATGTGATCAAACACCTCACTCCTGACTCTAGTCTGCGATGCAGCTCCACAGAAAGCCAAGATGAATTATCCATTCCTGCCCTCTGTGAGAGCTCTGCACCCAAAGCAAACCTCTGTCTTCCTTTCACCATCCCTTATTCGTCCCTCTGCTTTTCCTGATTTCCCTTCTCTTCCTGTCCTCCTCTGAATGTCCTCAGGATTTCTCCTTCCCTCCCATTCATTCTGCTCCTGTGCCTTTTCCCCCATTCTGCCAGTCCTTTCTCTTCACCTTTCACCATGCTCTCAAACCTCCTCCCTTTTCCCATCTAAACGTAAGAGCTAGATAAAACCTGATCTGGGACAAGTTACTCTGCAAACAGCAGAGTCTGCTCTGAAATTGACAGCTGAAAAATGCCACTTTCCCCACATGCAGTTCATGCTGAGCACATTTAGATCAGTTTTCATCAGACTAAAATAGGTATTCCACATATTTTAGCTTTGAAGGTTCAACTGAGCACAGTAAGAAGGGCCTGGAGTCTGTTTTGGCTTGTGCACTGCCACCAAAATTGTTGATCATTATCTGACAGGGGGATCTCCATTGCTGGTGATACAAGAGCCAGAAAGGCCCCAGATTGCTTTCAGATTCCAGGCTGGGTTTGCAGGGTTGCCATCTGAAAACAAACAAATATCTCTACTTGGCAAATGAACAGATTCGTCATGGTAATCTTTGAGAGACTACAAACATGAAATTCTGCCATGACATTTTTATGGAGTCATTCTTCCATGCATAAGAATTTTTGTAAATAGTGTTGCATGAGCTTCACTAGCATTAAAAACACTTGGCATGTTTTTCCTTGGTGCCTAAGCTCTGCTCAGCACATCAGCCTAGAAGGGAAAGCAGGGATGTGGGAGAAGATTATCCAGGAATTAGTTCTCTCCGTGATTCTGTGGGCTCATCTGCACCAAGCTGGATCCTGGCACATGTCTAAAGAAACACCAGAGTGCCCCAGTTTTGGTGTCAGCACCCACATGCCTAAGTAGACACACAGCAGTTTGTGAACGGGATGTGAAGGGGCTGGGAGCAAGGCTGGGGGCTTGGGCACCCTCAGGAGCCAACAGTATCATAGAAACATGATCCCATGGAATTTCTGCCTCAGCTGGGATGACAGCACACAGTTGCTCAGAAGGAAGGGCCTTCCAGGCTTCCATCAGTGCATTTACCTCCTGTGCAGGAAAGAGAAACATGACCTGGAACAGTTACTAGAAGGACTGCCCACCCAATGTTCTTATGCAGCTATTACTTAGGTGGGATCCAAACACAGCATTGCTATAACAGGAAAAACAAACAAACAAACAAACAAACAAACAAACAAAAAACAACCAAAAAAACTAACAAAAAAGCCCCTTTACTCTTCATCTCCAGCGTGCCCTTGGTGCTGGGGAGGAGGGAGAGGACAGAAATTGAATCTGCTGATCTTGGGTCAACTCAGTGTTTCCTGCTTCCGTGCTGGGAAAATTTTTGGTTGGCTTGTTTTCCCAGACCGTGCTCAGGCATGTATTTTGGAGTCTGACCCAGAGTCTATAATTTCAGGCTGTGATTCAGTTTTTCTGGCATAGATAATGTATGGTAATAAGCTTGAGACCACGTCAGGTCAGTCAGAGCAAAATGAACCCGAGACTGAAGTGGACTGCTGTGATGAGGGGCAAATGAAGAGCTCTTCTATAAATATAGGTCAGGCCAGATCCAAGAAAGAATGGATAGAAAATGCTTTTTTGTGGGCAGCCTGAAAATAAGGTTAAAAAATGCACACATCTGGAAAATATGGCTGAGAGATGCTGAATAAATGCAAAGGGAAACAAGTGTAATTACTTATTTGATGCTGAATTTCAGCAGCTCATAGAAACAGAGCTTTCAGCTGCCTTCTCAAGGCTCAGAAGAAAGTCACTTTCCTCTGCTCCACCCCATCTGAAATCAGCTATAGAAGGGAACACATGCCTGTCACACATGTCCAGCAGAGGAAGAGCAGAGAAACCTGTATTTGGCTCTGCACTTCCCATTCAGTCCCTTACGTTATTCTGATAGAATTGCTCTGGGGATTTGTCACCGTCCTGGACACTGTTCTCCCCTTGCTGCATGGCATTTGAAGCCCACTGGGATCTAATGATTTCTCATTAGATGATGCGGCAATTAAAGAGAAAGCTGAACAACTCTGGTGCTTTTTCCTAGCAGGATGATCCAACAGTTCGGGGCTGCAAGCAGCACCCTCACCAATAGCCCTCAGTGAGTGGTCTCACAGTCAGAGTGGCCTGCAGGCAGAGCCCAGGTCTGAGTGCATGGTGCAGGCCTGTGCCAAGTTTGTGCTCCCACCCTGCACGCCAGGCAGGCTGGGCTCAGGGACCATGGGCTGGATGGAGTATTCTGGCAGCAGCTTTAACAAAGGAATTTGGACTGCACTGGGGAAAGTTTTCAGTTTCAGTTTCTTGCATTCATGTGAAAGCTGTATTTGTCAAATGGTAGGAAAGACATTACTGATTTTTCATTAAAAAAAAGAAAAAAAAAGTATATATACATGTATAGCGATTATACATATCACAGAATGGTTTAGGTTGGAGGGGTTCTTGAAGCTCATCCAGTCCCAGCTTGTGCCATGGGCAGGGCTGTTGCTCCCCATCAGCTCAGGCTGCCCAGGGCCCCATCCAGCCTGTCCTCAATCACCTCCACGGATGGGGCATCTATAGCTTCTCTGGGCATATGTATATCTAGTGATGAGCCCCAGAGCTGTCTGCCTTGTATTAATGCATACAGTAAGGTTTCTGGAAGCATCCAAACACTGTAGAACTGCATCTCCTTCCAAAACCTGGGAACACCTGAGTCCTTGTGCTTAACAGGCAGGTGCTGAAATCATTTCATATTCTTCAAAATGGAGCTGCAGTCATACAAATGCCATTCATTTCTGGCTAAGACTGCCTCTGAAATCCAGAGCCTCACATTAACAACAAAGGGAGAACTCTGCAGAGACTGCTACCATTTTAGCCCCTCCCCAGTGGGATGCACTGCCTGGGGCACTACAAGAAAGGGGATGCACTGCCTGGTCACTACAAGGAAAGCAATTCTATGTCGTTAGTCACCACCCTGCCTTTCTCCTCACTCACCCCTTGTATGGCTGCTCACTGTGGCCAGCCAGGCCTTCAGGGCTGCGTGTGATGCTGACACGTGGGAGGTTCCTAAACTCTTTCTTTTGCTGTTCCCTTCCCCTGACTGTCATTGTGCAGGGGCTCTGCTCAGCTCTGAGATGTTTGTCATCCTCATGCTCTACCTCTGGCTTGGGATCGGGCTGGCCTGTGCGGGGTTCTGCTGCCACCAGCTGCTGCTGATTCTGCGTGGGCAGACACGGTACCAGGTGCGGAAGGGGATGGTGGTGAAAGCCCGACCCTGGAGGGAGAATCTGCGTGAGGTCTTCGGCAAGAGATGGCTGCTGGGGCTTCTCATCCCCATGCTGAATGTGGGCAGTGACTGCCGCAGGCAGAAAGTGAAATAAAAACCCTGCGTGTGCATACCTTGCAGGCAGCACTCCCCAGCTCCCGGACCGTGAAGAGCTGGGCAACTCCATCCCTTGAGACTGCAGCCTCTGCAGGAGGATGGGACCAGCTATCCAAGAGAATCAATTTAGCCTATTAATGCAGAGATCACAAACCATGTAGAGGAAGAGATACTGCAGCTTAGTAGTCGCATCACTGCACCTGCGTACATGGCAACAGGCTTTGAACTAGCAGCAGGATTAGTCTGATCTCAGTTCCCTGCCCTTGGCCACCTGTATGTCCCCAAACAAGCTACAGCAGGAGCTCTCTGAGAGCCCGGGTTGTTGTGATAGGCTGCAAAACCGACATCTGCTCATTAGGAGCCTCCAAGGTGCCTTTGGCCCTTTCATTCTGGAGGCAACAGCACTGAGAAGCCCTCCCTGACAGACCTGCAATGCAATCAAGCCTCCATAGGAGCAGGCTGTGAACACGGCTCTGGCAGCAGATAAATCTGCTCTCAAAAGGCTAGGAAAACCAGGAAGGAAACAGAGAGAAATCCAGTATTTCTCCATTTCTGTCTCAACCTGTTCCCTGTGCAATGACATGCCAACACTGCAGCTTTGCCACGTGCTTTCAGCAGCCCTTTGTCCAGGAATGCAGCATAGGCAAAGCTGCAGCAAGCAGATAAATCAGCAAGCATCAGGCAGAGCACAGGGAGAGGCAATGCAGAGGTGAATGGAAAGCTGTGTCTGAGGAAATGTACTGTCAGGCTGGGTGAGAGACAGAGACAAGAGCATGTCCAAGGAAGTGCCCACGTTCCCCTGCACCACACTCTGCAGGGGGCACTGACACTGTTGGTGCTGCGAGGGGCTCTGAATCCCAGGAACAGGAGCAGTTTCAGTGGATCAGGACACTTCACTTTGCACTAAAACCAAAATGTTTACCTCAGACACCCCTGCCACACCATGTTTATAGGCTCTCCAGAGCAATTCCCTCTCGCATTGCTGCAGAGGGGTAAATTCATCCATGTTATAACTCCATTAAGGAGGTTAATGGAATTACTACAGGGATTAATCAGCCTAACGTGTCAGTTGTTTTCCAGCTGCAGCAACAGCCCTTGAGATCAGTGCAGATATGCTATGCTAATAGGTGCCTTAAGAAAGAATGAGCAACACTGACCAGAATCACAGTGCTGGGCTCCTCAGCACCTGCAACAAGAAGCTGTTGTTTTGGCAAACTGCATCAGCTTATGTGGGCTGGGCAGAAATCCATTGCTTCTCTTTAATAAGCTGGGGAGTATGCTGACAAGCCGTGAAAAATGTGTTTTCCTTCCTCAAAAATGCTCTCTATGCATCCCAGGTAGAGAAGCACACATGCTTGTATCCTTGCAATCCTCATGAGCCACAGCAGAGGCACGCAGTCCTATAGCTTCACACTTGTATACACGTTTGGATCAATAATAAAGTCTATAGTGATGAGCAAAGGAACCATGAAAATATACTGAAAAAACCCTAACTGGATAATTAAAACTTGTAGCATACAAACCCTTCCACACTGCGTGTGTTCGCATGAATGCACCACTGTTGCAATGTGTAATAATCTGTATTTGCACTAACAGTGAACAATAAAAAGTGTTTTGACTTTTTATGGTGCCTGTATTATGCTTCTTAACAGTTCATTAGCTGTCTTTGTATGTGATAGAAACTACATTTGTTACTTCATGCATACAGACATCCTGAAGGAAAAAGTCAGGATGTGTTTGTTTATTTGTCAGTAATTCAATGTAACATTTTGGATAAGTCTTTTCACCCTTTCTACTTTAATGTAATGACCAATCTAAAAATGCATCTAGCAGGCAACTTGGAGACACTTTCTAATCACTATTTATAAATTACACTACAAACCTTAGTGGAAAACTACAGGAAAATTGAGCGTTGTCACTGCCCACGAACAGCATCTCAAAGTAAATGATTCCCCGCTGGTGAGGTGGCACCAAGGTGAGCAGACAGTCACCTTGTCGCTGGCAGATGAGCCAGCACTCGGAGCCATGCACCTCGTCTTGGACAGGCTCCAAAATTATTCTTGTCCCACAAATCAGTTGATGCAACAACTTCTTTTATCAGATATTTCTACAGGCAAAGGGCTCCCAAGGTTTTACATCAGTAGAAATTATGTTCTTGCCCTCTGCAGCTGGCACTTGAATACTGCAGTTTGGGCAACTCGTGGCATTCAGGGCCTGCTGCCAAGCCATGAGTTTTTTGGGGGTGGCATAGTGGGAAGGGCACAGCCAGCTCACAGCTTGGGTGGACTACCTGTGAGGACAGTCCTGTGCAGGCAGTGATGTTAATTGCCCCCAGAGCCTGCTATCTCTGCCGGGCCATGCCTGCCCTTTGCCAGTCAGAGCTGTCTGCCCGCACTGCAAGGTCTCTCCATGTTGCAGCCCAGGGGGATCTCAATTTGAGCAACCACAGCATGGCTCCCCACAGTTATCCTTCACCCAATTGTTCCTCCCTGTCACTTATTCAGACATCTGTGTTCTGGCTGCAAACCATCATGTCGTCATTTTTGTGCAGTTAACTGCTTCTCCTGCAGCAAACAGCTGGATGTCAGCAGAAGTGATGGGACTCTTAGATGTATGCTGTCTTTACAGTTATGATCCTGTGGGGTGAAAAGAGCTATAAGAATGTAACATTACTGACACCCCATTTATTGGCTTATTTCTCTCCTCATTCCCAGTTGTGTGGACTGCCCTGTTTGGGGCAGAGCAGTAGTTCTGCAGGAACAGCTGAAAGCAGCTCTTTGATTATCCAGCTGTCCTGACATCCCTTCCCAGTCATACCTGTGCATTCATTTGTAGGAATCCTTGGGCAGAAAATGTAACTGGGCTCAACAGCTCTGAATAGAGCCTTTGCTCTTAGCTATGAATTAGTAAATGAGGGCTTAGCTCAATGGCAGTGTTTCAAAATCTGAGCTAAATCCATTTGATGGCTCTAAAGTTTATAAGGGTAAATAAAAGCTTCCCAATTTCTGTGCTTAGAGAGCTAGTGCTTACCATTTGTATTTTATTAAGTAGCAGCTGCAATAGCAAAAACATTTCAGAACACCATTTCTTGTGACAATGTCTAAGTATTTCTAACAATTTTAAATACAAAGCATTTAGGGCTTCTCTGGGCTTTGGAAAATCAGATGACCATAATTTCTTCTCTGGTAATGATAATAGTTGAGGGGAAAAGCTCCCTGTTGCCCAACTCCTTGCCACAGAAACCACTGGCTTTTGCTGAGTGGCTTGTCTATTTTTGGTGTGGCTTCCTGACAAAAACAGTGCCATCTCTAAGGCCTCAGAAGCCTTTGCAATGATAATGGAAAACAATTTGAGGAATGTAAATGTGAAATAAGCCAGTAGAGGTCAGTTCTCAGTTCTTATATATAGTGAAACTCTTATACAAATAAGAAGTAGGTGATGTTTGTTTTTATACTACACTATTGGGCAATCATTCAGGTCCGCATGCAAGAGATTTTCAGTGGATTCAAAGGATACAGAGTTGAAACATGAAGAATCTGAAGTAATAAGGCATGGGAAGATCTGAGAAAAGATGAGGTGAAATAGCATTTATCTTCTTTAAGATATAGCCAACTCAAGGGAGATGATCACAGTCTAAAAATACTTTGCAAGGAGACAGAATAAATGAATGAGTGGACTCATTAGCTGTAAGAAGATAGCTGGAGGAGGACAGGCAGTCCTGTAGCGAGGAAAAGAAAAGCCAAGGTCAGGGATGAGGGCAGCTAGCTATCTTTATAACAGTCAGTGGAAAGCAATCAGAGAAGTGTTCCCAGTAAGAGCATAAGTGGTTTTATGTTGGTAGGAATGATGCACCAAGATCCAGCAGGCAGTAGGAGGTATGACAGCACAATTCAAGTTGTCTTTATTGATTGTTGACTGAAAAGACATGGGGAAAGCCCAGCCTGAGAAAACACATTTTGAATAATTTTCTGCACAAAAAACCTCAAAACCCTCCAGCAGAACTGAAAGGGCTTTTCTCAGCCGAGTAAGAAATAATGCTATCAGCAGGTGCTCAGTGAGTAGCAGTCCTAAGTCATAAGAGCAGAATCTGTGTGACAGTTCTTTTCAAGTTACTTAGAGACCAGCCAGAGCTATCACAGTTGGAATAAAGTAATGACCTACTTGTTCAAAATGAATAAGTAAACGGAGATGAAAATTTGAAGCATCTAAGGAGACTGCTCTTCTAGATGTTTGCATTGATAGAAACACGATGCCAAGCAACATACATTAACAAACAGTAAGACGGTCTCTAATAACAATGTGTCCAAATGTGGGTTCTCTGCTTTTTTCAGTTCTCTTCCAGAAAGCGCAGTGAATAAAGAGATCTTGGAGCTTACACCAAACGTCAGCAAATATGGATTAGTTAATGCTTCTGATCTCCTGTGGAAGCATTCTGCCAGCACCATCTTCACCACACCAAAGAGGTCTTAGCATTGGGTGTCCCACAGGATCTAGCTGGCAAGAGATGATGGTGCTCAAGCAGGGCAGTTCCATGGTCCTTAAGGATTTGGAGTCAGCATTTTCCAAGTCTCCTCATGTGTTTACAAAGAAAAAATACAAGTTCTCAAGTGCTGGTGTCAAGTACCTTGCCTCATTTAACGTTCTGGCAGACAGCTTAATAGCAGTTCCAGAACTGATGTGAATTGAAAATACATGGAACACATTGCAACAATTTGCTCTGAAAGTGGAAAGGGCTGAATGGCAGTAGCCAGCTCTGCAAGTACAAGAGAATACTCACCTGTGATCAGTGGGAATGGGAAGTTTCATTTGTCTGCTACTGATTTTCTCAGCACAGCTGTTAATCTATCTTGATCTTGGATAGTTTGCAACTTGAATTTCCTATTATTGCTGTTTATCCACAGGCTTAGGGGGATGCCTAGTCTCTAGTATGTTATTCAGTTATTTTTCTCTCTCTGTTTTTGCCACCAATCATTCCCAGATTCAGCTTTTCATCATGCCTGACTGGAAGGTCCCCATTAGATGTCAGGTTGGTCTCTCAGCTGCTTATATTGGATAAGAAGAAGTGAAGACTTGTACCTATGTGACATAAGATTGCTGAAAACACAATAAATAGGTTTGTTTTCCCAACACTGTACCCTTAAAAATCTTAAACCTGCAATAGCAAAGGAGTTAACACAGTGGAGCCAAATGGGAATGTCCTAGGAGTCAACAAGCAACTGCTGGATGTTTGTTGTCACAGAGGCTGTTTTCAGGGAAGGATGTTATCCTGCACGACTGCTGGATACCACAGGTGAGCCTTAGGACACAAAAACAAGGGACAGGTCCAGCATCATCAGTCAGGACTCCCCGTGGATTATGATTGCTGGGAGGAAATTGTTGATGAGTACAACATAATCAATCCTTGTGGGTAGGTCTAAATATGACCTGCCAAAATCAAGCAGGTCCTGAGCCCAGATGCAAAAAAACCACCTTGAGATAAAATAGCACTACCTAAAGGAGAAAGTGTTTCAATAGATAAGGACTACCAAGTACTCAGTGCTATGATCAGTGCTTTCAGCAGTGGAAGTTCCTTTAAATCTTGGGAAAACTGTCCCTCCAGCCAACAACTTTCAAGTGTCAACTTAATACTTTTCACGTAGAGTTTGATATTTAAGACTCCTGCTAGATGTTCTCTGTAGATATGGAAATAAAGTGACTGATTGCAGAAAGCAAAGGGTGGTAATGAAGCTTTACTAAAATATCAGACGTTGTTTAAGGAGAACTAAAATCTCTTTTAGAGCTTGTGGAAACAGATCTCCATTAACTTCTGAATAAAAACAAACAAAAAAGCTTATGTGTCTCTAATGCCAGGAGAACTGGAATTTCAAAGCAAATAATAAGACTCAGTTTCTGGTTCTCAGAATTGGAGCATATTCAGTGTGTATGAATTCAACCAAACACCACCCCATATCACCCCATTGCTTCAGGGAAGCCATGCAGTCTGTAGGGCTTTCAAAAATTTGCCCATACAATCATTGCAGCCGGCAGGCACAGTCAGCCTGGGCAGAGCTGATGGCCTGCAGCAGGAAATATCATCAGCTCAGAAATTCTACTGTCTGGGCTGCACATCAAAAACCCTTTAGCTCAGGTAAAAATCTTTCAGATATCAGAGAAGCTTTCTGCCAGGTGTGGGTTTGGGATACAATAACTTCTGTAATCAGGCTGGAGGCAAACACATCTTTCCCCCTGACAATCTGTATTTGCCTCTGTGTACTGACTGCTCCTGTTGAACTAATTTGATGAAAACTGGTTCAGCATCATTCAGTCAGATATTGGCATCCTCTGGGAAAGGATAAATTTGGGGGAAGGGAGGGTGCTCATTAGGGTATGTATTACATTGACAGAAAGAGTAGGAAAGTGTGAAATACGTAAGGAGTATGCCAGTCCAGACTACAAATTATAGTATGATGGACAAACTCTGTATGAGGCTGCAGAATAAGATGACAGCATTTCAGAATGCAAATGAACTTGAAACAAACAAACAAACAAAACAATACAAGGAACCTTTTCCATCATGCTCTGATGCAATAAAGACGTGGAATATTGTATTCAGCTCTGCCTTCATTGTTCAAACAATACGGAGTTCAAAGAAAGCCATAAATGATTATGAAACTGAGAAATGGATTTGCACGAGGAAAAAATGGTTGTATTTACCTGGCTTTGGGTGACTATGGCCAAAAGTGGAGGTGAAGAAAATGTGGCAGCCATCCATACACACTGAAGGGTTGGAGAAATAATTATTGTGGGATGATCAAGCAATATCTAGAAACAGAGTCCAACTTAATAAGGGGAAGTGACATTAAAATTTCAGGAAGTAATTCCAAAAGACAGTTTTTCCACTGTTAACCATTAAAAGAAGCTTATGTTGGAGAAGCTGAAATCCTCACATCTAGGAGGCTACAAAACATGGGAGGCATTTTTAAATAATTTTTATAATTAAGGTACAGTGAATAGGGAACAACTCCTTGTTGCTGGAAAACAGTGGAGAAAAGTGAATTAGAGAAGCTTCCACTTCTTACCTAAAGTGCAGTTCTGTAGTTCAAGCTGAAGTCAAAAGAGATTAGATACTGATCATAAGCACCTTGGATTTGTCAATATTATTATGACCCTTTTCTACTCTGGGTGGCATTTCCTGATATCTTAACAGAATTAATAATACTCGTACCATAATGTTCTATTCAACAAAAGTTACAGGAAATGCAGTTAGTTGTGCAAATAAAATAATCATATATAAGTGGTATGTATTGAATGAGGCACAAAACAGGGTTTTGGTTGTCATCTCATAAGCATGAGATTAGAACACATGGCTTCAACTTGTAAAATGTACCACAATATTGACAGAGACAGCAGAGAACTTCACAATTTTATTCCTGTGGTAGCTATGTGTGCCGTGACAAGTAATGATGATCTTCCTCAGCATTTCAACAGGGCTAAGAAAAATCCAAATTGTTTGTTTTTAATCTGTCATACTTTCAAGCCCCAACAGAACAACACCTCTCTAGCTACGTGAAATGAAACAAACACTACTACGCTTCTATTTCATTTTTTTAAATTTTGAAATGAAGCGTTAGGTATGTTAATTTCCTATCATACAGCTTTCAGATAAGAAACTTTGCCATTTAAGAACCTCTGGCAATAACATGATCTTTAAACAGAGCAGCTACATAAATACATAAAAGGCATGATGTCATAACAGATTTAAGATCGTCGTTGAATTTTGACATCATTTTAGGATGTTCTTTTTTTTCTTTCTTCAATTTACTTCTCCTCTAATACAGGAAAATATTTTTGATAAAACACAGCAGTTCATTGGAAAATACTTGAGCAGAAGAATGGGAGAGCAGCACAGTGTTTGGGAAATAGCAAAGAGGAGAAAGTAGACATTTCATGATCTCAGCTATTATTATTTGTGAAGCCACCAGAATAACCTTTTATGCTCATCTGATAAAATTTACTCAATAAAACCTCAGTGGAAATGTAGCCAATACATAATTTATATTTTGCCCCCCCAAAAGTTTTACACTGAAATCAAAGTGTTAAGAGGCTCTATAGATTTTCACTCCCACCAGAGGAAGTCCCTGAGGTATTAGACGTGTCACTCTGGTAGTAAGAAGTCTCCATACCACTTCAGAGAAAAAAAACAAAAGCACAACTATTGTGCAGTTAACTATCCAAATGCCAAGTTTTTTAATAAATGTGAATTCTGGGGAGAAATGCTCCATATCTTGGGCAATGAAGCTGTACAATGACAATGAAGCAAGACTGTGTCTCTAAAGTTCATTCAAGGCATGCAAAACTTCCCTTCAGTAATGCATTACTACGTATTACAGCATAATCTGAATTATAAACTGCCTCAAAATTCAAATCCTTTATTTTACGACGTCCTGATCTTTTTTACCTTGAGTTTTGACAAATCTCAGTGTCTCTCCAACAAAACTGTGCTAACAATATCAACAGGCATAAACAATTAGGACAGAAGGTCATTGGATGGAAAGACAATAATGAAAATACTTTCAGTCCTACCAGTTGTATAGGAGAAAAGATTTAAACAAACACTGAATTTCAAACATAGTGGTAGCCCCATAGCCACAGCTGAACTACTCACATCTTTCATTTCAGTCATTTGTTTCTAAGTTCTCTTGGTTTGGCTGCAGAACTCAGTGCCTTTCAGGACTGAGATCAACATGTTTTTCTGATTTAAAACACTGGAACTTTTTTAGATAAGAAAATGTAACATCTGATAAGCCTCCAGGCTTTTGACCTCCATTTCACATGTTGCATTACTACAGTTTATTGAACAGCTTTACACACCGGGGAGGAAAAAGACACGCGTAGGCATAAATTAATATATGTGTGTGGGCAAGATAGATGTCTGCTTGCACCACAAAAGCTGGAGAGGGTTTGTATGCAACACAGCCAGCTATCACTCTCTTTACACCCATAGCCTTGTGAATGTGGAGATCTTTTAAATTTTTCCCTTGTTAGGCATACAAAAAGAGATTTTAGCCTCCATATACCTTCCATTCAGTTTTCCATAAAGAGTAAGTTTCTATACTCATTGGTGGAATTGTATTAGGGGGAATTAACCCAGAAGCCATATAGTTTAGTTCACTAAAATGAAACAAATTATAGATTAGTATAACTACATAGGTGTTCAGCCTTTAGAAAATTCAGTACCAGAACCATGGCAGCCCACAGCCACGAATTGGAGAAAATACCAATACTGCAATTCTTACAAGAGAAATCAAAGATTTTATAATAAGAAACAAGCATTGTTGTTGTTTTGTTTTAGTTATATACTTACATTATAGTTAAGAAGATCCAAGTGCCTTGTCCAAGGATAGAAGGAACAGAGCCTTAGACCATCTCAATTCCAATCATATATTATTGTTAAATTATTCCATGCTGCAGTGGTGATGGCAGTGCCAGGTGCTTTAGAGCTGGGTGTGATTCACAGTATTAAGCCATGAACCTAAGCCCACAACATTCTCTTTGGCCAGAGAAAAGAGGAGGGAAGAACAACAAGTAACCAATGATGACAGCAAGTGAGTTCATTTCCACCAGCAAAATATATTTCAGCTTATAAATACAGATCAAATGGGAAAAAATACAGAGACCCAATTTTTTAATAAGAAATCTGGTAAAAAGATTAGGATATTGCATGTGGATGGTTACCTTAAGATCTACTTTCATGCATCCTCATAGCAGTGCTCTTTTCCTTTCTGCTTTTGTTTTTCTTTACTAGCAGCTGCCACCTACAAAATGGTACAAATTCTGTGGAATTTACTTCATCTTTTTCTGCTTTCATCCCCTCAAATTGCTGAGATTTTGGGCGTTAGCCATATGGCGACCAGTTCCTCACTCAAAGTTCTCTTATTTTATCTTTTACCTGATGTGATTTTTTTAGACTATAGAAAAAGGAATGGAAAATTACAGTGCACTGAGAGCACTGTTATCCCAATCACTAAAACGAGACTGAGAGCTGATATTACACGTCATAAATACCACTTCCACATCAAGATCTTCTTTGAGATAGAGACCAGGGAAATCTCAAAAAAGTAAAAAGCCCAAAAGTATACATCAGATATGTCAGTGCTAATGGTATAACCTGTTGGACAGTAATAATTGCCGATATCAATTTCATGTTGTTATGAATGCTACGAATACTTGGGTTAAAGCAGTTCCGACCTGCAGCCTGAGTGCCATGGAAATGCATGAAAGAGTTCAAGAATTGAGTGCTGCTATATTTGGTTCCATTCCAAGCAGAAACTATTCCAGGCAAACTTCTTTTGAGTCACATTTATATTTTAAATGCTTTATCCCATTTGCTGAAAAATGATGTGCTTAGAACTGATCTCACATTAGAACTGGGAGCAATAATGGAATTATGGAAATGCTCCCAAAGTTAAGTTAGACTTTGGGGAACAAGAAACTCATGTTTTCCTCCCTTCTCCATACTAATACAAGATGCAGGCAGTGGCCTATTGCTGTTATTGTCATTATTTTTTAAGAGGTAATAGTGATTCTTTGCAGGACTGCTGAGTGCTTGAACTAACTGCCACTACAGCTAGATGAACTAATCACACAGGTACTCCCCATATGTGCTCATCCATGCACAGTTGTTATAATGACACAGAACAGGAAAAGTGCTATCAAGGAGTAATCTCACCCCTGGGAATTCAAAGTCTTTATTTTATTGGCATTCATCTGCTTCCAGTCACCCAGCCAAGCACACCGATAAACTCAGGGCTTTTACATCAGATGGCTGCAGTATCTCTGGTTGGAAGGCGTTATTGTGCTGGAGAAGCAATGGAATTTTAAAGAAGAAAGCCTTACAAACTGCAGTGATGCTTCCTGTAATTTTGCTGGCTCCAGGATCAGACAGAGGCAGTGCATCATTCTGCTTTGCCTAATATCACTGCTTTAAGTTTGGCAGCAGAAAAAAATGAGCAGGGTAGTGTCTTTCATGTGCAGGCAAGCCTTATGTTCGCATCTCATAGATTTTCATAGAAGCAGACCGCATGGCTGTGGCCAGAAGGAGCATCTCCTGAATGCTCAGCTTCATTTTTAACTGCTACAAGCTTGTCAGAGCCATTGGTGCATCCACCCTCTCATGCTGAACAGCACTGCTTCTCTAACTACGGCAGTCTCTATTGATTCAGACCACAAATGCTGCAGCAACAAAGCCTCAAGCACAGTCACCGCTCTTTTTCTTCCAGTTTGGACTGGCTGCAGCTCCCATTATCCATTTTTGAGGCTTTTTAGTATTCAAACGATTATCTTCAAGTTCAGACTTGCCTTACTTGTGCAATTAGTGTGGAAACAAATGTTTGGAAATTCATCTTGGCCCCTTCTCGTGTAACTGATGTCAGCCACCCACTTCAGAGTGAACTCAGAAAGCTTTATTGTGCAAGAATTGTTGCAAGCATGGTAAGGGGTAGAATAACGAATAATGAGATGGAAAAGCCAAGCTCAACGTGATGAAAGCTATCCTCTCCTGAACTCTGAGCACGTTTGGACATGCTGCGTAGCACTTGCATTTGCACGGGAGACAACTTACAGCAAAAACATGTTTCTAAGGATCAAATACTTCTAAGAGCTGGGATGCTAGTGGGTTCCTTGAGTAAAACTGAGATTTTATAACTTTGTGATATTTCATGTGTTGTTATACGCATGTCCAGCAGGAAATGCTGATAGCCTATTTGGTACCAGTACCATTTGGTACTGCTGCCTTGGCACCTGCAACCTTACGACAGTCACGACCACCTTCTCAGTGACAAGAAATACCATAATTCTTGTGGGCTCTTTCGGTGTGTGTCAAGACAAAAACCCCTTCCAGTTGAGATGCTGCTGTCTTGACAACACATCACCAGCCTTGAGAATACCCTGACCACACCAAAACTGATTTGACATATTTCATAGCACACAAGATTCACTTTTTGAAAAACTGCTGACGATACTGTGGTTAACTTCTGGGTGGGAAGCAACTGTAGCACAACATAATAAGCATTATTAATATTTATTCTGGGTAAAAATAATTTTCCTAGTATCTTCTCATAGTTCACTCTACACACTAAGCACAAAACTCACAAAATTCTCATTGCATTAAGCTTGGCCTCTGTGAAGTATAGCACAAGGTCTATCTGGCAAGGCAGTGCTTTGTACTAAATAAAACCCTTTATTTTATTCTCATTTTTTAAAATCAGACATTTTAGGGGCATTGTGGAAAAAATTGCATTTGCTGACCTAAGAATATCTTCAGGAGGTGCAGTTTTATCCTGTTTTATCCTCACCTCATGAGATCTGCTACAGGAGATTCTGCTTCTTCAGCATGAGGTGACGGAACCATTCTTCAAAGCTAGGGTCCGATTTCCTGTACAGGAAACCCCAAACAACTCAAAACGCGATGAAGGTAAAGGGAAATATCTTTGCCCACCCACACTGCCCAGAATATTTCCACACTGCTTAAGATTCATTGAAAAATGAACGCTACAACCAATGCTGCAAAACACTGAGTTTCCAGGCAAAATGTATTTTCATTTCCAATAAAAACACGTGAGTTTTCCATTCAAAGCATATCAATTTTTCAAGCAGTACTATCTATTAAAAAACAGTAAGCGTTGGTTTTCTGTCTGTTACTGGATTTCTTAGCCCTGGTAAATTTAAGTGGCCTGAAAAAAAACCCTGCTACTGTTACCGAAAAAAAGTGAAATTGCCTAAGTGGTCATAGAAAGAGGCATTCCAGTTCCATTAAACTAATCCAATTAATTTAATCACAATAAGAAGAAAACAATGAAGAAGATGATGAAACTCCTCTTTCAGCCCTGAAAAGCCCTACTTCCTCCATTTCTTGAAACGTACGAGATGTAGGAGGAATCTTTAAGCTGGCACTGCTCCGTTTCAAGATAGAAATCATATTGCTGCAGTGCAGAATAGCAAAAGCATTCCAGAAAAAAATCAGAGAATAAGTGCTTAGAGAAAGGCCAGACGTATTCTTCTCATATCATGACAACAGCTTGACTTCCACTTCAAAAAGTAAAATAAGATATTTTAAACAATTGCTAAATATTTTTAAGTTGGCAAGTCTGAATAAGTCATGATTGAAAATTTAACAGAAACTAACAAAAAGGACCAGCAATACGATTGCAATGAATTTCAGGCTGATAGGCAAGATTTCAGTGGACTGAGGGGAGGGAAAATCTGATACAGCTTCAGCTTTTCAGAAGATGGAAGATGGATCTGAATTAACATAGACTGCAGAACGTGGAGAAAACATTAGAATAACCTGTAATTTTAGATTAAGCATGTATAAAGCAAAAATAACTGAAATTAATGAAGCTTAAAAGAAATAGAACTGGTCAAATAAAATTGAGACCTTACTCTGATTAAATGGAATTGGAAATTGATGGGAGGACAAAAACAAGGATGTATTTATACCTCTGATGGATATTTGAAATGTGCTTTGTGACACACTCTGATGCCAGAATTATATGAAATTAACTGGATGGTGTGAAATGTATTACAACTATGGTCCCTTAATTGTATATAGTAATCTGTCAAACACCGCCTTCTTCCACTGAAACAAAAACAGCCTAAAATTTGTTCCTCACTACATCATTTAATATTATTTTAAATAGAAATACAACATAGAATTATTTATAACTAGGTTGAAACAGTTTAGAAGGAGAGAAGGAGAAGTTAGTAACATATGAGACCGGTGACTTAAAATCAGTTTGACCTGCTTTCTGGATGCAAAATGAATTCAAAGGACCATAGAAATATACTTAAGGAACAGGAGGTCACTAACCTTAGCAAGTCCACAGAAGATTTAGACTTCAGACCATAGGTGCTATTAAAATGAGAGATAGTAGCAGTAGGGAAAGTTGATATAGCAGAACTCTTTGCAACTCTGTTATGCTTTAAGTGCTCCACTTAAAAATGCATTTAAATAATTTTAAGGGATATGAAGTAGAGCATCAGAGATGAACAAAGGATGGAAAAAAAATTGAGAGCTTAAACAGTCACTTTAACAATGGAAGCTGAGGAATGACTTGTTCGGTTTATAAATACCTATAGTGAAAAGAGCAATATCACAGCATGCATTCCAGTTTAGCAGACAAAAGGTAAAAGTTCTGACAGCTGGATACTGAAAGATGACATTCAAGATAAAAGGCACATTTTTAACAGTAAGTAATTACCTTGTGAACAACTTGGGTGGATTCTTCATTGTGAGGAGCTTTCAAACGAGGGCTGGACGCTTCTTTTAAAGATGCACTTTAGTTCAAACAAGAACTTGAGGAAGTCTTGGAAACTGCACTCAACAGAGGAGGCCAAAACACTGTTTTCTTTTGTCTTCTGAGTCAGACTGGAGGAATTTACACTCAAGCAGTTAAATTTGTCTCACAGACAGAAATCTTATGCATTTTGTACACTTTGGAACACGCGATACAGTTGAGAACTGTATGGCTACCCTATACAGCTGCCTGCAAGGAATTAACACACAGATAAAGGAAGAGTGTAAAACTGTGTAGGCAGGAGCACCTATTTCTGTCCCAGGAATAGAGTGGAAAAAAAAGCAGTAACAGCAAGCTACAGCCTAGGGCATGCCAGAAATTTTGCATTTTGAAACTCCTCAGCTCAAGTCTGCTGGGGACTTTGCTCCTTTCAGACTTTTGTGTTACCAGAAAGATAAAGCAGCAAGTCTTGTCCTCAGTGAAATAAAGATGAGCAGGACTAAGATCCTGTAGATAGACTTCACAGTGTAAAAAATCAAGCCAGAAGAGATGGAAACACAGCGTTGGTGAAAAAATCTACTGCTTTATTTGTACCCATACCTGTTAGGAGAACAAGGGCTGCAAATAGTGAGTTTGCACTCTCAGTGAATAAAAAGACCTCCGTTGATGGCACTCCCCTTTGGATGAAAAGCAATATGGTTCAAGCCATTGTTCTGCCTAGTTCAAAGAGAAAATTTGAAGCAGAATCTCCTGTACCTTACTTTATGACAGTATCTCAAGCCATGACATTGCTGGGTGTTTTGGGAATGACTGCCTACTTCTTGCTGTAAGTTTGATCTTCGAAGAAAAGACAACCACATTTTGAAAAACATGTTTTATTGAAAATCTGGGATACAGATTTAGTTGATGAGCATTCTCCTCCAAGAGAGGGACTAGATTTTTTAACCCAAATAATCCTTTTGGTAACAAACTGTCCATACCTTTCACAATTCAGACCTTATGCATATCTGTCTGGCAGATTAAGCTAGTGTAGGAGTTTGCCCTGCACAGACGGTGAGTATAATGTACAGTCATCACATGGAAGTAGCAGTTAAGAAACTGAAAAATTCTTCCAAGTTTTCATGACAAATCTATGGCAATGGTCACACACTGCAATATATTTTTAGAGTTCTGTACAGGCCACTCTGAGTCAAGCTCCTCCCAGAAATCCTTTAATTCATACACACTGTTAAAGCTCACATGTCACTCTTCAGTAAGGAATCATAGTATCACTTTTGGATCAGCACTTTCCCACACTGGGAACACGGTCTTGTGGAAATAAGTAAAACATGATTTGGAATCAAGGACTTGGCAGCTCAACAGTACTAGACCAAGCCATATATTTTTCAACTATATACTTTATTTGATTCATATTTCACAGTCTAATTCTGTAAAGATTTAACAAAAAGGTCATGTTTTATAACAGGGCTCTTAGGCTACTGTATTCAAAGCTGACAATGAACTTGAAAGGGAAAGAAAAGGTTTACATTCCAACTAGAGCAGTAGAACTTCAAAAAATATGTAGCAAAAGTAATCAAAAATACCAATGTTTATTTAACTTCAATAGAAAAACAGAGGTTTGTCTGAGCCATGAAGATACCCTGCTTGCTAATTGTCAGCAGGAACTAAAGTCCCAGCAGACCATCTCACCGACTTTTTAGACTGGGACACGTGTTTTAGACTGACTTGTCTTGCACTTTTAAAATAATTTTAAAAAAAACCCTTTAAGTTTACTGCCTGCATGTTTCCAATTAAAGAGGCTAATGTTTCTGCTCATCTCCACTGGACCACTTCCAGACCCCTGCCCAGAACCAACATCTATTCTTGTCCTAATACAGTCAACTAATTTTCCTCAAAAGAGCACCAGAGCTATACTGTTTTATTAAATTGCAGCCAAAAAAGGAAAGTCCTTGTTGTTTAAAGCTTTACTAGGGCTTCTCAGAATAAAGGCAGCTAAGAGAAACTGAACAGAAAGATACCTGACAATGTACCTGTTATTAGGGCCTTCAAAATCCTTTATGGTAACCGCAAATCTTGAAGCAAAATTTCTCTAGGGATACAGTTCCTATGGGACCCTGGCCCTACCTACCTAGAGTTCTAGAATGATTATTCTAGTTCAGCAAAAACTGTTTAAATCTGCACTGATACCCAGTAGATTTCTAACCAGCCGCTGGACATTATTCCAGGTTTATCAAATAGATACTTACACAAATTAACCATCTGAAATGCCCATCATCTGTAAGCATACACACTTCAGCTCACTCTTGGTGTTGTCAGGAAAAAATGTACGTGGTGCTGAGAGTACTAGGAGAGAGTTTTAGCAGCTGGAAGCTCCCTAAGCCAAACTGCCCTGCAAGGCCAGGTTTTCCATTCCCTTTACTCCAACAGAGCAACAGAAATAGGAAGGAGATCCAATTGTAAAAAAAAAAAAAATTTCTTTACTGTAAGGGTGGTCAAACAGTGGAACAGGTTTCCTAGAGGAAATCTTTACGAGGGGGATGATACCCCATGCCTGAAATATTAGGAAAGACATTTGGATAATGCCCTCATTAACATGCTTTAGCTTTCAGTTAGCCCTGAAGCAGTTAGGCAGTTTGATTCGATGATCTTTGAAGGTCCCTTCGAAGTAATAGCATAGAATATTTAAGAGGTCACCGGTGTACTCACTTTTTATAAACAGCTGGAATTCAACCTTTCTTCTTACCTCCTTTCATCTCTGGAGAAAACCTGAATCCACCGTCGTGTCTTCTAGGAAGACAATCACTTCCCATTAACACATCCTGAACTTCCTATTCCTCTCTATAATTGATAGAAAGAATGCTACGAAAAATAGAAAAGATATCCTGTGCACTTTCCCACACCACACCTCTAAGCCTATTAAAGGTATCAGATCAATGGAGCTGCCTCCTACTCCTTCCTCTACGAAGCTCTTATCCTCTAGGATTCTTACACAAATGGCACAAGGCCCCACCATATCTACCCACCCAACAACTGTCATTTAATGCACATATCATGTGTAGTTCTAGAAGAGCTACATCGTTACACTATATTATGCTGCTTTCCTGCCTTCTGTTTTCTCTGGTTGAATTTTGATATTGCTGTGCTGCAAGTTGGAAGGTATCCTATTATGCACAATTATAATGAAAACACAACACAGCCTTCAAAAATTTGTCTCTTAATACATTCCCTTGCGCTGTGCTACAAGAGTAGCAGCACAGCAGTTCAGTAGGAGAACAGGATGAACAATGAAACACACTGCTATTAGTTTGTTACAGCTCATAAAGGGCCTGTGACACCCATTTCTCCTCCACAAGATACCTACAGCATTTCTTTATATCGGCTTTTCCCTAAAAAGGGGGAAGCCCCTTATTAGAGGGAAATCCCTTGCACCTTTTCTACTGAGTGTATTTTAGGAAGTCTACAACTGCATTCTCCACAGCCTTCTCTAATCTTAATTCCCAAAGGCATCAGAAAATGAAGGGGTCTAATCACAAACTAGCAAGAGTTCTATTATAATTTCAAGTACTTCTTCTAAGAATCTGAAATGAAGTGATCAGAGCATCAAAATACCCAGTAATCTGTATGGCACAATTTTTTGAAAGCATTTTCGAGTGGAAATGAACACGCTACAAGCAATCCAGATTTCTTATCCTTCATAGGAAGAGACATTGAGTTCTTTTACACAGTCTGCCTCCGGTAAAAAGCAAAGAAACAGACCCTTTTTATTGGAGGGACTGACAAAAGTTAACAGTTTACAGACAAACTGACATCTGTAGAATAGCTTTTGTAACTGACAACTGCAGATGTCTGCTAAAAACACTGCATAAGATGTTATGCCTCAACTACATTTAATGTCAAGCAGGCTAAGGGATGACATACATTTTACATGGATGAAAATGGTTTTGTTTAACTTCCAACTCAAGCAGATAGAACTTCTAGCAAGATTTTCCAAGTTGACATCTTTTTATTTAGTTATTTTTAAATACACATATTCACTCAATTTCTCTCAGTAAAAAAAAAAAGAGGGAAGGGAGATAAGGGAGATGGGAGGACTTGTTTTACCATGGGCCATTATGCTCCTTCTACTCTCACTTCTCTCCTTTTTTTCATTCTTAGCAATTGATTTCATAGATTCACAGAATTGTAGGGCCTGGAAGGGACCTCTAGAGATCATCTAGACCAACCCTCCTGCTGAAGTAGGCTCCCTAGACCAGGTTCCACAGGTAGGCATCCAAGCAGGTCCTAAGTTTCCAGAGAAGGCAGCTTTAGTCTCTCTAAGCAGCCTGTTCCAGTGCTCCGTCACTTCACCCTTACTGAGAAGAATTCTTTATGCACATTTGTGTGTAACTTCCTAAGCTTCAGTTTGTGGCCATTCCCTCTTGTCCTATCGTCACTGCTGCAAAGAGTCTGGCCTTGTCCCTTCGCTTCCTGCACCTTAGATATTTATGGACATTGATCAAATCCCCTCTCAGCCTTCTTCTTTCAAGGCTGAACAGACATAGGTCACTCAGCCTTTCCTCATAAGAGTGGTGCTTCAGGCACTCTGTCATCTTAGCGGCCCTTTGCTGGACTCTTTTCAACAGGTCCCTCTTTTCTGTACTGCGGAGCCCATAACTAGATACAGTACTCCAGATGAAGCCTCCCTAGGGTAGGGTAGAGGGAGAAGATCACCTCCCTTGACCTGCTGGCCACAATCCTTTTGATACATCCAAGGATACCATTGGCATTCTTGGCCACCAGGGCACACTGCAGAGTCCCAGGTCCCTTTCTGCAGAGCTTCTCTCCAGCAGGTCATCCCCCAACCTGTACTGGTGCATGTGATTATTCCTCCTGAGGTGCAAGACTCTATACTCGCTCTTGTTAAACCTAATCTGGTTCTTCTCTGCCCAACTCTTCAGCCTGCCCAGGTCTCGCAGAATAGCAGCACAGCCTTCTGGTGTGCTTCCTCCCAGCTTCATATCATCAGCAAACTTGCTGAGCATGGACACTATCCCCTCATCAAGGTCACTGATGAAGATGTTGAATAAGAACAGAACAATTTCACAGAAAAAAAAAAAAAAAGAGTTCAGCCTTATAAACAAAAGATATACGGATAAAATAACATTTGACTAGTCTTGCCAAATTAACCCTGTCGAACAAGTATCTTCCTTGCACCATGTTTAAAAACACCACTGCATTCTACCAAGAAAATCCAAAGCCACTTGCCCTGTACACTTTTTAGTCACTAATGGGTAGTGCAAATAAATACAGCTTTGAAACAAACACTTCCAGGGCAAGCTTTTCAATTCTTGTTCACTCATCTTTACGGATCAAAATCCAACATATACTCAACAAAATCAAGTCACTGGGCTCCTAAGACTCTTGTCACTTTGGTCAAAGACTGCAATAAATACAGAATGTTGCTTCACCACAAGCAGACCTTCACTAATTCAAAACAATTGTAACCCCAAAAGCAAGACTCTCTGTCGACAGTCAGCAACAGTCTGATACCACCCCACCAAACTAAACTTCTCCTCATACCAACTCCCTTCATCTACT
Source organism: Perdix hodgsoniae (assembly GCA_035772895.1). Classification (NCBI taxonomy): domain Eukaryota; kingdom Metazoa; phylum Chordata; class Aves; order Galliformes; family Phasianidae; genus Perdix; species Perdix hodgsoniae. The sequence continues at coordinate 1,512,743 of JAPSGF010000001.1, read as the reverse complement.
TGCAACTGGTGATAGCCCAACACCGGGGACTGTTTCGCCATGCCACTCTCAGAACTGACAATCTGAAGATGGGACTAGGAAGAGACTTGCTTGCAGAATTCTGCAAATGACTGTCTTCTCACAGCAAGAATGGGAGCATGCCAGCAGAGCACATCCAAGCTTCCGAAGTCCAAGAAAGTACAGAGTTAGCATGGAGTTCAAGGTCATACCGGAGTAGCGAGTACTCATCTTGTCAAGATCCCACTGTGCTGTCCCAGTCCCAGACAGACCCACGGTGGCTGTAAAGACAAGGTGTAAATGGCATGCCACCCTGCACATCTTGGACTCAGAACGTTCAAGTAAAAGCTTGAGACAGGAAATAGGAGGCACAGGAATAACTTAACATTTATGTACGATTTTACTACATGTTTGGATAAGTGGAGTCTTCAAGGTTGCTATTAGCTTTATTTGAACCTGTTAGAGATGCTTCTAACTCTGCCCATGACTGTGGAGCATTGTTCTTTATTGCCTCTATGAAAAGTTGTGTCTGGTGCTTCAGCCTGTCCAGCTCAGCTTGAGTCACCTGGTTCTGATGAATGAGCTCCTTGGTTTTTAAAGTGATCTCTAGCAATCCTGACCTGCGAAGCACAACAAGTGTGTTCTGAAAGCGTCTGCACTTACTTTGCTGTTGCAAAAGCAGCTCGGGGGTAGCGCAAGTCTCTTCTGGTATCAGTGGCAGGCTCCACACCGCAGACTGCATTGTAGTTTGTGATGCACTCTCATTCTCATGAGGAGTGCACTTTGCTGTCTGTAGAGTTCCAAAAGGCAAGAGAGAAGCCAAACCTTGAACTTTCGGAGTGTCAGGAGAAACACGATGGAAACCAGGAAGAGTTGACACTTTTCCAGTTGTCATCAAATTTGAAGAACTTTGCTGATTAGAATCCTGAGGAGCCTTAAAGCTAACTGGTAGATGGGCAAGAGGACTAGTAGACAAACCTCTGCTCCTTGATACAGGAGAAGTCTCCATTTTAGATGCTTCTGTACAGAGTCGTTTATGGCAACTGGTTTCCTGATGCTCCTCTAGATCGAAGGAGTGATCTCTTTTGCAGGGCTGTGGTGCTATTTTGGGATAAGAGTTCAGGATGGGCAGGTAGTTAGTGGGATCATTTCTCTTTTTCCCAACAGGGTGAGGGTTAATGGGAGGTGGGATTGATGGGTGAAGAAATACCAGCTGTGGCTGAGCTGGAATCACTTCAAAGGATGGCTGGACAGTCCAAGATTGGAGCTGAGATGAACTCCCCTGAGAAGCATAAACGGGGAAAAACAATTCTTATAGCAGTGCAATTGATAAGGATTAAAAAACCTTAAGCAAAACAGGTGAATTATGCCATTTCTTCATAATTGACACACGCTACAGAATATAACATATTGCGAGCAGCTTATTATCAAATTTGTTCTTCTCTTCTCTGACAACAGAATGTAACACTAGAATCAAAGCTGAAAACCATACATAGAGAATATATTTAAAACCAACTCAATTTACACACAGTTTCCCTAATAAGAATTACAGTGCATGCATGTATCGTACAGTGCTAGTGTACAACTATTACCGCACTTGAGGCTAAACAAGAAGTACACAGAAAATTTGAAAAATAAACTTGAAAAATTCTCGTTATGAAATACTCCAGAAGAGTCGAAGACAGCACAGATATTGCAGGAGCAATTCAGACTCCCTCTTTGTTGAAATGCAGCAACTCCAATTCTGTCATTTCTATTCTCACAGCAAGCTTTTGAAATGGTTATTTAACACAGACATTACTTAATGTAGCTGCTCAGTAAGTCTCGCAATCGTAAGTACAATAAATGGTTGCAATAAATTTAAAACCATGAAGTTGAAAAAGAAGAAAAAAAAACAACTATCAATCATTTCAAGGAAAACTGCCTGTTCTAAGCCCCAAACAGTTTAATTCCACCTCTTTGGTGAAATCCTACGCAATGCCTTAAAAGCATTATATGCCAAGAAAAGCGTTCAAGTTTTTATGCCCTTCCACAAATGACATTCTGCAATATAGATAGGGTAACACATCAATTTTTACAAGACACTACCTTTTCTTTCACAAATACACTACTAGGGAACTTCATGAGATCTCCTGTCCAGAAAACACATCTGCTTTCTCTTGACATATCAAATGGTCTGGTAAAAAATAGTATTTCTTTCAGAAAAAAAAACCCACAAAAAACCCTAAACCTTCACTTCTTCTAATACAACATACTCTCTGCTGTTTCTCTAATTTCTGTAGTCCACTATTTGGAATGTTACTGCAGGTCCGCAGACGGCATTAGTTTTACAAGCACTACAATATTTCATTATTTTTTGTACTATTCTGACTCATCTGAAATCCAACCTCTTTTCTTCAGCCTCAGAACATTTAAACTGGCAAATGCTAACGTGTTTGCTGAAGTCCACTCCTGTCAGCAGAGGACTTAGCTTGATGAAGGTGGGCATATCCACTGATATCTCAGATATTGAGATTCAGCGAGGAGATTCAATTACCAACGCTGACACTGAGTTCAATGGGCAAGAAGCCCTGCAGTAGTTAACATTAGTTCCTTATTTCACAGACAAAAGAACATACCCAAAAGAAAGGTACTCAGACAAATTAAGAGTAGGGAAGTGTATACATACCATGGTTATATAAATGTTAGAACATGAAACCTTAAGAGCAAGGCTTTGGAGTAATTGTAATTTGTGCAGTACCCAGCATACTGGAGCCCCAAATTCACTGAGGCCTAAAGAGCTGTGATAATAGTCTATCATGCTCTTGTTTTTATCCCCTACTCCAATCTCCACTATTCACTTTCCTGTCATTCCCACTCTCATTGTGTTCTGCTCTTATTCTCATACCCAAAAATCTCATTTTTAGTAGAGGAGACATTTAATTTTACAAATTCTGCAGTCAATTTTTTAACGAAAGATAACATTCTGCAGATACCAGTGTTACTCACCTAAAAAGCCTTCTCACCTCCTATGAACTCATACAAACTTTACCTCAGCACTACCGCATTCCAAAGAATTAATTCCTGCTTTATTTTTTTTTTAGTAACATAGTTAGTAGTTTGCACTCTGAAATCAGGACAGCAGCTAAACATCACTAAGCAAAAAACAGCGAGAGTGATGCTGACTGAGACTGAAACAGATAAGCTGTGATAACTGGGGACACTGCATTATTATTATCATTATTTTGGTCCAGGGACCCTAACTGAGAATTGTGTTGAAAAGAGCACATTAATAAAATGACCAACATGACTACTTGAGGTAACAAGACTCAGTGGAAAGAGCTAGAAAGACACTCCATCATTCTGACCTTGTCTTGCTGCTTTTACTTATCGAAATGAACATTTTCAATTTGAAATGACTGTTCTTCTCCATAAATGATTAGATTTAAATGTTACGAACTGCTCAAATTAACCAAGTCTGGTAATTTTATCTACAACTTCCTCCCCATCTTTTTTTTTTCCTTTTGCTACACTATCAACATTCAAGTTATGTGCATCATATGGCTACTTCTTCTATCTATTTGTAACAAAATCAAGATTTCAACATGCTCAATTTTTGAACCCCAGACCAACAGCTATCAGTCTGTGGGGAAGCTTGCCTCTTCCCTATTACAGAAGAACCTGGATGTTTTCAGTCATGTGTGTTCTGTCCACACATCCATGGCTATAAACACACATGGATATATTAAAAAAAAAGCTTCCATTCAAGATAAAACAAAATACTCAGATCAGAACCATGTGCCCCTAGAAATGCATGACCTGTCAAATTATTGGAACAGGTTACCCAGGCAATTGTTAGAGTTTCTGCCCCCAAAGGTGTTTCAGAAACATGTAGACGTGGACTCAGGGACGCATTGTAGTGGGCATGGTGGTGATGGACAGACGGTTGGACCAGGTGATTTTGGAGGTCGTTTCCGATTTCAATGATTCTATGAAATATTAGCAAGAACTCACCTCTATGCTGGCTCTGACACACAGTATTTAACAGATTTTGCTCCTTTTCAAAACAAATTCAGTATAAAAGAATGAAGATCTCTATTCCTTTTCCTTCACTCTTTTGCCTTGTTTAAAAACATGAGTAGAAGCAAGAAGACTAACAGTATAGCAATACTTCAAACTTCTAGCTTTTGCACCTTCTGTCAAAATACAGACCTTTTCAGTGTCACACAGAAGTGCTAGAGGAATAACACATAATATGATATTGGAAGATACAAACATGGAATGTAATTGTTGCAATGTGAGACATGATATGCAATTAAGAAAAAAGCTGCTCAAATAAATATACTGAAAGTAATTTTAGATACAGATTTAATTTGTTCATTTATAACTTTCTAGATGAAGGCTTCATATTGCATATAAAGCACTTCTAGAATCCAAGAAGTGGAAAGCAAAAGCTATCATCCTACTCCTTTGTCTAAACTGAACAAAACAGAAACCACCAGCTTTTGAATGTAAAAATACTTATTTTGGTTTGATCTTTGGTGCCATTTGAATAACACTATAAAGATCTATTTTTTGCAGATCCCTTTGAGACAAAGAGCAGATGCAATGCAGCTTCTGTATTTCATCTTCCCCCCACACCCCCTTAGCAGTTTTAGCTGCCCCTCCAAAAGAGGGGTTGTTACTAACAAAACTTTACAAATTACTGCTTACTTTCTGGACTGCAACAACTTCATACAATCCTTTTTGAAAGGAAAATATTAAAAAAAAAAATTGGCAGTATTTTCCGATATAATATTTTTTCCTTACCTGCTTTACTAGAACATTTTTCATTACAACCATAGGAGAAAGTGCAGGAAAAGAGCTGCTCGTGGTCACAGGGCAAGGCCAAGGCCCATCCTCTGCATTCCAACACAATGCATTCAGGACATCCTCAGAGTCAGTATGCTCCATAGCACTTAGGCACTCTGAACTGCCATCTGCCAAATGTAGAATTCAGCTGTTAGTAGTTTCACATGTAGCATGCTTACTGTTTCCTTTCTGTTCTACTATTCTGTTCCCTTTCAATCAAGCCATAGTGAATAATAAAGTTCAATTCTGCAATACCAATAAAATTAAGATCTTTTGTGACAACTATTAAACGACCTTTATTTATTAAAAGACTCCATATGTCATGACAGTTCTGATGCAGATACTGTCTCCACAAAAATCTATTTATTTTCGTTCATCTGCATTTAGTCTCCAAGGGATGACATGCTACCACAAAGTCTGAAGACTGTTACACAAAAGAGCTAGCAGATTCAGGTCCACGCTGTAGTCTTTTGCATTTTTAAATCTGCTATCTACAAACCCAGTGTGCACAGTACCTCCCACAAAAACACTTTTAACTTTTAAAGGGAATCTTTGTATAGTTTTGTTGATTATTAAAACAGAACATACTGTCTACATTTTGCTGATGTTACAAAAATTACTGTTTTATCAGGCTGGAATGACAATCCAGTCATACGGCAAGACATGACATAACCCAAAAGTTCATTGATCACTGCAAAGAACACAAGTTAATCTTTCCATTCCCACTTCTAGACTCTAAAGAATAAAGGATTCCTCCATTCAGTTCTTTGCTAGGCACATTTTTATATTCCCATGCCACTGAAATTCATAGGATGAACTACACAATGCTCCACTCCAAAAATGTGATAGTAGGATTATTTTTCAACTTTCCTTAGACATAAAGACCCTACCATGCAATCAGACACAAACTGCAAAGGGGTAGAGTTATCTAACATCACCAGCAGTCTGAAAACAGGAAGGAAAGAAAAAAAAAAAGTAGCACAGCCTTTCTAAACCTGAGTATCCAGAGTCCTTGTCAGATTCAGTTGCTGCCATGCTGAAGTGATGGTTCAAGCTCTTCATTTCCATCAGTTTGCCCAATATTTTCTTGAGGGTGTCAATACACGACTATTTTGTCTCCATGCTTCCACAGTGCTGGTGTCTGTCTTCAACACCTCTTCCATTGAGGAACTATAAAAACCGTAAAAAAAAACAAAACAGAGACTTCTTCAGAATCTAACAAAAGATTCAACAGTATTAGTCAAAAGCGGCCACGCATGTCCTTGCAGAAATCTTACCAAAGTTTTGAGGCATCTGTTAAGCAATCTGTAGAATTCTATTAAATTTCCAGCTTCACATTTGCTGTTTATCACAGATTTAGGTTAGCAAAGACTTGTCAGTAAAACCACAGCTTATTCCCTGCAAAACACTCTGAACTATTCATATTTAATAACACATTAGAGAACAGAAAAGATAGGCCACAATTCTTTCAATCACGTTTCTTTGTAGAACTTTGGGGACTCAAGCTTTCCACCTGCCTCAGGCTAATTTCTCAAGTTTCAAGGAAGTTTCCACAATCCGATCTTTCAGCTTCCTGTACCAACTACAAGGGAATGATAACACAGCAGATGTGGCTGTTGGGTCCTTTAGAGTAGGTTAAAAGATGTTGAAAAATCTAAGGCATAGAAATAAAGAAATTAACTGAAGCAGAAATACAGTACAATTTGTTGTTCTTGTTGAATGTGAATGTTTGCTCCTTGCAAACACACTATTGCTGTGAACACTGCCAGTGAATAAATCTAAGAGGATTCACAAGTACTACAGACATGGATTTAGCAGAAGGGGCAGATGACCATATCGTGTTCAGCTCTTTCCTTCAGTAGATTGGCAAGTACAGAGCACAGGTCTGCCAATCTTACTGTATTACCTGAAGTAGAATCGTTCCATATGTAAAATCACTGGTGCATGCTAGATTCACTTTGGGAGCACAGTACATATTTCTAACTTAGCTAAGAATTCTGACAGATGAGGCAATAACTCTCAATTTCTGTACCCACAAATGTTAGTAAACGGAATCATAGAACCATTAAGGTTGGAAAAGACCGCTAAGACCATCTAGTCCCCAACAAGTCCAACCATCCTCCCATCAGCACCATGCCCACCAAACCACATCCCTATAGATGAATGCGATTTCTCGAACTGGCAAAAATGCAACGCCCAGCTCTACTGGATGGCTCTGCAGTTCAGCACCATGGTTAACCAAGATAAAATAGCAGATATATAGTGTACAGTTGTTACCTGCAATTAAATCAAGGCTCCTCTGAGTGAAGTGGAATAGTCACTTATCTCTTTCTACACTGCCAGTAAATTAATTGGAGACTTTCAGGGGGTAGCTCAAATGACACAAAGAATGAAATGTAAATAGACAACTAACATATTAGAGCCACTTCTCTACCTCCAAAGACAAAACAAGCTAAAAACTATTCATAAACGATTTTTTTCCCAAAAGTTAAAGTTGCCCAGGTTACATCTGTCTTCCAAACAACTATTCTAGAAGCTGGATTGCAACTAAGTCAGCCATGCTGAGTGAAGCCCACACAACAATCACAGCTGAACCTGCAAAGCTGTGGTTTTGTTAGAACAGTCTGTTTCACTCTCTGAGTGAAGCAGGTCTTGTGATTGGAGAACACAAAAGCACAGCACATACTATACCTGCAAGACAGTCCTAGTGGAGATGTGGCCTTAGAAATGCCTCCCCATACCCTTTCTGAATGAAAATTCTGAAAAGCTGAAACCAGAAGTGACAAAACAGAGAAATGTAGTTACATGATGGTCCCCCGTGATGTGTACTCATAACAACCTTCCCATGCTTCCTAAGGGTAGGCAGGATTTTGTAAAACAAAGAATAGTTTCTCCTCTTATAAAAGGTAGCAGAGACTTTGGCTAACAGAAAGCTGACAGGATGAAACACAGAAATTGACCAATACTATTCATAAAAATTTCCTATAAAGCAACCCTTTCAATTGCATCTCATGTTAGAGCTATATATTTAAATTAAAATTACAGAAACTTTGAACTTCACATAACAGACAGAGCAGGAGCCCATTAACAGCACTGACTAGTGACATCTACCTCAACTAACACTGCAATGTATATATTCTGGAATAATCTACCCCCAAAAGTAAGTTTCTTCTTAAGGTTCTTACACTTGACGGTTAGAATTGTGCTTCAAATTCTTAAGCCTTAGCACTTCCATTAGTGAACTCTGTACATTGGCTAACAGCGCTGAGATGCTAGAGTGGCTGCCTGTAAAGGTGGAAGAATGTTCAAAGAAGAAAACTTAATCACTAGCCTTTTTTTTTATTCATTTTTACTTCTGTCTTCAGTCACACCTGCTGACCTGCTAACAGATACGGAGCTGTCAGAACTATGGAAAAGCAACCTAGGTGCTATCCCTACCCTGTGTCTCATTTATAGAATTATCTGATAGGTCTTATCAAGGAATCACGATCAGGAAACCCAGTAATTACTGGCACTTTAAACTAGTTACCAGTATGAATTTTAACTGGATTAATCTGTACGAATTTTAACTGGATTAAAAGCTACGAAGATAACCCCGCTTTGCTGTCACTACCAGAACAGCATGGCTGAATGTTCGCAGCATGGACGAGTCTTAAACGAAGGAGCTGGATCCCAGCTTCTGCTACAGAAAGCACCGCATATGGGTGCTAGTGTTTAGCAGAGCGAGAAATGGGTGACACAGAAGCACCCCTCCCGCCAGCCGGGCACGCCGTCGGAAGGGGCCCACAAGTCCCGCAGAGCCCGGCACACAGCACCACTCCGAATGCACACCGATCGCTACCGCAGCCCTCCAGCCGCGGGCCCTGGCGCCGTGACGCAGCCCGCCCACCTGCGGGACGGAACCTCATCCCGGCACCCATCCGGCGTCCCCCTCCGGGACGCGGCTCCAGGCCGTTCCTCGGGCCGCACCGAGGGAAGCTCCGAGAGCTGCCGGCCCATCTTCCTTTCGCGACACAACTGAGAAGCACCCACCCGCAAGCGGCGCTCGGGACGGCGGGCGCCGCGTCCCCCCGCCCGCTCCCGGGGCCGCTCCTCGCGCGGGCGCGCTCTCCCCGCCGCCTGGCCCGCGGGTAGGGCCGCGCCGTCCCGGAGCTCGGCGGGGCGAGAGGTGCGGGGCCGGTCCTGGCCGAGATCGGGCCGCCCCGAGCACCACGGCCACGCCGCACCCTCAGCGGTAACGCGCGCCGGGCCGCGACGCCCCTCACCTGGCCGCCGGCCGCCTCGGCGCCACCCGCTCCGCGCGTGCGCGGCGCCGCCACCACGGAGCGTGAAGCTCCCCGCCGGCCTAGGCGGGCCCGCCCCGGAAAGGGAAAGTGACCCGGCCGCTTCCCTCAGCGCTCATGCGCACGGCCGCCTGCTTGCGCCCTCTGTCGGTAGGGCGGGTGCAGTGCGCGTGCGCGGACGTAAGGGCGGGAAGGGCGGTGGGTGCCGTGTGGCGCCTTGTGGCGCCGTGTGCGGCGCGCCGCCTCCTCGGGCGTTGAGTCGGGAATGAAGTCGGTGTGAAGCCATGTTCACGGGCCCTCAAGCACAGGGTGGGGTCGGGCGTGGGGGAGTGAGCAGCTGTAGATGCGCAGCGGTTGTGAGTGAGCGCGGGGCTTGCCGGGGAAAAAGGCACGGCGAGTTGTTGCCTGAAAAGCACTCAGAGGTCCGTCCACCCCGCCGCTGTCAGGGAAGTGTGGGAAAAGAGAATCTTCACCAAAAAAAAGCACGAGTGCCTTTTGCCACACACAGCAAGTGTGAAAGTGGGCGAAGCTGCCCCGCCTGGACGCCTGAGAGGATCGAGCAGGTGGTCAGAGCCAGGAATCCGGGGTGCTGCTGAAGTCCCCAAGTGCTGCGCTGAACAGAGTAATTCAGCTAACAAGCAGCAGCTCGGGCTTCTCTTGTGCCTGTTGTGCTGCGAGGAGGAGATGCAGCATATGCACAGCTGCATAGCAAGCAGGGAAGGCAGCATCAGAGGTCTGGAAGTGGAGTCTCAGGGAGGGAAAACACAGCAGATGAAAGAGCTGTCATAAGCAAATGAGGAGTAAAGGATGCTCTTCTCCTTGGTTGGTAAATATGAAATAGTGGAAGGAATGTGTGCGTGGATTTGCTTTCTGTGAACTGCAGAAAGCCAAGGGCAAACGAGGAGGAGGAGGTGGATCTTCTACATCAGTGGCTACAGCAAGAATCAATGTTTCTTTTTCTAAGGACTCTAAACGCTGCCAGCACCCAGAAGTCTATCAGGATACTTTGCATTTGGAGATGAAAAGCAGTTTCATGAGAGAAAACAAAAGGGATGTGTGGAAGGGCTGAGCAACGACAGTGATTTCTCTGAATAGTAGTAAATAAAAGCAATGCTTCCCTTCTAATGGTGGTCTTGGTTAAATAACCTGAAACACACTTATTAAAAAGATCAACGTGATCTAACACATTTCCAAATGGAAAAGAAAGGAATCTTTAGCCTCAGCCCCCTTTTGCAAATAACCTGTCATGTACAAAGCAAATCAAAATGTCTGGGGTGTGTGAAATGACATTTGTCATTTTGAAAATCTTACACAGAATGGGATTTCATTCCTACCAATTCAAAGTGCTGTGAAAGAACTGTGGTTACATGGACTGCTAGAATGCATTTTTGAGTATTTAAATACCAGATCTGCCTCTGAGTACATCTGAACAGTACTGTGAGATATGTGATATCTAGGCTGTGGATTTGGATCCCTTACCATTTTGGAGTTTGGGATTCTGAGGAAAAGCATGCTAAGAATGCTGTTACATCACGATATTTGCTTAGGCATGGTGTTGATTGCCGTATTCCCAGAAACAACCCTCACCGATCTCCGCAGAGACCAGATTTTTCAGAGCATAGAGTGTCCATGGGTTCTTTCTGAAAACAACTCATCAGAGAGCGAGAGACCTGTATTTGGGAAAGAAACCTGCCCTTCAGTTTGGCTGATTCAGAACATTCGCACTGTCTGACACCAGACTTTCATCTGAGAAACAACAGGTAGGAGAACTGAACTACTTTCCTGTACATAGAGAAGTTTTATTGGATAGTCAAGGTAAACCTCTGTCTTAAATTAGTTATATCTTATCACTTGAATTCTCCCTGCATTCAGTTGAATTATACCTTAGATATAAATTGAGCATTATCACCTGAATTCTTTGTATTCTGTAACCTCGTGCTTTAATTTGTGTGTTTTTAATAATTTTTATAATTTTCCCTTTCTTCCCTCTTGATCTTTCGTTGATCCAAAGTCTCATTTGCTGTGTGCTTTCAGTGATTACTGTCAGTGACAACAGGATGTTTTCCTTTTTCATTATGCTGCACTATGGTTTTGTTTGTTTATTCTAAAGGTGAACATTTTGGCAAATGAGTGTTAGCTTTTCATTCACTTCCTTGCTTAGTTTGGTCATGCGGCAGGAAAAGAGTGGAAAGAGTATGGGTAAAGCATGACTGCATGTTTGCTCAGTTTAGGTGTTTCAGCATTTTAATTTTAATCTCTTTTTCCAGGAAAAGATGTAGAACTAGTCTTTGATGACTCAAGCAAATATTTATCCAATGAAGCAATTAATAGGTCTTGTGTGGTTGCTGAACAGTTACAGGTGATGATATGCGGACTTCATATATACCTACGGAAGAAATAATCTTTTGTCCTAACACAGTAGAAAGAAATGGTTGGCAAACTCTGAAAGTAAAACGTAGCCAGATCAGAGGAAGAACACAGTTTTGTAATATATTGTCTGAACTGGAGAGGCAGGAGCTGTTTGTTTGAAAGCAACAAATACTCAATCTTTTTTCTTTATACACTCGCCGATTTATTTTGCTGTCACTGGCAAAATGCATTTTAATAGGCATTGCATTAAATTAGCTTGCAAATAAATAGCTTTATACATGGCACTTTATTGAACCAAAGCTAACTTCAGTATTTGATACAGATATCTTGGTTATTTTTGTTATTAGTTTCTGTAATTTTAATAGATTAATTGAAGAATATTGTTGAAATGCCGCATCTAAGTTTTTGTCAGTCTTAACCAGAGAATGGATACAGATATAAAGTAGTTGCTTCACATTTCAGAAGTTTGACACCAAATCTCAAATGTAGTTCCTCTTGTATTTGTGTTATGTGTGTTGTTAGACATTAGAGCATTATTAAGCCTTCTGATTTCTTTAAAAAGACATTCCAGATATATGGGCTTTGTTAACAATTAATATCTTATTTAATACTTACTAAAGCATAAAAGAGATATATTGTGGTCCATTACTATGACCTAAAGTTTTCATAGGTCATAGAATTTCAACCAGCAGTTCGTTTAACAAGACTTTTCTCTAGGGAAGGTGTTTAGCACTTGTTTGTTTTCTTTCTACATTTCAACTTTATGCAACAATGTTTCATTTCAAAATACTTACCTTCCGGCTTCAGGTGTCCATCTGCAACTATATCAATAACATAAATGTCTCCAAATTAAGAGAAAGCACCATGAAGGTTATAGCAGAGCTATGCGCACCGTGCATAAAACACGCACCTTTGATGATCTTTACTCTCCACTGTACTGTATTAATATTGGTGGATAGCAAAGCAAAAGGTACTATTACCTTTCACCTTTGGGAAGCTATATAAAAGAACAGCCCCAGGGACTGGTTTTAGCTGGGATGGAATTTCAGCAGTTCAAAGTAGTTTGGAAGGCAGCGTGCTCTCTGGTAGCCTTCAGCAGATTCTTTCTCTCTTCTGTGTCTCCAGTGCATGTATGGATGGCTGCAAAGCTGCTGTGGGGTATACATTGCAGGCTGTGAGATTTCCTCATTATACTGTTATTTTTCAAGGAAAAAATATATGGGATTTACATAGTTGCCATAAAAGAGGTGCTTCTTACTCCTGGGAGGATGGCTGTCATGTTTGCCTGGAGATCAAAATTATTGGAGTTTGTGTTGTGAGTGGTGATGGTTGCTTTGAGTTGGGTTGTCTTGGTGTGTGTGTCACAAATGTTGATCCTGTTAACGTCATCTTTACTAACTCTTTAACTTGGATTGTAAATAGTGTGAACCAGAGAATGGTGCTAAGCATTTTCACATTCTTAATGGCTTTCTGCATTCCTGCATTATTTCTAACAACCACTGGGTGTCGTGGGTCTCTTTGGATTACAGTAGGCAAGAAAGGTCCAATCAAGGAGTGTGGACTTTTTTTTTTTTGTCTTTTTTTTTTTTTCCCCAAAATGAAAAGAGCTTTATTTAATTTACACAGAATAACAGTAAATTTTTTTATATCTTACTTTAAAGTGTTATTTATACAGCAAGGACAACAATTACAATAGCCTAATTCTCTATTTGGCTTTGATTTATTCCTGATATTTTTAACCCTGTCCACTGAATGGCACATTGTTTGGTGGAAAAAAGCCTAAGATGTCACTGGGAAATTAAAGATAACCTGGTAATGTTAATGCACAATGCAACAGAACTAATGCTACATCAAATCTGTAAATTCCACGTAACTATATTTGAGAATATTATTTTGATAAGGATTTTGGCCTGTTACTTCCTGTCCTTTTCAAAAGCAAATGAAAAGGCAAGAACTCATTACTTTATGTGCAAGGATAACAAATGCTCCTCATTCTCTCAGATGAGTATTTTGAATGTGACCATTCAGTATAGAATGGTGTTAGCCACCGCAGATTAAGGGAATATTTTTTGCACATAGAAGGAGTAGATGCTCTACAGCTTCATCTAGTCAGCAGTGTGATCGTGTGATGCAGTAACACTGATGTAGTCATGTGTTGTGCTTCATAGTGCAGGGAGATGAACCAAGGATATAGACTGGACATGTGCTTCCCAAGAAGCTCAGCTTTTGTGCCTTTTGTGACTCAGCTCCCTGTATGGCTATTATATTGGGTGATTGAATGCAGTTGTTATGCATGGGTTTGTTTAGTAGAGCAGTGATTTTGGGATCTTACTTGTGAAGTGTGTGAATTTACTATAACCATTTAAAAGACAAATGTAGAACTGGCTCCTGATTCCCGGGGTAGAATATATTCTCTCGTGGTAGGGGATCCATTTTACCTTTAGTTTAAAAATCTACTACACAGACTGCCAAAGCGAAACACTGAACTGTTTGTGTCCAAGACTACGGAAAGCAAATCTGTAAGAGCAGATCAAGCGAAAGCTGCTGAGTGCTGGTTTTTCCTGTGCCGTATCAATAGTATATCCAAGTTATGAGCCTAGAAGAAGGTAGTGCCTTGATTGCGGTACTTTACAGATCTTCAGGCCAACTTTCAATAGTTATCAAGTTTAGCAGCTCTTCTGAAGAGGTGTTGTACCTCACGGAGGTCTGTATCAACTGGAACGTGCTTTTAGTTTGGAATCATTTGTGAACCTAACTGATCCTAATGAATATCTTTGCCAGCCTCCGTTTATGGAGAAGGAAACTAAGAAGCAGTTCTGATTTCAAGTGAGGGCAGAATGGGCAGGAGATAGCAATTAAATTTCTAAACCGCGTGCAGGGCTGATTTCTGCTGTTGTGCTAAATTCAGGAGGTGCCATAGGGGGCTGTCCACTTTAAAAAATGAAGCCATTTATTTGCGTGTCTTTGGGAAAAGAAACAGCCCCTAGGTGCTTTTCTGGCAGTATTTGCCTTACAGACTGTATTGATTTAACAAAAGTAAAACCTTTACGGAAAATGTGTCACCATTGCTGTGACATCACTGAAAAATTACCTAAATATTTTATTTTGACTTTTACAGCAGTAGGTGCAATGTTAATCACTACAATACAAAACTAAAAAGAAATAAAATCCAAACCAAACCTGGTGATGTTCTGTTTTGCTGTTTTGAATTGAAATATAGTTACTGGTTTTGGTCAAAACTTTTGAAATCTTGGAGTTTCCTGAAAGGTGGAAATGCTCTTCTTCTTAAATTGGAATGAACACGGCCCTGTAAAATGACCACCTTCTGGAACTGTTATAAAATTGTTATCAAATTGTTATCTGTTAACTGTTGTAAAATTGTTATCAAAAACGTGTTGCAGTGATCTGAGATAATGGAGGCTTGCAGGGTGGGAGTAGTAATGCCTGAAAAATACAAATTTCTGATTCTGAGATGTTTTACGTAATTTTATTTGAGAGACCCTCCTGTAATAATGTTTCCATTTGTTTCATTGCTTCGTGAAATGAAATAACACTGATACTGGCCACAGAGAGAAACCTGCAATGGAATACGTGAAACGGCAAGCATAGCCAGGCTGTCACACTCTCGACCGGCTCTGCTGTGCCAAAAGATATTTTGTTTAAGTAGGGCAAAACCAAAGTATACTAAGGACAGTAGAATATTTTGCAGATGTTTGGGTAGGCATTTGGGCATTTGTGGCTCCGGGGCTAGCCCTTTATAGATGTAAGATTGAATTAGATTTTTCAGTTTGCCAAGGGCAGAGAAAATGATGTCCAATCAGGGAAGATGACCTTTCATTTTTGTAGAAAATTCTCCACATGATGGCAGTAAAATACAGTAAAATTCAGAGGTGCCTTATGTTTCACTTTCAAAACCCGAAGGGGAAAACAGCCCTAGATGAAGAACTGAGTATGTGACTGGGCTTTTAGATTTCTTATTTTCTGTTGGTAGTCCTTAAATTCCCCAGATGGTTTTCCAGACAGCAAGGCTACAGGCATTCTGGCACAAGGAGAACAGGCCACTCATCACATCGTACTGGGGCACGGTGTCACTCTCAGGCACGACTTCAAAAGATATTTTTGGATGCTTACTCTCTGTGTTAATGTGCAGGGGGAGAGGATAAGAAGATGAGAGGTTGTTTTTAAACCCTGACTGAAAATCTGTCCTTCCCAAAGAATATGGAGACTGTAGTTTGTCACTTAAAGCCACATAACAGGGGCTGGTAGAGGGCACTTGGATAAGGACCCAGTTTGCCCCAGTTGGGCATTTGACCAGCTTGGGTTGATTGCTGTAACAATGCCAGACAGAGATTAGTTGTGGAATGAGCTTGCAGTTAAGACTCAGCCTGTCTAGAGCACTTGGATAGCTTGGTGTATGGAAGCACTTAGAGGGGAGTGTATTTAAAGAACCCAGAGGCAGCTGTGTGGCTAAAATTAAAATGTGTTTTTCTTGTATTGTTTTTGCTTGGTTTCCTGTTGCACACTCTGGACTTGTCCTGTGAGAGCAAAAAGGAAGGGGATGAGTCAAAGGGGTGAAACTGATCCTAGAAATTCCTGCTTTGCTTTTTACGGCTTGGATATACCAGATTCTTGACATGAAAAGGCCTGTGGCTAAAACTGTCTTTGAAAGTCGTCTCTTCATATTCATATGCCTTTCATTCCATCCTTCATTCATTCATCTCAGAGATATTCTTTCTGTGTGTGTGCAGGGAGTGTTGCTCCATACCTTTCTTCCCATCTTTCCTCCCCAGAACATAGGCGGCCTGATTTTTCAATGTTTATCACCAAAAATAGTAATCTATAGCTGATCAAAATGTGTGAAAGTATCAAATATAGGTGGAATAAAATTCCTGCTGTATAAACAAACACAAAAGGTACATAATATGGACATATCAGACCAAGAGCTCTGATAAAACAGAAAGTTTCTGGTTTAGGTTCTTTTGTAATCAATAGAGCAATTGCTGCTTTAGAAGAAAGATAATTTTCTTTGAGAGAGCATATTACTTAGAAGTCTTAGCATAAAAACCTCTAGCAATTAATTTATACTCGATTCTGACATAAGGAATTATTAAACCCAAAATAGTACATGGGGAATTAGAAAATAGATTGAAAAACTTGGTCAAGGTCACAGAGGAAGTCTGTGACAGAGTTAAAAAAAAAACAAAAACAAACAACAACAAAAAAAACATGCAAAGAAGAAAAGGGCAGTCCCTCTTCACCATTTCCCTCTCTGATCACGACGTGCCGTGTAGAGGTTGTAGGGCCTTGCTGTAAGGCTCACAGCGTGCTTAATATTATGCCCTAACAGCTGCTTTGGAGGTATATACAACGGTCTGAAGTTGTGGGAAGCTTGCGATATGATTCTATACGCATTTTTTTCTGTCACAGAGAAGTAGAGGGGTTATTCAAAAAACAGCTTCCCTCCCCCCCAGCAGTATACTCATTCCATCTACTTAAAATGCCCTGTAAATATTTTCTAATCTATTCAAATCAGGCAAACAAACTCACAGATACATGTTGAGCTATGCAGTTTTTCTAAAGAGTAGTAGTACTATCAAGGGGTGAGGTGAAGGGACCTACCTAAGTACTGATGAATTGGAAAGTAGAATTCAGTGTCACTAACCTCCCAGTTCATGAAACCTGAGACTGATCAGAAGTAATAAACAGAATTTTATGTAGCTCATTATTCACTGGTGTAGCAAAGCTTTATTTTCAAAAGGGATTATGTTCTTTGTGTGCATGCAGCATTCCTGTTTGTGACAAGGAGAGTTACACACTACAGCCTGAACCCCCAAGTGAGCAGCAGTGAAAGGGTCACATTAACAGTTTGAACTCTGGCAATGTCAAGGGTACTCTAGAAATAATGAAACCAAAAACCAGGGTAATCAACAGGGTCTGAATAAAACAACAAAACTGAAACAGCTACATTTCTAAATTAGCCTTCTGTATCAGTATTCATTGCGGCCAGAATTTTGGGTATTTCGTTGAAATCTCTCAGGGGTAAAAGATTCAGGAACAGTAGTCCCATTAAACACTGCTAAAGACTAAGGTTTTCCCAAGTACCAACTTCTTTTTCTTTTTTTTTTTTCTTTTTTTCTTCTACAAATAATGCAGCTCTGGTATCCCTGCACATTTTCTCCAAGAAGAAAGGATTGCGATTAGGTTTTCTGGTTTGTTTTTCTTCTTCAAAAATAGCCCAGTTGTGAATGACCCTGTGTGATATGTAAGAGAAGTTCAGCACGCAGTTTTGGTGTTACAAAAGGGCCTGTTGGTAATTTCAATGCATATTTCCCAAGTCCTCAGAAGGGTCACCGAAGGTCTCCATTACGTGCAGTCTAGAGCCTGCTACAATTTTCTCATACAATTTAATCTGCTGCCTGGACGGCCTCCAGTGTACAAGCAACTGACAATCTACAGCCTTTGGAATTGATTTCCTGGAATTGTGGAAGGCCTGCTTGGCCTCCAGATGACAGATGTGTGCTGGAGCTCTCAGTGCAGCAAGATGCTTTACAGAGATGAGTGAAAATTTGCCTCATTTCAGCATTTTCTGTAAGCTGTTAAGTCTCCTTCTAGTGATTTTAGGGATAAAGTTGTCACCAAGATAACAGCACCATTCTGAGTGAACATTGTTACTAATACTCCTTTGCTTTCCATAATGCTTATCATACGAGGATCTTAATGGTTTTATAAATATTCTTTAAGACAAGTAGGTATCTATTATCATAGTCATTTTGCAGCTGATGAACTAAAAACTAAAGGATAGAGTAACAAAGAGCCGAAGTTCACATTACCAGAGTGTTGTCATCACTAGAAAAAAAGGTTTTAATCTCAGATTATACTTCCACCTGTTAATTTGGACTCATGTTTAAGTCTCTCGGATTATAGCCATACTTATATAATGCACATGAAAAGTTCATGCTCTTCTTTGTAAATATCCACAGAGGTAGTAGAGCAGAGACAATAACTGTTTTAAGTTCATATGTTCCTCCCATTTATCTTCTCTATATAGCAAATGCGCTAACTTTGAACCGTAAGTGCTATTCTTTTATCTCAGTGTATATAGCAGCAAAAAACACTGCTCAGACTGAGTCACCATAAGAAACCATAGTGGAGAAAGCACATCAGCAAAAGTTCTGTTTTTTTTAATTGAAAAATTTGAGCATACACGTGGTATTTTTTCAATTGATGGTGAGTTAAGCAGGCATCCAAAAGCCCAAGTGTCTTTCCATCTGTAGAAAGTCTCTTCAAATGTAGAAATCAAATATACAAAAAGAATCAGAAATTCTTAATACAAAAGTCCAACTCAAGTAGTTTAGTAATAGCTTGTTAGAATGGCTTATATGAATAAAATCTTAGTATACAGGTACACGTGGGAGCTTGTTCAGAAAGAGGATACTATATCTATTGTGAGATCAGGAAGAGCTATCTCCCAAAGTCACAACTTCAAAAAAAAAAACAACAAAAAAACATGCCAAAAAATATACAAATACATCATCTGGAAAAGGGTATACCAGCTCACAAAGAGTCTAGAGGGTCTTGATGTGTGATGCAATGAAGATGGAGCCACGCTATTTTCAGTGGTGGTGCTAGGATAAGTGACTGTGGATGCAAACTGGAAATTCAGGTTCCACCTGAGCTGGCTGAGCACTGGCACAGGCTGCCCAGAAAACTTGTTGAGTCTCCTCCTTGGAGATCTTCAAAAGCCACCTGGATGGGGTGCTGGGCTGCCTGCCCTGGGTATCCCTGCTTGAGCAGGACTTAGAGGTCCTTAGGACTTAGAGGCTGGACCCAGAGGTCCCCGACAGCCTCAGCCGTTCTGGGATTCTGTTATTCTGTTTTGATAGCACTTTGGTACAGAAAGTAGAGAAAAAAGGGAGGTTAGAATACAGTCTGTGGCAAACTTGTGTTAAAAAGAATATGGATGAGAATGTGAAAGTGGAAGAGAACCTGTGTGGACATGAAGCGAAACTACCAACGATCCTTTTGAAGGAAAGGAGGGAAAATAGCAAAATCAAAAAGGTGGATTTCAAGAAAGCAGGCTTCAACAAGCTCAAGATATTAGAAGATCTTGTTTCATGGAAGCAAACTCTGAAGGAAGAAAGCGTTTTCTGATGAAAAACAAGTTACTTAAAATGTAATGATCCGAAAGCAAGGGAAGAACAGCAAGTATAGCAAGAAGTCATCTGGCTAAATCATATACACTGACCTCAAGCACGTTGAAGAGTCACATGGGAAATGAAAATTATATGAGATTACTAGGATTAGTATAAGGGAATGCATAAGTTTGTGGAACAGAAATAAAAACATCAAGTTGCAGAAGAAGTTATAATAAAGACAAACGAGAAATCTTTCATAAATAGCCAGCTTAAAAGATACATTAAAAAAAAAATAATATGTCATTTTATGACTGTTAGGTTTCTACTTAAATTCTATAATGAATTAGAGAAAGATTGAACGACTATTCAATAATTTGTGTACTTTGAGAGAGAAAACCAATAACGTAAGATGTCTTAGAGCAAAACAAGTCATGCTTTTTTTTTGTTTCACTATTCACTAGAAAGGTTTACTGGAGTTGTGTAGGTAATGCAATTATTACCAAAAACAAAGAGATATGATCTTAAGCCTACATAAGATGGGCTTCAGCTTATTTAGAGAACTGGTTGAACCTTTCAGCAGACATCTTTGGTCTCTGATAGCCTGGAGATGTTCGTTCAGAGTATAAGAGATTGATAAAGGACAAATTTAGCACACAAAAGATAAAAAGAAAGAGCTGGGGAATTTAATGTTAGTAAATTTAACTTCAATTCCTAAAAAAAAAAAAAAAAAAATACCGGAACAAATAATAAACAAATAATCACATAAGTTATATGTAAACATCTGGAAGACAAAAAAGAAATGGCTAACCGACAAAATGGATATCTTGAGAGCAGCCCACATCAAACTAATTTGTTTTCTTTCCGGTTTGAGCTAGTAAGGCTGGGAATAGGAGAGAAATAATAGATGTCAAATAACTTGACTTTAACAAGGTCCTCAATAATCTTTCCCTGTCTAAATACTGCATTCCTTATAAGCAAAGCAGTAAGACTATAATATGAACACCATGTTTGTAAGATGAGTGCAGCATTATTTGGAAAGCATACTTGAACAATAGTTAGCAATAGTAGTAGAAAAATAGCAAAAGTATTTAACACTGTCAAACAGGAAAGATACATCAACTGCTTTGTACAAGTGTCTCTCCTGTGTCATGTACTACTTGGTGTTTTCAGTCGTGAGTTGAGGATGGAATGCAGAATATATTTGTTCTATCTACAGATGGCTGTAGGCTGGTAACAACAAGTTGAAGTATAGAATTCAAATTCAAACTGGTCTTGACCAGTTGGAGAAGCAATCTGGACAATTGGATGTGATTTGAAATGGAGGAAGGTGAAATTTCATAGTTAGGTGGGAATAGGGAGCTTTAACAGCTTGAAATAGGAAATAAATGGCTGGTCCCTAAGAAGAGGATTAGGGGGATAGAGTAGGACACCTTTTGATGCTAAATCAGAAATGTAGCTTGCAAAACTTGGGAAATAACAGGACTCAGCATCATTAAGGTCTCACTTAGGTTACTGTAGTTAGCATTTAGCATTATAATTCACAAAGGAAGTGAGTCCAAAGGAGAACAGTGGGAGTGATCAGGGCCTAAAACATGATTTCTGAGGAAAGTTTGAAGAACTGGTGTTGTTTAGTCCAAAGGAAAAAAAAGTCTGATAAGAAACATGCCTTCAGGTCTGTCTTCTGGGCTGCCTCAGAAAGAAAAGGATTATTTTTTCTCCAGGTTAGCATGAATTGAACAGGAAATGAGTTTTAAAATGCAGAAAGGTAAATTCAGGTTTGGAGTTTTCTAAAAGAAGGAATAATGAAGCACAGAAAGGTGTTGCCAGGAGGTGATGTCAGATCTCTATTACTGGAACTCTTTATGTTCAGACTACCTGTGCCCAGATTCTTGATATTTCTGAACTGCAATAGAACAGTAGGTAAATGAGTTGAGCTCTTGACATCTTTTTCAGTGGCATCTTATGTCAGTCTGTGCCTGAATTGTGCCCTTCTCCAACACTGGCTGCCCCATTGTTGTGGATGTATCAAATGCTTCAGGCAACAGTGAAAGCAACCATTTCTCGCCAATACACACTTAAATAAAATTGAGGAAGGAAACAGGAATTTTGATTTGTATAAAGCAAATGCTAGGAGGACTTTCTGTGTGTCTGTGAAGTACCATGCAGTTGGGGGCAGAAAATGTTAGACTTACAAGTAGTGGGGTATTTAGACCAAAATCAATCTCCGTGTCTTCACTGTAAAAGTCACCATCATCTATAATCCATCTTCATTTACCCTTTCCTTCATGTCTTTCCTTCACAAACTTTTAAAAATACTGCACTGAGAGCTTTAAGTTGACTTCTAATTCAGTAAGAAATTCTTGGCTCCACTCTAACAAACTTCAGAAAATCATATCAGTAGTCTATGGAGAAATTGCAAGTTCATTGTAAAGCATCTTCTCACCAGAAGAGATCACAAGGCCTTAGCGCTGCTCTACTTAAAAATTGAAAACTCGGCTCATTGAGGGTCGGATTCGACGATCTCTTGAGGTCTCTTCCAACCTCTGTAATTCTGTGATTCTGTGATTCATTATTCCTATGCCCCTGTAGCATGATGCTAAATCACAACACAACTAGTATTGGTCTGTTTAATACAAAACTAGTTCCAGAGCTCCAGTGACTTGAAAAAATACAAGTTTCTTTTGTAGCAAATAAATTTGCAAATAAGATACTTTTCCAGAAGCTAAGTCTCCTTTCACTTTTATTCCCATCTCCTTTTTTGTGTGTGTGCTTAGAGTCTTTGTTTTATACATATTTGTATTTGAAAAGAACAAAATGCTTTTTCTTTGTACTAAGCATTTTCATAGTTACAGGGAATATTCTCAGTCATGGCAGAACAGAACTGGAACTAAATAGTAGGTATTGTGAAGGAGAGAATACGTAAGAGGATCACCTAATGAGGGATGGATTTGATCTGCTAGAAATTAATGGAAGATAAAGCATTGGAGACCATGATCAGCACATCCTATTTTCGTTCTTTGCAGTGTTAGATTCAAGGAATTTGTTGTTTTTTTTTTTAAATGCTAGTTGTAGTAAATGTGAAAGTTTTTTTATTATTATTATTTATTTTTATTAATACAACCGATAGGTTGTTTTGAAGAGGCTATTACATAATTTTCTTCTATATTAGCCTGGATTGAAAAGGGAATACAAAAAGACTTATTGAAAGGCTGAACTTAGGAAAACAGCTAATTTTTTTGAAATGAAACGTAAGCATTGTCAGGAGTTGTTAAATCACTAGATAAAAAGAATTCACACTTATTTCAAGAAGAAAATTAGTTTCTTCATCTTCTCCACATCAAATGAATGAAGCTTTGTCTGCTGAAGAGGAAAACATGAATTTGATGATCTTCTGAGTGAGACACGTTCAATGTCATTGAAAGTTAGCCACAATGAAAATGTAATTCCCTCCTCCAGGTCTTCCAGCAGCTCCTCAACAGCAAGCTCCTTTCAGAGCATTCTCAGTTCATTTTTGAAAACCACAGTATGACAGATCAATTGGCAAATGCACCTTGAGAAAAAAGGAAGAAAATAAAGAAATGAAGGAAAGGCTTGAACTTGATAGAAAGTTGCAACCTTCTTTTCTTCTTAAAATATCACACCCTCCCTGTAGCACAAAATGAGCAATTTAAAAGTGATTGAAGACCTTTGCCCTGAATTCAGACAGATTTAAATTTGTGGTTTCAAATTAGATACTACAAGTGAAGAGGCAGAAGAAAAAAATTAAAATAACAACTAAAAGAATCAACTTTGACACTAAAGCATATGGTTTGTTGCACATGAGAAATGATCCAATAATGGATACATGTATCCATAGAGAAAAATGAGTTCCTACGGAATGCTATTGATTTTACGTCTGAAAAGAAAAGCGAAGAATATTGTGTCCAGGTTGGATTAGATATTGTCCTCTAGTTTGAAAGAAAGGCATGAAACGATTCTTTACCTTTGTTACAATTATGGAGATACATAGATTGGATCTATTTATATTAAAAGTCACTGAAGACTTCTTTGTCGACATCGACAATGTTCAATATACTTCAAAAATATAATTGAGAAATTTCGTAGCACTGAGCACTGTTGTACGGCACATTTCAGCAGTTCAAATATTCTCCTGCAACCATCAATCTCATATTGAAGGTAGAGGACTGATGTTCCGTCTTGGCCCAACAATATTCAGAGAAACTTCATGGGAAATTTTTTTCCTGATTTTAATTGAGGATGGCTCACATAAAGTGATCTAAACACACTGAAAATCCATTCCATTTTACAGAATCCAAGCAGTATTATGTCACCTTTTTGTAAAAGGAAATCAATTCTAAAAGGTCACTGTACTTTCATCAGAAGTAGCACAGGCATTCAGATTTGTGTTCAGCCCAAATGGAACCATGATCAGAACACAACTTTACAGGTTTGCTATACAAAGATTGTATTTACAAAAGCTGTTACTTGGCGTTTTTGAGGGGCAGAAAGTTTATAAACGTACAAGTTTACGGTTACAGGCACAGAGTCAAAATGGCTTTTCTAATTATAAACTAGAATCACACAGGGGAAAACTGTTCTCTTAATATACTTTTTTTTTTTTTAATTAGAAATGCTATTTAGCCTACATTACTAATAGTTAATACAGATGACAGATTTTGGTCTAATTAATGAAAAGTATCCAAAATTTGGCAAGTAGGCTCTAAGCTTACTTTTCTTCCTTCTTTCAACACTTACTGGTTTTCTGTGTGACAAATTTGAGAGGAAGTTACATCACAGTTTGTCAGAGTAGTAAAATCTGGGAGCAGAATCATAGCAGCTAGATATTTAAAATCGGTAAGATGCCAGTTTTACAAACTGTATGCAGTTCAGTTCAGCACACCTAGTGTACCTCTGTGGTAATTGAGATGAATTTGTTTGAACTATTAATCTCTGAAAATCCTTTTTTAAAATATGCTGGAATGGCTTGTCAGAGTTGGGCAACAATCTCAGAAGAGATCAGTATCTTCTTTCCCCTGTATGGATCTCCTCCCTAAATGAAGTAAGAGCAACGTATTTCCAAAAACTCCCTTAACAGACTCCAGCATGAATCAAGATTTTTCTAGGCATTGTTCTTCTGGAGTGCTATGGCAGCAGAGACTATACTGGTAAGACCTTTTTCCTTATGCCTTGAAATGACTTCCTATTGCTAAGAGGGGGAATAGAGGAGGGGGGATTGCATCTGAGTCTTAGTGTATTTTTGCTCTCTAAAATATACTTGGAATCCAGTAACAGAGTGCATATTCCTTACCTGTACCCTCTAACCTTTGTTATAATTCACCATTATGAACACGGATTTTGTTAGTGCAGTCTCAGTCTGCTAATGTCGCATACTGTGAATTTTAAGATTAGTACCCTATTACTATAGGGTCCAGTCCCCCTTGAGCAGCGACCAGGTGAGCTCCAGAGGTCCCTTTCATTCCAAACCATTCTGTGATTCTGGAGATCAACATACGTCCATATAATGTAATTTGAATTCATTCTTATTATTTATTCTGTGAGACTGGGAGAGTAATAAGGCAGTTCTAGAAAGTAAGCAGACTTACCTAAGTCATTATAGATCTGTTAGGCTGGCATGAATTCATGCCAAAATAATGGGAATTTACTAAGAATGGAAACAAAACTGATGCAAGTCAAAGTACATTTACAGAAAGTCAGTATTGTCAAAGAAATCTGATTTACATTTATATGTTTACTAATTTATAGACGTGATATATACAGATTCTGATAAGACATTTGAATTGGTACGATAAAACATTCTAATTAAAGAATGCATCCTAGCCAATGTCAGCAGTGCACACAGTGCTCTGGTTTGGCAGCTCAGAACTCAAGAATAGTTGTCAATAGAGAGTCATCATAATTGGAGTTCACTTTGCATAGGATTGATACTAATGCTATCAATAGGCTAGTGGAATGTTAATACTATTCAACATTCTCCTCACTGTTTTAATAAATTAATGGTAATAAATATGGATAACATAATGATGGCAGAAACAGTAATTACTGACCGAAGCCAGCGTGTTCTTATAGGATCTTGTGGAGTGTTTGATGAAATAGTGCCTATTCAAAGAAAGTTTTAACACTACCAACAGTAAGTTCATATAGTTATAGACAAAGAATGTATTGTCAGTTGCTCGGTTGGAAAAGGAATTGTTTCCTGGAAAACCATGATTCTGAAAAGATTTGAAGGTCACAGTGGCCAAACATTTCGACATTAGCTCCCAGGATAACGATTTGGCAAAAATGTGTCACTTGAATGGGAAATGGACTACTTGAATGGTAATTCAAATGTTGGGTATGGAATTGGCACTGGTGTCTTGAAAATGTTTCTAGGGCTTGTATCTTAAAAAGCTCGGTGAGCACTTTGAGTGGATATGGAGTCATGGACATAATCACAGAGAAGTGTTTCATAGTT
Source organism: Perdix hodgsoniae (assembly GCA_035772895.1). Taxonomy (NCBI): domain Eukaryota; kingdom Metazoa; phylum Chordata; class Aves; order Galliformes; family Phasianidae; genus Perdix; species Perdix hodgsoniae. The sequence goes on along the minus strand of JAPSGF010000001.1, from coordinate 1,486,656 downwards.
TGAAAACTGAAGGGCCGAGTCTGCTTAGTTCGCCAAAAATAAAAGATATAATTCAGAGGTAATTCGATTACAATATATAAATTCTTTCCAGGGGAGAAAATAGCACATAGCAAAGGGCTGTTCATTTTAGGGAAGATCGGCGCAGCTTTGTTTTATGCTGGAACTTAAGTCCAGATAAATACACTTCAGAAACAAAGCTCAATTTTTTTAACAGAGGGGGAATAAACTACAGAGAAGGATGGAGATTCTTCATTGCCCAAGATGAAGGTTTGAAAATTTCTCTGAAGAAATATGAATAACCTTCAAATCAAAACAGGACGGCTTTTTTGGACGGACTGTAGTGAAAAATAAGTTAGCGGCCTTAGAGTAGAATTTAACAGGCTGCTATATGCCAGATATCCAGCTAAAGATTTAAAAACCTTTTCTGACCTACTGAATTTATGGAAAAATGAATTTACATATAAAAATATCTTGAAAGAGTTTTAACGTTCTAAGTCATGCATTCAAGAAGGGGAATAACAGAATGTAGGTTTCCTGGCCAAACTTGGCTCAAATTATTTTATCCGTGCATTATAAAATAGTTCAATTACATGTTCTTAGGTGTTGGAGGTTATGTAGAAAATAGATAAGGTGCCAAGGAGGGTAGAAATCATCATCTTGCTAAATAAGTGGATTGGTACCACGGAAATATTATGTGATCATGCCATTTTAAACTTATTCTAATGAATATGCACAAAAAAGCTATTGCTGGCATTTACCAGCTTGTGAATGCTTGTCTCTACAACATCTGTGATCCTTTAATGAGAGCAGTGGAATTGAACAGGAATGAGAAAGACTCAAATAGGAAAAGGAAATCCTGAAGTCAGGTCTCTCCGAGAAAGCTACTTAGTGCTTTAAACACATGTGAAAGAAAAATACCTCTGTTATGGATAATTTCTATTTTCAAAATAATTGTTTGGACCCAGCTCTTCTCTTACTTTCTCCTGTTGTAAATAAACTGGAACAAATCTGAAAGACTGCTGTGTTTAACTAATTGCGAGACTGATTAGTTACCATGTTTGTCCAAGCACAGTATGTTGGCTGAGCAGAGCTTGATGGAAGTCTGGAGACGGTAGAATGAAAGTGAAGATACATCATTTCTGTAAATCTTGTGAATGGTTCATTGAAAACTATCATGGAAGAACTGTGAGAACTGATTTATTTCACGTATATGTATGCTGAGAAGGCAGATAGAGAAAATGTTATAACTCTGAATAAAAAAGAAAACAAGAATTTAATTATAGTGATTGTTTCTTGTTCTCAACTGCATATCATGGTATAGGGATGGCTTTTTCTTCCATATGCCACCTGAAGAATAACTTGAATGTTCGTCTCGTGGACTACAAGTAGTAAAAAGCAAGCAATATAGAATAGTAAGAAGCAAACATAGCAGAACAGTGAATCCATGCATTTTTCTGCTTATATATTGTTTTTATGTATGAAAGGAGATTTTTAAGAAAGAAGAGTGAACTTTATGATGTGCAAAATTCGATGGAAATAAGAATGATGACATACAAAGGGCAATGGTACTGTACCTAATGAGAATGATAGGTTAATAGAAATGACTGTCACCAATGTGGAAGAATACAAAAAAAAAAACAACAAAAAAAAAACCCACCAAACCCTAAAACCATGGACTTCCTAATTTGAGGAAACAGCAAACTAGTATTATGTGCTGGCAATAACTGGTATGGATTTTCAATTAATCTTTGAATTCCAGAATGGTACTGTGTCATTGGCAGGTATCAAAAATTATTTCTGTTTCTAAATAGACAGGGAAGAACTACAGGACTGCTCTTTGGCTTTGGTACTGTTCAAAGCTTCGGGGCTTTGAAAAGATGGAGTAATCAAAGACGTGTAAATGCAGATACATGGAAAATGGAATAAAATGTGAGATCGTGCCAGACAAACCTCATCTCTTTCTTTGAGAATACGATGCAAACAGAAGTAGCTTGGTATATGTAGATGTAAGTAACACTTGAAAGTTTTCATGGAAGTAATTATTTAAGAGGGAGAGTCCAGGAACTGAATTTTTTAAAAAAAATGTCCAAACACAACAGGGTACTTTGAAAGAGAGGTTATAAAAATACAGGGAGTTTGGTTATGATATTTTTGAAAAATTCATCTTGGGACTGCATCTGTGTAATATTTCCCATTAGTGATCTTACTGCAAAAACTTGTTTGTCCTTATGAAAGTTACTGATAACACTCAGCTGGGAGGTGTAATTAATACTGAGGAGAATCTGCCCATTGGATGGCTTGAACAAGATGACTGTGCTTGCAGGACACATCAAATGAAAAGCAAACTTTTCTGCAGTGCCATTCAGTTAGGGACTGAAGGCAAGATCCGCTGTGAGCTGGATGCACGGTGATGCAGGAATTTAGACCTCAGTGTTTGTTAACTAAATGCACTAATAACATTTTTCAGCTATGAAGAAGACCACTTTATATTCAAAATCACATTTCCTGTAGATACTGGAAAGTGATTAGGACAAAGCACTTTCAAGATTTCATTTGGCTTACTGGTATCAGACTGACCACTCACACCGGAAGAATTACGTATTTAAACTGGAACAAATGAAGAAGATGGCTGGAAAAATCATTACGTGATTGGTAAAAAATTCTTTCAAATGGGGATTAAAAGAATGTGGATTTGTATGGCCAACCAAGATGAAGATTTGGGGAGAATATGAATGCTTTGTAGAAATACATTTGGGCATAAATTGCAAGGAGAGAGAAGAACAATTAAAAGATAAGGTCAGATGGATACAAATCAGTCAAAATTGTGGGCACATGGCATACCGCCATTCTTAGAAGAGCACTAAAAGGAGATTTACTCTTCTTGTGTCACTGCATCAGCAGGTGCCATGTGTTTTGCTTGTAATACTAGAAAGTGGAAAGTGGGAAGCCAGAAAAGTTGGTAACAAGATATAATGACACACAGGGAAAGACTGTGTAATGTACTCTTGGGTTTCTGTCCTGTTACTACTAGGCATGCCCCTGAAAGAACGCATCTTTCAAGAACATGTTTTGGTGTGGTGTGTAAGGGCTGATAAGTGCAAAGAGAGAAGGTGGGCCGGCCCATCCTGGCTTGGTTTAGGTTCTTCATCCTTTACTGGGTCATGAGCTTTGAATAGTAATTGTGGCATTTAACTTCAGCATTCACTTAACGCATCACATCCCTCCAAGTTGCCATTAATTGGAAAGGTGGGAAGAGGAAAAGAAGATTTTACTTGTTCTCTTCTTTTTGGCAGCATAGTTTCTCTTTTGTGCTGTTTTTCACTCTGCCATCTTTCTTTGATGAGATTGGTCACGGCTCTGTTGGGATTTCAGGTTTATTACTCTGACTTCAGGTCAGAGGAAATATTTTTACTGGTCATATCTGCAATGATTATCTTCTGAGGAGGATGAGGGTAGGAGAAAGGATGCCTTTCCCCATAGGTTGTAGAGTGGTCCATTTTAGGATTAAGTTCATATCACCTAACAAATCCCCTGGCATAATGGAGGCTCAAAGCATTACAGACCTCCTTGAAATCTTTCTGTAAAACCCAAGGGTTTGAGTAATGAAATACCTTTGTGTTGCTGAAGGGTGGTGGGGAGGGACTTCCGAAGGTAGGAGAGTATGAATGTTCTTGTGGACCTGTTGCTTGTAGTGTCCTTCTTAGACCCAGGTTTGAACTGATGCATGATCCTAATGCTAGAATTTTGATTTAGCACACTGCTTTATTGATGAAGTATAAACCTGAGTTCTTTGCTGTTTGATTTTATTCAAGTCCATATCATCTTTCCTAAAAATCGAGGTGCTAACGATAGCTTTGTGATTGGTTTCCAGCTGGCTGACTGTATTCCCTCTGAAGTTTGAACTAGGCTGAATATCCTTCATCACTTTCTGACCTGTTCTATAGTACTGCTGTGTTCTTTTGTGCGTTTGAGAGTTTAGATGCATTTAAATTATGGGGCAGTTGAAATTTATAATCATCATCATGCTGTCTTACAGAGAGCCATTTCTAAGACACATTGTGCTGCAACATTAATATTTATCGTCTTATGTTGTTATTAAATTATTATGACAGGAATTTATATTTCTTTACTATTAAATATGAGATAAAGTTGAAAAGCATTCCCTACTTGGAAAGGGACTGTAATAGTAAAACCATGAACCAGACAAATAATAAAGGAATGCATTAAGTAGAACACATGTTAATTTAAGACAAATTAGTATTTTAACCTCAAGAAAAGGAAAATACTGCCCAACTGTAGTAAAGTGTAAGGAACAATTGAAGATGAGAAATTCCAAAGGAAAAGAAGAAGTATTATCTTCTATCCATTTTTAAGCTTTTACGGAATTCTTGAAGGAGCTGAGATGCAAATGAAATACTCAGACTACTATTACAAATCTGAAATAAGTTACTGTGATGTTTTAAACACTTGCACAGATGTACCTATCTATAAGCAATACTGGCAAGAATTCTGATTTTACAAACTTCCTTCAGTGGGAGCAATGTATTTATTAGGGCTTCAGTTCTTAAAAGTTGCCCGAGAAATCGGTATTCAGAACCAAGCTCTTTCTCTCTTATGGAGAGAAAATTTCAAGAAATTCCTGAAATGTAAGTTATTTTGAAAAAAAAAAAGAAATTAAAGGTAACAGATTAAATGTATTTTAAAGAGATTATATTTAGCAGGTTATCAAATTTGGAAAATTTGCAAGCTGGTACCTTGCCCAAGATGGCAGTTTTGTTCCCAGTGTTTTCCCAGGGCACGAAGATGGCTGCTGAGAAGCATGCTGCTTATGCGATATGGTGCTGAAAGCTTTTCCCTGCAGGGTCCAAGAAGGGACACAGTTCTCAGCCTGAGAACTTAAGATTCTCAGAATTTTCCACTGAAACCTAAAAAGCTAGACCATATCCTTAAAGATCATCTTAAGTATGGCTAAATACAACTCCTTTTCATTTGATCTTTTAAAGGAGAAACTCTCACATAAAGCTAGGATAGAGGAAGCTGCAGGGAAGCTGGCAGCTGCCTCAGTTTATAGGTTGTTGTTTTTTTAAATTTTTTCCTCCCTTCCATGGAAGGAGTATACCCCCTCTTTATACCTCTGCTTTCTTATTTTATAGCCTTCCCTACTAAAAAGAGTTTTCTTCTCAGCTTTCTAACAGTGTACCAAGTCACAGCTGTTAGTTCAAACAGCGTGTGGGAGATACTTTCCTGTTTTCACACAGAGGGTGATGCAGAGTGAACCAGGAAGGAGTTCATGTGTGTTATCCCTGACACAGAACTGCTGAGTGAGTTTCACTGGGGAAAAGTTTAGAGTTTGTCAGATGAATGAAGGAAAGCAACTCCTGTAATATAAGCAAAGAAGGGAAGAAAAGGTGATCCAACAGCAAATGGTTCTATAACATTCTTGGATTCTCTTTCAGAGGTGAAAGCTTCTTGCATCTAGACCATTGGGATCATTCACCTATTGCAATGTGCTGGTTAAGTTTGCACAGCCATGATACCATCAGTCAGCATTTCTGGAGGTGCTTATGAAGGGAATGTCAAATATTCGAACAGTTATTAATGCCAACAACATCTTTAGGAGACTTTTTCTTTCTGGACTTAACAACAGTTCAGGAAAGTAGCTTAAATGAGTGGAAGAGGAACCAAGTTCTGGAGACAATTTTATATCACTAGATTTATGAAATCTAAGGATCCCATCCTGCTGTCATGGTCCTCTCTGTGTCTAGAATTTGGTTTCACATTATTCTTTTGAAATGCCAGTTTATAAAATTTACGTTTAAGCAAGGGAATACTTTGGAATCCCTTGATGATAGTTTAGGTAGCTCTAGAGTTTTCTCTCTGACTTGGATTTTCTTCCAAGCATTCTGTAGCACAGGATAGTGGTACTGAGGTTCTCAGCACTGCGGCTGTTCATTTGTCACCAGTCTTTCTGGTGAGAAGCATTATTTTTATACCTGTCAGCATAATATCCAGGCATCACCCTGTTTCAGGGAAATATTTTTTCAGATGATTACAGAGCAGCTTGTTGCCTGCTTTGCAGCAAACATGCATTAAGTGCTCTTAGAAGCAAGTATGCTTACTTTGCAAGTTATCACTTAAAACTGTTTCATTTTTCCTTAGATACAGAAAAAAGGCAAGGAGAGTTTTAACATAAGGAAAAAAAAAAGAGGCTAAGCAAGAACTTTATTTTACTTGAATTTGGTGATTCTATAGGAGGCCTTGTAAGGTGTTAAGGTGCTGCAAACAAAACAAAAGAACAACAAAAAGTGGAGTAGAGAGAATCAGTTATGTGGCAAAAGCTGTTGGTGGGATGCCACTACTGGGTTGTTTTGTTCACTGATTCCTTTTATACATAGGCTACTCTGAAAGTAATGCTTCCTATTTATTTTCATGGATACAGCAGATACAAAGAGCATAACAACAAGGACTGTTTGGTAGAGCAAATTCTCAGCTACAAAACACTATTATGCATCACATCCACCACCAATAGCTGTGCATTTTTGCCAGCCATGAATAAGAGCCTGCATGCCACACTCACAAAAATCACCAGTGCAGGTGGCACACTGTTGCTGTCACCACTGCTGAAAGGCACCACTCACTGCCTCACAGTGCTCATGTCCCCTGGTTGGTATCAATAAAAGTTCAGCAAGAGTTAGTGAATGTCAGTGGGCACAAATTTTTTCTGTTCGGAGGAGTTCAATGATACATCTTTGCTTCGTATTCATTTCTGTATCAGACACCATTTTGTCAGACTGCCCCTTGGCTGCCATCTGTCACATGGTAACAATATGTAACTGAATACTGGTGGGAAGATTCAACCTCTGGGTCTGTCATGGGTCAATATAGTAAAATGGAATGCATTACTTTTGGAGCAGCCCTTGCAAATGGAGAAAGGAAAACACACAGAAAAAAAAATAGCATACAGAATGAGTGTAACTTTCTGATGAACTGCGTGTCATAGCACATGACTAACTGCTCTTAACTGTCAGACCCAGCATTCTTTTTAGAATGAAAAAATTTCCTAGTTTTGATTTGTTTAAAGTGCTACTTTTGGTCACTAGCTCACAGAATGTTGTGCAAACTGGGGGTCGTCGTGGCTGCCTGCATCAAACCAAAAGACAGCAAACAAAGAGAAGAAAGATAGAGAAGATCAGAAAATAATTGTTGGAAAGCTAGGAACACTGCTACTTTGGGGTAGAAAATAATAGGAGTCTTAAGTTCACATTACAGATGTTAAATATTCAGCTAAATGTGACAGTGCTGTCTCCTCACCCAACCACTTGTAGGTTTTTCAGAGACAATAAAATAAGCCTAGAGGAGAGACAATAGATGTTAAACTGGGTGGGAGAAGAGGGGCAGGAAGGCATAGCAACTCTTGTGATGAAACTCGTTCCTTTCTATGTTTCTTGAGCTGTTCAGTCGGACAATCTTCCGGTCTACAAACCTAAAAATGTTGCCAAATAGCTGCAGAAAAATAATTTCCAGAAAAGGGTGGCATCTGATTTATTTCCTACATCCTACCCTGACTTATTGTGGTTTTGGCTGCAAAATTACAAGTCTAAAACTGAGAGAAGTGTCATTGGCCCCTAGAGACAGTGTCCAAACAATTGAACATGTTTGGAGGAAAGGTTTATTCTTTGGCTCTCTCAATGCTTGTAGCTGCCAATTATTGAGCAGTTATGGCCAGACACAGATGCTGTGTTGTTCATGGCTGGCTTTTGGGTTCAGAAGTATCTGGAATTGTTCAAGGAAGGCTAAGGAGGTGTCCAAACATTTCCTCAAAGGTTCCTTTGATGTTTTGTTCTGCTGACGATCTTTAGGCACAATGGTTTCCCTGCGGAGAAATTCTTGACTCATATCTCAGAGGCTGGGCTAGTATAGGAACTCAAATAGAGAGGTTAGAATTCCTTTTCTGGTCATCTGAGAAGCTGGACTCACTGAGGTCTCATCAGCTCAGGGCAGACAAGGTTTTGGAAGAGCTGAAAGCCACAGAGTTCACAGGTAGTTTTCAGGGCTGGAATAAAACTGTTCTTGCAAGAACTCTTTGTAGTGCTGTAAGTGACCAGTAGCAATCCTTTTTTAAGAATTGGCTACTTGCAATGGCCAGAAAAATCTGACAATCTTAATCAAAGGAGAATTCCAAAAATATGTCTTTCTCCTCCAAAAATAAATCCAAATTATGAGCCGTTACAACCTCAATAATTTCTTCAAAAAGAAATCAAAATTGCACCTGAAATCCAAAGTTAAAACCAAAGTTGAATCTAGATATCAGTCGTGAATATGGCTGAGATCTAAAGCCAGAGTGGAGATGTTTTTCTTTCTCTCCTTAAGATAATTCTTTAGCTTGCCTTTTCTTTGGATCATTGGGTTCAAAAGGGTGATGATTTTTACTAGGAACATAACCAAAATCTCTAAGTCATATCCCCTTCTATTCCAGGTATCTTGCTCATGAAAAGACTGTTGAAGGGTATTACTTGGCCATGGGACAGTATAAATGATGATAGATATTATCAGGAGGAAGAGGTTCAGTTTCACTACATAGTGGTTTTTGGTTTTGGCAGTTTGGACAAGTACCTCAGGAAGAAGAAATTCTGCATGCTTTGCTTGGGGACAATAATCAATATTTTCAACATTTGGGATGGATTTAGGTCTCTAGGCCTTTGAATTATTTCCATCTAGATCTCAGTAAGACAAGAAAGTGCATCATGTTCTTGTTGGGCTGTGACCATTGCTTTTCAAGTTGTTATCCTTCAGATCTTCAGTAGTCCTTGGGCTATTATTAAATGCTTGGCAATGGTTGAATATTTTCTTTGTTGTTTATGTCTCCAGGTGTGTTAGTTATCTGAAGAGTTTACTCATTAGAGATTATTTTTACAGCTCAATAGTCTGTGCCTTCTGGGAAATTCACTACTCTAAGAATCTCTGTCAAAATAAGACTTTCTTTTGTACAATTTCAGGTTCTTCTCATGGTAGAGGCCACCTGCTATCTCAAATGGGCCCTGGTTCACCTGTTCTTGGACAGTTTCTAGGATTTATTGTAGGCAGATGATCAAGTTACACCCATGACAGAATACTCAGGTTATATTATCCTGTTAATTTTATATCAAAGAGTTTTGATATGATCTTTAAAGTATAAAATAAGCACTTGGTGCTTGGTCTGGGTGCGTTTTCCATCATTGAGTGAAAGACTTGATCCAAGATCAACAAAATATACATGAGCAGAGGTGTGCCCTCTTAGCCTGCTCCAAAAATCACAATTGGTAAGGAGCTTCCATTTCAAATAACAGAGCAATTCTTAAACGATTCTTTGGAGACAAATGTGAACACAGAGACCGTTTTGCAGTCAGTACAACCATAGCCACCATTTACTTGTACTGGTTTTCTTTCCTGGCAGCCATGCTATAATGCTCTTTGTGAGGCCATCAAGGCTTCTTTACAGCATCAGTTTCAAAGTAAAATGTGCTCATTCTCACAAGGAGTTTTTAACTTTAAAGAAGACAATTTGCGATGCATCCAATCCTGCCCATTAGGAATCGTCAGAATAAGCTTATCCAGAAGGAATTCAAGGTTCCAAAGCAGTCCACTTGCCAGATTCACCCTGAGAAGAGCCCCTAGAAGTTGTGAGGTCCACAACATCTTTTCCAGCAGAGATAGGAGGATGGTTCTACCCTAGCCCCTTTTTCAACAGAAGAGTTATATATCTTCTGAATCTGAGGTGAATATTCCCATTAAGGGTGCTTTTACATTCCTTGCCAAAATGGCAAGGAAAAAAATCTTTTTCTTCAAGAGAATCTCTGAATCCCAAACTGCTTCTGCTTGCAAATCAGAGCTGGTTGAGCTTTTTTTTCAAGGCCAAACAACCAACACCTATCACTGCTTTCTGAGGTTCTAAACAATGAAACTCACTTGTAGATGACAGGATTTGAGGGTAGCGCCTTACCTCTGTGTGGCTGCATTCTTACTCTGCTCATCTGAACCTTCATCCTCATCTTTCAGCGGCTGTGTCTGAGCTTCTTTGTACAGAAATCTTTCAGGAAACCCCTAGTTGCCTGACGTTGTCAATCTTCCCATCAGCCCTCTGTTTGCTCAAAGTATTGAGAAGTACTATAGGGAAAAGGAGATGCACCTTCACTAAATCATTAGCCTCACAAGCAAAGCTTCAGAAAAAGCTATTAAATTTGCTGAAGTTGCAGTTATGTGGTAATACTCCTATGAATTAGACATTGATTAAAAGGCAGAGCTGACAGATTTTCCACATGACAAAAGGTTAATGTGGGGTGCCACAAGGTCCAGTACTGTCTTCTGCTACTGAGTGTAATATATTGAGCAGTTATCTAAAAAAATTGGGTCAACAGTGAAATGACAAATTTTGCAGATGACGTGAAAGCAAATAAGTGTCTGGAATTCAGATCCATACCCTACGAAATCCCCCTGATGTGTTGCATTCCTATCACAGCACATTCTATTAGTCCTTTTCACTGTATTCAAGAATGTAACTTGCACAACACAATATCCCAGCAATCTTATGTTTTGCATTCTGCTGAGTGAAGTTTATAGCTTTTCATTTTCAGCTTTGGGCTGACTTGAAAGACTGAATCCATGTCCCAGCCTGCAGACTGGGAGTGCTTCATTACCATGCAGAGCAGGTACTGAGGGAGACTGTCTCTATGCGACAGCTCTCAATCCACTCTGATTATTATGGCTCAAGGAAGAGATGTGCAGGGGAAACTGAAGAGAGTGTAAGGAAAAAAGAAAAAAAGATTTGACAGACTTTTCAAATTAAAAATAAAATCATTGATATACTGTATCCAGAAACATAATGTATCTGTGTCTGTATTAGCAGCCAGTTGTTCTATCAGTAAATTTAAAAGCAAATATCCCTAAAAAATGATCACAGGGAAAGAAGCCAAGCCTCAAATACTAATTACCTGTTGAATTTATTATTTCTGGACTCTTTTAAGGAAGAACTGATGACTTTTACATGAAAAGCATCACAGCATCAAGTAAAAATCCACTCTGCCACTAATTTTCTTGCTTTTTGCTTGGGCACACAGCTCCCTATCAAGATTGTAAAGCTATGTCCATTGTAAATGTGTGCACTGGCTTTCAGGGAAAAGGATAGGGAAGACATTGAAGTATAGGATATCATGATTTATCTGTTTTGTTTTAGCAAGGCATAAAACTGTGAGAAAAAAAATGCTTTGTCTGTTGTCGTTCATCCTGAGGGGCCAAAAAATGTTACATAGATAATTAGATCCTCTCTCTTTTTCCAATTACATATATCCCAAGTGGCTGCTCAGCCATGGGTAAATGGCTAAAATACTGCCGCTGCTGTGTAGAAATACAGCAAATGCTTAGCAATGGATTGTTATACTACACAGTAGTTCAAAGGGAAAAAAAAGGTGCGTGGAAGCATAACTATTTTTTTCTTAAAATGAGAACATGGGGATCATTTTTGTATAGTAGTTGCCTTACTTTCCTCTAGAGATCTTGCCTTACTCTCTGAACCAGTGGTGAGAAGATTCTGTGTCCTGAGTTTAGTTTGATTGAGGAGGTTCATTATGCCATCTTCTTCCTCCCTAGGAGGCTGTCTTAACAGTTAGCAAACCGGTTGAGGTAGGGGCAGCATTTTTCTTCCTGTTGGCTCTGTGCCTCTGTGCTGAAAGGAGCACAAGATTTATGGTCCCGGAAGAACAGCAGACAAGAAGGGGCATGACTTGCCAGCCTGGTACTCAAGAGTTCTCACCATGTAGATGGAATTCATGGATTCAACAGTATTTCATACTTCTCTCCCTTTGTGCATCTTTGCACAGCTCACCACTCATCCGCTTCAATTGTCTGATTGGAATATCTCATTTTTTTCTGACATGGCATAGAAGGCAAAAGGGCCTAATATTTTGTGGGGTCAGGTGGCTAAAGTGAGCTGTTACAGCACCTACAATTTTTATCGGCAGCCTGTAGTTTATTTCAAAGATTGCCCATTTAATCAGAACCCAGGATTTTTGTTTTTGAAAATTAACTGGGATATTCAGTGAACCACTAGTTCTTTTCAATAGAGTTAGATGAAAAGAACATTGAAGAAATGATGGAGTACAATTTCAAACGACCAATTAAGGATCGATCAATGGTAATGTCACTAACAGAAAATATCCAAAGTTCCAGAGGTGCTGGGTTTTCCTATTCATTAGTCACATACAATCCAATATTATCAATCAAATTATTTGCATACGGACTTACATAAAATCACAGTCACTTCTGTAATTGAAAACTATATTTCCATCAAGGAGATCTGACACCAAGAGTGGTTGAAATGAAACCCAGGTCGCTACATGTTGGAGCTGGGATTTCCTGGGATTAAGTTGCTCATATTTATAACCCAGAATCTGCATTCTTTTCCATTGCAAATTTATAGTTTATTTCACAGTCATTTTAGCTGGGGAGGGAACTGACTATTTACATAATGCAATAATTATGTATAACTTATTACTAAGTTTGATGAGATGAACCACACCTAGACAAATAAACTTGTTTTCTCTCTTTGAGATAGACACAGATAAGAAAGAGGCCTAAACTCTCCCATCATGAAGCACCTTTGGTGATGAGAAGATTTGCATCACTCTTGAAACTATTTTTCTGTATATTTATACAATATATGAGTGGCAGATAGATAAAAAATAACTAATAAATCATTAATGTCATTGTCCTCATTGTAGTCTGTAGGGTCTTCTTCAGTGCAGCAGTTATGTGCTAAGCGCAGGGAAATGCAACTGATCTCCTGGGATCTGTTCATAACCACAATTTTAACCATCTTGCTCATCTTGTGTGCTACATGTATGAAAAAAAGAAGGAATTCAGATTTCAGGGTAATGTAAATGCTGGTATTTAAAATTTTGGAATATTTGACTTTGCAACCATAGTATTCTTTTAACATAATCTCTTTATGTGTAATTTTCTGTGTTAATTCCATCATGTGGAACCACATTAACTCTCACGTGGATCATTAGTAGAGCTGGAACTTTGATATGCTTGTACAAACCTGTACCATTTGAGCTAAGAGACCTGAACAACAGGCTGCTATCCTTTATGTGAACCAGCCTCTGAAGGCAAAATGAGACAAAGACTTTGTGAGGGGATTTCACGGCTATATGGTGACAACAGAGTAATGAGGGGGCTGAGGAAGCCTTGTCCTGGTACTGTACGTGCAGTACTGACTAAAGATCTTCTGCTCTTATGCGTTTAAGTCTATCTCCTTCTGTATTTATAAAAAGAAACTCCCTGTGAGCTCAGCTCAGCCTGTTGTAGGATGTGCTCAGTATGGATAAAATAATAAACAAATTTATCTACTAGCCTCTTATATGACCAGCATGTACAAACTAGCCATTGTAGACTTCGTAATTTCAGGTTGTTTTCCTCCTTACCAGCATAAATTATGTATGGAACAACAAAACAAGTTTCTCTCTGCACCCAGGGCTGCCCTGGCATTCTGTCTGCTGTGGTTCTGAAGCATTGGGGTACCGAGCCTTCTGAAAATAAATGTAAGGATTTTCTATCATTCACAAAATAGTATAGTTTTCTGTAAGTTATTATCAGAAAAGACTTTATGCTGACATTGTACAAAATATCAGCCTCAGGCAGACAGAACAGAAAACTTCTAGTCAAATGACCAAAGTTTGGCAGTTACAATTAACTAAAGCAAGGCATTCTAACGGAAAGTGCTATTTAACTTCCTTGTACAGCTCTTGAGGAATGTAAAACTTTGCCAGTAGGATCCAGAACTGTAGTAAGGGAAGTGCATGTAGATACCAGGGACTCAGAATGAGCAACTAATTAGAGACACACCCAAAACAGGTCAGATTTGTTTAACTGTCAACATGTAGGAAATCAGTAAACAAACAAAACAGTCCAGTTGATGAAAAATAGCATTTCAACGGGCTTTTGGATTCAGTATCATAGATTTTGTTAGGAAGGAAGATTCTAAACCCACACAAAAATTATACTGATCATCTCCATTCAGCATTTTCAGTCAGTATGAACTGTGAGAGTTATGAAGCCTTTGGTATGAAGTACAGTGCCATAACTAAACAATTTGCTTATTTGGGTTGTTGGCTGGAAGCAAAACCACATAGGCCAAATATAAAATCGAGCAGTTTTATCTTGCAATTTCCATCAGTTTCTGTCTTCTCTCATTTAATAGCATCTGTGTAGTGCCATTGATCATAAAATCATTTATGATCAGTGTATTTGAGGACATTTTAACCTCTGAATTTTAAAAATAGATCTATTCCCAGCCCTTTTTTCTGTAAATAGCTGATTGTAGTGCACAGTATTATTGTCTGTATTAGGTGGGATTTTTAAATGTTCTAATTTTTTGCCGGAAAAAGTAACTTGTTTCATTCTTAGAGCAGAAGTTCTACTTGTATGTACTTAGCCCATGTTCCCACTAATACGAGGATTACAATACTCGATTTTCTGGTTGTATCATCTCTAGGCTACTTAAATCTGAAATTGACGATCTGCTAATTAACGTGATAGCAGTCTAAAAAGGCAAATTTGGACATTTCTCAATATTTTTGAGGATTACTGGGCTTAAGCCGCAACCTTTCAGTATAATTTATGTGATTCAAGTAACACCGTGGTTTACCTGACCTGTGCTAAAGCTGCACAGAGCTGCCCTGCTCTGCTTTGTGTGTACCTGTCCCATGCACCTGTTTCATATTGGTGTCCCCATTCCTCATCTGTCTCTGCAGAATTTGATCTTGATTTGTGCCTAGGTTTTATTAAAAGAGCAAACTGAAGAGGTCCTAGGGCAGGAAAGCCTTGCTTCAGTTTATAGGTGTAGAGTACAAATTCAGTCTGTGCCACAGCTAGCTCTCTAATCACTCTGCCTGTCCCTAAGGATATCCCAACACACTTTCCAGCCGTGCCAGTCCAGCTATTTCCCAGCAAACTTGGTGTCTTTCTGGTTGACAGAGAGAAGCAGGACGTCATGGGAGAAGAGATGGCTTTCCTGGCAGAGTAGAGAGGAGCTCCTACTAAGTGCATGTGTGCCTGTGGCTGGAAAATCATGCTAGCTAGATTTTGGCTTCCTTTTAGAAACTGAAGCCCATGGAAATATTGGTGAATTAGGGTGGTTGTGCACTGGAAGTGGCTTCCTAAGGAAGTGGTCACAGCACTGAACTTCCTGGAGTTGAAGAAGCATCTGAATAATGCTCTCAACCACGTAGTCTGATTTTTGGGGGTTGTGGAGGTAAGAGTTGAACTCAATTATCCTTATGGGTCCCTTCCAACTCAGGATGTTCTATGGTTCTATGATATGTGATTCATCCTTTACCCATCAAGGGTTTAATTCTTGATGAAGTAACTTTTTGCCTCTTGTTCTGGTAGGACAGTGTGATGAAGAGAGCACCCTATTCCAGAAAATACAGGAATTGTCATACTGTTGGGCAGGCTCCAATTTTTTTGCATAGAGGAACTCCTTATACTAAAGAGATAGAACCACTGTCCATCCTCCCTTTGCAGAATGGGAAACAGTCCTCCTGATTCATGCTCATCTCCCTCTCTCTTCCTACATTTGCTGAGGAGGATCTCTATTTCATAGACTCTGTTGTAGGAGTAAGCATAAGTAATGAATGGCAAAATTGTAACAATCACAATTCTAAACAAAGCAGTCCCACTTTATCTAGCATAAAGGAGAAGCTGACTATCCAAAATTCTGTCCTGGTCATTAAGAACTATTGTGTTCCCATCCCATTGTGTTCAAATTAGTTCTTCAGAGTCTGATCATGTTCCAAGACAATAACAGCAGCAGCAGCAGAAATCACAGCAAGAGGAACCACGTCTCTGTGACAAAGTTGCAAAGCAGAGGCTGATGGACAGCGTTTCTCCAAAGCCCTGCTCTTATCGTCACAGGCTCTCTCCAAGGAGTCACAGTGGAATGCATGCTGCAGGAATTTCTGTTTCTGGAAGACGGAGACACAGGCAAGCTCTTGGTCTGCTGTTCTCACCTGCTCAGGCAGTATGTGCTCAGGGAGGCCGGGCACAGACTGACTCCTCAGTGATCATCAGGTTTCATTAGTGTACATAGCCCACGTCGCATGAACTGGTTAAAATACACTGTGACAGACCTACCGAAGATTTAATTAGAATAGTTTTTCCCAGTGTAGTCATTGGCAGTAGAAGCAGAGAATGACGAATTCTAAGTTAAAGTAGCCTCTGTGTGCTGAACATTTCTACTACCTTTTCCAAGGTGGAAAATGTTAAGGTAAAGACACTTAAAATACAAGTGATGGGAATGTGTTACTGCAGATGTGCAACTCTGTGTGTGTTTGCTTGAGAGACAAACTGAGGCATGTTTGTCATCTAATTACTCAAATTCAGTTAATTTCATAATAAGATACAGCAGTAATAATTTGTGTGAATTGAGCAAAAGGAAGAACATGTTCTAAGGTTGTAGAATGTAATCTTGGCTGAGATGGAATAGGTGGCATTTCTTTTTCTCCCCTGGACTGTTCAAGAGGCTCTGTGCTGATCAAGGGGGTTCTTTCAGGGGAGGTCTTCCTTTATTTTAGCTGGTCACTCCTAGTGCGTAAAATTGAAAACCATGTAGCAAAAATACAAAAGCTAAAATTATAGCCAAACAAAATCCCAGTAATAAAAGCATGTTTTACACATCTCAAATACTCTACATTTAAATAGGAAAAGGAAGGAAGGAATGTAGAATATTAATGAAGCTAATATAAAATATCATTGATTTTTGATTTTATATGGTATGCACAAACATTTGGAATCCATAATTTTAGGAAACTCTTTTATCTCCAAACACAGGTTTACTTTGGCCCAGATTCAGCAGGACATTTAAATACAGACTTGAAATTATTTATAAGCTAACTGCCCAGGATTTGATTGGGTCATAAAAGAACAAAATGCTCACCAAAGACACTGTTTATGGCAAGGACTTGGGAAACCATGACTTCCTGTATTGCATAAAATTCCCAATTTTAAAAAAAAGAAAACAAAACAACCCTAGAAACTATGACGGGTTTGGCTCACGTTCCTTCAGTACACAAGGGCTGTTAATGCAGAGAGCAATTGGCAGTCAAAGGGAGGCACACTGTGGGGCCATTGTAACTGCTTCTGATATGAGTGAAGCAGGTAGGTGAATGATGAAGCAACCCTGGAAGCAGGATCTGCTCTGCTGGGGCTCTTGGTTGGCTGCAGTACAGGGGCAGCCTGAGAGTGGCTGGCCACGGTAGTCTGAGCAGAAAGTGTTGGTTTGGCTGAAAAAACAGACATCCATATTCTGGAAAGTTCCCTCCCTACTGTTCTGTGAGCTCTGTGTAGCTTT
Source organism: Perdix hodgsoniae (assembly GCA_035772895.1). Taxonomy (NCBI): domain Eukaryota; kingdom Metazoa; phylum Chordata; class Aves; order Galliformes; family Phasianidae; genus Perdix; species Perdix hodgsoniae. The sequence goes on along the minus strand of JAPSGF010000001.1, from coordinate 1,469,273 downwards.
GCCAGCAGGAGCTGTGCAGACTGAGAAATTCCTCCCCTTTTTCTTTTGTTTAAATACAGGAAGAACTAAAGTAGATTCAAAAGGGACCAACCTGCAGAACTGTGAAATTGAAGTGAAACCCACATCCTGGCAAACAACTGGCCATAGCTGTAGTTTCAGCAGATCCCAAGCTATAATGTTCGAAGGCAAGTTATTAATTCTTACCGTCTTGGCCAAAAACCAATGCACTTTATTATTTTCTACCTCCTTGAAGCTCTTCTCTGCACTTTCAATAACACGTAGTTTCATTCATCTCCTAACATAAGCTTGTGCAGTGTTGCTTGTGAGATGCCCCAGGAGATGATAAACTGATAGCAAGCAGCATGAGTCAAATGTGCATACCTGTGGGTAAGGCTCCAGGTACGCTCCTGCTCAGGGCGTAAATACAAATGCTGTGCTCCTATTCTGGGAAGGCAGGAGGTGAATGAGGTTGAAGCTGAAACAGTATTACTCTCTGTACAAAAAACGGATAAAAAAGGATGCTGTGCAAATAGGATTTTTTTCTAATTCAGCCTATGGGTCTGGCACGCAAACAAGCACATATTGCAACATTTTAAGAAGTATGGCAAGACTGATCTCTGCATGCTTGGGCGCTTCTGGTAGGTTCAAAGGGCAAACTTGCTTCTGCATATCCTGTTGTTTGCTTTGGAATCTCAAAGATTAAAGGTGTCTATAAGTGTCAGTAATTCTCTTGGTTATTGTTAAATATTTCCTTTTATTATCTATATAACAGAAGCTAGAGATTAGAAAAAACAAGGTGCGTTCTCAAGTGCGCCCTCACTGTTTCCTGTCTGTGAGCACAAGAATGTTTTGTGCGTGAGGAGACTCCAACTCTCATGTCCCAGGAGGAAGGCTTGACCACCAGACTACAGGCTGTTTTGAAGGCAGGCATCCCCCACCCTTCCTATTGAAACCGTGCCATGTTGCAGAAAATAATTTAAGTTCATTGGGCCAGAGAAAGACAGAATGGGAGACATAGAGAGCAGAGACAACGTAAGAGAAAGCATGACTGTACTAGTTAAGGCATCCATCTGGCAGAGAGATTCTTAGATTCCCTTCCCAGCTTTCACAACTGTTTCTGAAATATTTCATATAAATAGTCACTTGATAAAATACAGAAACAGATGTTTTGGATGCCATATTGAGAGGTGCTTAATTTCCCCCATGTTCTATATAAGAAATCTAGAAACAGAATGAGAGATTCTGAATTTCCTTCTAGGAACCCAGTACCTTTCACTTTGGCTCCGTGAGGTTTAAGTTCTGGACAGCTTAGCTCCCCTTTGGACCTGACTCTCATGATGTCACCTAAAAAACCTGTTTTAGAGATGTACATTCTCCATCACATTTCCCTCTCCAATGTATTTGACATAGACTTTTTTTTTATCCCTTCTTATAAATGTCCCATTATTCCTTTGGCTCTTCCAGGTACCTTTAAAATTAAAAGCTTCAAAAATCAGCTCTGACTTTATCTTTAACTAATTTTTTTTTATTATTATTTAATACTTTACTTGCAAGAGAATATAGCCATTTTCCCACTACAGAAGCTTAACTGAACTTATTTTCAGATACCTTGAACAAGCTAGATTGAAGTTGTTTTTCTGTCATCAAACAGGGATGTTTAAATGAGGAATTCCAGTACAAAATCCAAACTTAATTCAGTGTTCCTGATTTTCTCAGAGAGCTTTAGGGTGAGCATTTGTTATTTTTCAGAAATACCATGCCTGATATGGCTGCCTGAACTTGTTCTGCCAGCCTGGAGCAGAGATGCTCTTCACTCACACATTGCCATGGGGTTCCTGATGGCACCGTTGGACTGAATAGTGGTGACCATAGCTGGGGCTGGTGTCTCAGTTAGCATTTTTGGAGTTTTCTGTAGGGCACAAAGTGGGATCTCTTTTGACCAGCCTACAGCTTCTCATCTGGTCTCCAGCCTTTCCAGGACAGAAAGGAAAGAATTTGACTGCAGCAGCTCAGAAATTGCACAGGTGCCAGTATGTTCTTTCCAGTTGCTGTTCTGGAAGCAGCCCCTCCATCTCCAGTTACATAGGAGCACTGTAACATGCTTTATTACTTTCTCAAGCTGCAGCTTATTTCCCAGGTTCATTTGTATCATTTTCCTGGATGAGATGTGGTTCCAAACATAACAGTATGCTGGCTGTAACCCTGGTCAGCATTCAGCTTGAGAAGAAATTATAGGCATGGGCAGTCCCTCTGGTGCGTTGACTGAACCCCACGGTGTGGTGTCATCAGTAAACTTGCTGAGGGTGCACTCAACCCCACTGTTGTTGTCATTGATGAAGATATTAAAGTGTATTGGTCCCAGTGCTGACCCCTGTGGGACACCACTTGTCACTGATCTCCATCCAGACATGGAGCCATTAACCACCATTCTACTCAGGACTCTATCCTGCCGCATGCGTTGTCCATTGAACAGTCCACCCATAAAATCCACATCTTTCCAATTTGGAGAGAAAGATGTTGTGGGGTAATGTGTCAAAGGCTTCATGAAGTTCAGATAGATGACATCAGTGGCTCTTGCCTTGTCCATTGATGCAATGACACCATTGTAGAAGGCCACTAGGTTGGTCAAGCAGGATTTGCCCTTGGTGAAGCCATGCTGGTTCTCCCATGTCACCTCCCTGTCTCCCATTTGCATTAGTCTAGCAGAGAAGTGAGACTGACAGACCAGTAGTTCCCAGGCTCATCCTTTTTACCCTTCTTAAAAATGGGTGTGATTTTGCCTTTTTGCCAGTCACCAAGGACTTCCTCTAACTGCCATGATCTTTCACATGTCATTGAGAGTGGCATGGTGACTACATCAGCAAATTGCCTCAAGACTCTGGGATGCATCTCACTGAGACCCATAGACTCAGGTGGTCATGAACCTGATCTTTGCTCACAGTGAAAGGGACATTGATTCTCCAATCTCCTCTGTCCAAACCAATCGTTTGGGGCTGTGTGACAAGCAGTTATCAAAGAAGAATGAGGCAAAAAAGTTGTTGAGTACCCCAGTCTTCTCTTTGTTGTTACCAGCCTGCCTGTGTGACTCAGTAATGCGAGGGCTGTGCCCTCCTGGACTTTCATTTTCTCGTTAAGGTACATTGAAACCCCTTGCCAAGTTTAGTTCAGGGTGGGCCTTGGCTCTCCTGACCCCGTCCCTACGTAGCCTACCAGCTTCCTGATACGTTTCCCGTGGTACCTGTCAATTCCACTGGCTGTGTATTTTCTTCTTGCTCTTCAGTTTGACCAGCAGGTCCCAGTTCAGCCATGCCAAGCTCTTACCTTCCTTTCCTGACTTGCTACACCTGGGGATGGAGAGCTTTTATGCCCTGAGGAAAGCTTCCTTAAGGATCTGCCAGCTCTGCTCTGCACCCTTGCCTATGAGGACAGTTTCCCATAGTGTTTTGTTGACTGACTCCCTGAAGAGCTGGAAGTTAGCTTTCCTAAAATTTAATGCCATAATTTTACTCTTTGACTGTCTCAATATAATATACAATAACTAGCTTCGAATTTTAGAAGAACATTGAATTATGATACTTCTGTATTTGTGGGAAATGCTGTGGGAACTCTAACATGGTCAGATATCCAAATAGTTACGTTTATTTTTCATTCACAGGGGTCCACATACAACAGCACAGGCCCAACTTTAAGATTTTCATTGGAAGTGATGCATCTTAACAAGTCTATCTGTACCCCAAGTTTCCTCGTTTTTTTTTTGATCAAGGAGCTGACCAGAGTTTATGCTACTTAGGTTGTGAACCATAATAATAAAAAATGGGGAACATAGTTGGGATCTATATAACTTTACATTTAATATGGGGAGTTTCTGGAAAGAGTCTGTAAGTAGGGACTGCTGCCCAGACCCCAAGCATTGGCCAAGCAGTTCTTGCCAGGCATCAAAGAGGGCGGTGAAAGTGCAGCTTTAAGCCATCCTTGCATCATCCCTGCATCAGGGCTGCCAGCACGGTCCCCAGTGTGAGCTCTAACACTGTCAGCGCTACTGTACGTGGTGCAGACTGCCAGCAGGCCCAAGAGACTCAGCTGGTAGCTGGGGACCTAGAGAAATAGGGTCCTTTTAACCAAGGACCTTTAACCTTTTTCTAAGCCAAATGTCTTTCACCAGTCCTGGGAAATCAAGAGTTGTTGCATGTGACTGCAGTGACTGCCACTAGCTGAGGCTTTTTGTATCTGCGCTGGTTGATCAGCAAGTACCTGGCTGAATTGCCTTGCAGACACCATTACATTGATCGTGTAGCAAAAATAAACAACCCAGAACACATAATCTGGAGAATCTGGTCCAAATGACTGCATGTGTATGTAAAGATGTTTGTGATATCAATGAATGTCTGCAGTTGCTGCAAAGATCATTTTGTCTGAGACTTTTCACTTGCTTCAGAATAAAGAAAACTGAAGAATATAATGAGGAAAATGAAGTCTGAAATCTGATTCCTAACATCCATGAACTGCAGCTTCAAGCTGGAGGGAAAGCATTCAAATCCCACTGTGCCCTCCTGGATGCAATTCCATTTGTAGCTCTGCAGTAATCAGCAGACAGCAGTGTCTTCTGCAATTGAATATTTTTGGTATGTAATTGGCACTGAGATGCCAACGTGGTACCAGCTTTAGAAATAGCTAAGGCAGATGAATATTGCTTCTTCCTTTCATTTGTGCTTGTCTGTATCATCTGTGTGAAGCTGTGTATTAATGTGGAAAATTCCCTGTTGATTTTGCTGGGATGCATGTCTGTGCAGAGAATGTTTCATTCCAAGCTGCAGTAACGTATAGAAGGGATTTTTTTTCTTTGTGCTGTGAACATCTAGATTAAATTCCAAGTATTATTTGTTCAAAAACTGTGAATGCTTCCAGCTTGCAAATGAAGTCAGCCCCTTGTTCGTGTTTACAGTAAAACAGCTGTTCTCAGCATTTCTCCCTGAGCTTCAGCTACTTCAGCTCTACCATACTCACTCAGCCTTACATCATAGCAGCTGCAATAATAAGAGGCTGAAAGAGGTCAGAAGCAGCCAGTCCTGCTAAACCACACCTTTGTTTAAAAGAGATTTGGGATTGTAAAGTGTCTTAACTGCTACATTTTTCAGCCTGACTGGACTCCATACATGGGCTGGGTCTTCAAAGAGCCAGCTAACCAAATGCACACAGGCACTGCCAGCACAGAGTAAAGCAGAACACAGGCTCTTTATACATTTTCCCAGGAAACATTCTATAGATCCAGACTGGGAAATGTTCCAAAGCTTCACAGAATGTTCACAGAACTAAAGATAACAGTAATAAAAAAATGGACTAGAGCACACTGACTTTTAAAAGAAATTGTTGAGCCTATACTATTTGCGTTGCAAAGTCTTGGTAATTTGCGTGGCAAGACTTTGCTAATGTACACTGATGTACTAACGTGCACTGCTAGCAGCCACAGAGTGCTGAACTGTGCCAATTAGCAGGTATGTAAACAACATTCTAAGAAAAGAAAAAGGCATCAGTTGTGTAGGTTGCTTTCGAGACTGTAATTCCTTTGTAAATATTTATGATCACTCAAGTAATAAATGCAAGTGGATGTATTTTGTAAAAATAATTAGGGGCAAGCAGAAGGTAAAATCAAGTGTTCCACTGCTCAGCTTTCTTTTGAGAGAGGCCATCATTTTTCTGCTAATTATGAAACATACATTCTGCTGAGTTTCTGCAGTGTCTGCATTGTAAAAATACATAAAAAACAGTTTAGAATCAATTTAAGACCGTTTTAGCATGAGATGTCCTATATGTGATTTACCGAAGCCTTTTCTTCTGTTGAGTAGTGGTGGGAGATAGGAGGGTTTTAGTGCACAAGAGACAGTGTGTTCATTGCTGATTCATTACACTGCCAAGGAACCGGATAAAACCTGCCATTTTTATTTTACTGAAAATGAAATTTTGAAATCTGAAGTAGGAAGAAAGGGAGATTTGCAATGTTGAAAAGTTTCCAAACCGATTTATGGGTCCTTTATTCCGTGAACGAAGGGTTATTTTAACAGGAATTTCACTGTTAGAATCAAGTGTGAGCATTGTAGCCACATGCCACATAATGCCAGTGACACCTTCTAAATCCCCAGTGAGGAGAAGCAGCAGCCTTCCTGGCCCGGCAGCACACAGGGTGTGGTCTCAGATGATGTCACAGATCTCCTGGGTTGCGGAGGGCGCTGGGGCGCTGGAGGCTGTCACAGCTGGAGAGCTCACTGTGCTTAGCAGATTCCACAGCATGACTGATTGCATCAAAATGTGACTTAGAAAAGCCCCCAATGTGCTTTCCATTAACAGAATGAGAAAGAAGAAAGCAATAGAGACCAAAGGAGAGATGGTAGAATTTGGAGATTCCATGAATACTTTTACTTCTGTAAAGACAGTATACAGAGGAAGTTACTAGGTCTAAATTGTACTAAACTGGGAAGAAAAAAATATATCAGTTACATTACAAGCTTGCTTTGAAAGAATCCTTTGAGATCATGATGATGTCAGGGCGGAGCTGTACGAGGCACTGACCAGCACAATAAAGTACATAACCCTTTGTTGAAGAGCATAGAGGCCACATATATGAGGACTGCACAAAGGCAATGATGTGAAACTGTATACTCCAGCAAATTGTTTAAGGTAACCATCCACGGGGTAGCTCTGTTCTGCCATCACAAAAACCACGTCTAGGTGAGGAACAACAAAAAAGCAAGTTTATGTTCTCTGATCTATGTGTCTATACACATATAATGTCTATTTATATAATGTGTGTATGTATATCAACTGTATAGAATCTGAGTACCACTAGAGATGCACGTGTCAATGACATAAACCCTTTGTAACCACCCACCCAAGATAAATAGTACTTAGCAGCATGCATTTTTCTTTAGGTTTCACTGGTGCATTCCAAGTATGATCAGTCTGCTGCTTCTGGTATAAACTGTCACTTGAACCCCCGGATAAAAATATTGCTTCTTCTCTGTCATACTGAGAGAATATATTCTAACTCTCTCACTCTGGATACAAACGTGTCTGTCATGTTTGAAATGGTAACAGTTAAATACATGTTTCTGCTGTCAGAAATGCAGTGGTTAAAGCCTAAATAATATCTATAGGATTAAGATCCAAGAAACCTTACAAGAAATCTATATGTAGTTATCTTTCCACATTTCCTCTCTCTCCCCTGTCACAGACCATGAAAGAAAATACCAGCAGCGCTCTGCTATGTGCGCTTATCTCATCAGGCTCCATTTTCGGGCGTGTAGAGCGAACGGTTTCACCTCAGTAGATTTCTAGCAAAATAATGCACATTCTTCCATGCAGGAGGAATGAAAAAAAAAAAAAAAAAAAGCAGGATTGAGCCCAGAATGGGGGCAGGGGGAAGAGACGGGAAGGTTTTTTAAAAGAGTTTCCTGAATAATCAGGAAATCCAGTGAGACAAACAGAATGTGTGGTGAGCAAGCCAGAATTATCAAATTACCATGACAACCGTAGGCAAGAACCCAGAGAGAATCAGGTAAAGAAATTACAGTAGAATGACACTTAACTTCGTGTGCATTTATTTATTTATTTATTTGAAAAAGCCCAGGCAGCCGGGAAGAAATATTTCCTTTGCCCTGCCTCGGTCTGGTGCAGAGACTTTCTGAAATGCAGCCTTGTGTGCGGCCCTGACATTGCTTTGTACATGTGTGCAGGTCGCTTTGATCCACATTTGCATATGCAGATTGTTTTAGCCGGCAGGATTTGATGTCAGACAGAAAACTTAGAATCACAGATGCCTTAATTTGCTGGAGAATGGGAACTAACAGAAGATTCAGAGAAGGTGAAGAGTGCGTGCGTGCATGCGCATACACGTCTGCCTGCGTGTTTGTGCTGCTTTGGACATGATCTCCGGGCATGTTCTGCAAGTGGCTGCTTTCTTTCACCTCGGCTTAACACATTCACAACCAAAATCCTTCCAAACAATGTACCCACTGAAAAGTAAGTGGAACTGGAGTGAAACTTAAAGAATTTTGGTGCTCATTTGAAAAAGCCCCATCTTTTTTTTTTTTTACCATCGGCTGGTGAAGGAGATTATCTGTGCAACGTGAGCTGAAAGCGTGTGGGGTGGAGACTCACTTCCTTCGGTTTCTTCAGTTGCAGTGTGTCATTTCGCATACTGCCATTCACATACAGAGATAAAAGTATGCAATTTTGAAAGGCGGAGATCCACGTTTAGAGAAGGAAGGGGGCAGTCCGTTCATCGGCAGGGTCGTTGATTTTTTTCCCAGTTTTAAACAAAGCCCTCAGAACCGGTCACATTCCGGCACATACACAGAATCCCCCGAATGCTCCATTCTTCCTGCTTTGTGCCACTCGCCGTCTGACCGCTCCTTGGCGTTCTCTGCCTTCTCTGGGAACACAGATGCGTTCCCATCTTGATCTCGTTAGAGGCTGCCCCGGAGCGCGCTGCGTGGCCGCGGCGCAGCAATGCAGTGCTGTGCCCATTGTTCCCGCTGTGATGTCACGCGCAGACTTCGCCCTGCTTAAACAGAACGCGGCTTACTCAGCTGCAGCACGGGGCTTCGGGGAACCCACATTTCTCACTGGGCAGAGACAGAAAGAAATAATGTATAAAGAAGGAGACGGAGGAAAACGGGTATGAATTCTGGCTGAAATATTTGCCACCTCTGTTTTTTTTTGTACTGGTTTAGAAGGAGATATGCACACTCATTTCTATGCACAATCAGACTGTGCATAGCTCAAGGGTGTGTTTATTTTAATCTTGGGAACTAGAACAAGCCAAGATTCACTCCCAGGACATGCATTGTCACTAAGATCTTTTAAACATGCAGTTTTATATCACACTGCTCATTCTTTTTACTCACATTAACCACACATGGAGTCCACATAATGGATCTAATCCCACTAGCTGTCCTGTGATGGTAATGAGCACTAAAGGCACCAGGCATGTTACAAGTTCAGTGGTGAATTAATTCATTTCCACGAACATCTGAGAACTGTATGCGGTGATGCTGAGGGGAAGAAAGGGGGCAGCCCTTTAATTATGCTGGGAGATCCTGAGCTGGAGGGAATTCTGAAGAGACTGAGTGGGGAGAAGGTCTCTACTCCTCCTCCTCCTCCTCCCTCCTGGCCTTACACATCCCCAAGGGCAGCGCTTCCCACACAGGGACAGTTGGCAGGTATGTGTTTGTCTTGTTCCCAGCACCTTGGAGGAGACTCACCCTGTCCTTTCAAAGCAGCGCTTCCTGTCCTTCAAGAGTTAACCTTTTCTAGAACATTTATTGCACCATCTCAGGGAAAAAAAAAAAAAAAGAAAAAGAAAAAAAAAGGAAAAAAAAAAGGAAAAAAAAAAAAAAAAAAAAAGAAAAAAAAAAAAGGGAAAAAAAAAAAAAAAAAGCCCTGCAGAGGCAGAGCTGAGAGGCTGCAGATCACAAGGCCATTCTGATAGCCTCCTGTCCCCATGGCAACAGCAACGGCATTTATCAGTTCCTTATGAGAGCAGGCACAGCAAATCTGCAATGCACAAATGCACATGGCAGCCTTCCAGCCTTTCAAATGAAAGAGCACTTTGAACTGCTGCCAAGTGTGGAAGGAGCAGAGCTGTCAGGACTGCTTAATGCTGGCAGTTTGTACTTGGGAGCCTTTCTGTTCCCAGAATCCTTCAGCTGTGGCAGCCTGCCAGGTACTTAGCGGAAGCTAAAACTAACCCCCAGACCATTCACTGCAGTGCACTCAAAATTTTCCACATGTACTGTGTCACAAGTGCAGACTGTACAATGAAAGCAAACGCCTTCTGCTTGAGGTTGATTTTATTAATAATCTAGGAAAAAGTGATTGGCGATTAGCTGGCTGACAGCAGTACAGTATAGCCACTGTGTATAACTCTGAGCGTGTGTCAAACATGTATTTCATCCTTCAAAAACAGAATTAGCTCTGACAACAGATTTGCGTGCAGTATCTGAGTGCTGGGCACAATCAGCGGGAGCAGGAGGAGGAGCATGCTTATTTACAGTGGGGTGTTTTGTAGAGATCGTCATCAGATGCATAGCAATGAGGTACGGAATAGAAAAAGAAGGAGCTGTTGCTGGCTGGTAAATATTCTCTACCCTTAGCCTCTGCATTTTGCTGACATTGTGAGAATCTCGGAAACTGGCTGATGAATGTAGCAGAAGTAGATGGCTCTTGGTGGGTTTCCTTTCAATGGAGAGTTTGCATGTGAACTTTTTATTGTTTTGCATTACCCAAAGCACAAGGGCTTCTGTTGGCAGAGGAAACAAATTGGCACGGTTCTGCTTTTTTTTTTTTTTTTTTTAATCTGCACTGAGATCAAGGGCAAGGGCTTCATTTTCCAGCACTAGTCATAAGCCTTTAGCACAAATAGAATGAAAATTGTCTGTCGCTCAGGCAGTTGGAGAGGGTTCAGGAAAACTATGTCTGGCACTAATTCCAAAGGGAAGGTTTGGTTCAACCTAGCATCATTAATTTCAGTAAACTGTTTTCACTAGTCTATATCCCACTGTTCGAGTGCTGTTTATTATCTTTTACTAAGTAATGCCTTTTGGAGTACAAGGTAATGAAAAATAACTCACAGAACATGAATGCCTGGGTGCTCTGACATGTATGTATATGTACATATAGATGCAGTACACATGGAAGCACGTACACTTTTTAAAGTTCTCTTATGTTTCTTAACAATCGCTTGTTTTTTACCTTACCTTCCCATTGCAAAGCACATTTAAAATGCCAAATATAAAACAGTAAAAATAGCCCAGAAGGGAAGAGAGACAGAGAAGAAAAACCCCTGGAGCAAAGACAATCTCCATAAATTTGTGAGTTTCACCACAAAACAAGGAAATGCATCGCCTCTTTTCAGCTTGCAGCTATCTTTGGCTGCTGCTTGAAGTCTTGACTTAATTCACCCAGGCAGTAGTGTCTAAAAGCAATACACCAAGACAGTTAATTCTGGCACTTGGTCTCCCTTAGGAATTTTACCAACAGTCTTTTAAAAGAAAGTAAATGATCTTTTTTTCCTCCATTTCCCCCAAAAGCTCATCTTGATATGTCCTAATAAAGGAAACTGCCTTCCCTCTCTATTCTCACCCTCATCCTGTGTCCATAAAATCCTTCTTTCAATAACAATGTTAATCAGCATTTACAATGTGTTTTAGAGAAAAAGTGGTTCAGGTCTCTTCATACAGTCGGCTTACAGAGAAAAAGCAGCTCATGCCATGTGAAATAACTGAAGAGTGTGTGGTGTCTTTTCCTTCCTTTGTCCCTTCCTTCCTCTTCCTTTTCCTTTTTCTTTTTTCTTTCTCCTCTTGCTTTCTTGCTTGCTTGCTTCTTCCTTTTTTCTACCTCCCCCCCTTCTTTTCTCTTATAATTTGCCTCTCCTCTTCCTACCTCCCCCATTTTTGGAAAACACAGTAAAGTTTTGTTCAGTTCTCAAGTGTTATTAATCACTGGCGGAGGCCAAAAGCGGGGATATTTTTCTTGGCAGAACGTTTTGATAAACAATCTGTGTATGGGGTGAAGGGAGGGGGGCTGTCTTGCTGGTAACTAAGCTAATGTTTGGCAGATTCTTAGCTGTCACGAAAGTGCAAGTGGCTCTTGGTGGGAATAGCTTGAAAAAAATGTACCGATTCAGTTGATTCATTATTGTTGATTGTTTACTACGTCCACAGGATGTAAGATGAAAACAGGCCAGGGATAAAGCAAAAATAACAACAGCAGAGAGGACCCAGTCTCTACATATCCAAGCACAAAATGTGCTACCCAGTGCTGAGTCCCTTGCAGAGTTAGCAGAATTCATTATAGGTGTCTCATTTTGCACTGTAAGATTTGGCAAAGGTTAGTTAACGTATGGAAATCTGGGTTTGCAGATGGGCTTAAAAACCCATAAAGTCAACAGTATGAAAATCCATTTGGGCTGGGTCTCACACTGTAACTACTTCCCAGGGCAAAAATGGGACATTTGTGTGGCGTGGGGCCACAAAGCTGCCTGGCATCGGGAGCTGGCACAGAGCAGGGCAGCTGTGGGTGGTGTGAGTGGCACGGGGAGCAGAAACGTGGAAGCGCACCACCGAAGTGGGCAGCGCTTTGGGCAGCGGTGTTTGGACAAGTCTGAGTGCTGCAGGCTGGAGAGAGAGAAAAAAAACAGGAAGGATGGAAGGAAGGAGGGAGGGAGGAGGGAAGCGGTAGGCTCTGTGTATGTCAACAAGGCTTGCTACCTGAAGGATAATAGGAAAATACAGAAATATAATGAGATGAGAACTGAAATGATAAACAGAAACATGTAATTACACTCCTGTTCTTTGTAACCAGGTGTTTTGACACTTTGTGGCAGCTTCTAGTAGAAGACAGTGTTGTTCAACTTTGAATTTGACAAAACTCTGCAACTTCTACCTGAAGTGTTTCTGTTTTGACTTGCTGAATGCATTTCCTATACCTACAAGCTCTGTTCATTGCTAATCTCTACACTGTTTTGGAGCCAGTCATTTGATTGCAAGGATTTCATTTTATTTGCCGTACTGAGGTAAATCCATGTAAATCACACTCTCAGGAGCACGCTTTCCTTCTGACCCCTCTATTTTTTCCAGCTGTAGCGGCTGCTCTGGCCATGGAGGGAAGAGCCCTTTCTGCGGCTGAGCGCCTCCACCCCGAGCAGCTGCTGCAACTGCCACACCACTCAGTGCCAGAGCTTTGCACCACGAGCAGCAAAGAGTTAAGCGCGTTCCCAGGCTGGGAGCATTTAGAGCATTCTTTCCCAGACTGCCGAGATCATGGGCTCCTAATTATTGCTGCTTGCAAACGCTGGGGCTGTCCTATATTCCGCATAATTAACATTGGACTGCTGATCAATAATCAGCAATATTCCAGTGCCAAAATCAATAGCGATCCCAGTGCTTTGGTGGCACAAGAGTAGAGCCTGGCAGACCTGGGGCCCAGGCAGGCACATGGAATGTGTCCCTTCTTCCTTCACGGTGCAGTGCACCCTCTACTTCCTAATAGCTGCATTAAGAAAGGTGTTGTCCAATCTGCGCACCTCATGTTTCTTACGATCACTTTGATTCCTTCATTTAAATCCAAGGCTCACTTGGTGTTTTGGCATTATGCAGATATGTGTGCATGTGCAGTATGGAATACAGCAGGTAAGGGGAATAAAGGGAAAAGGATTCTTGGATGGCAGCGGTTATCCTAGCGTGAAAGGAAGGAGTCAGATGTTATTTCTGACAGTGAGAACTGCGTTCCTGTTCACAGGGACTGCCGACGGGCTAGGAGCACGGGCAATGTGCAGAGTCCCAGCACTGCACCCAAAGTGCTGACTCGCATGTCTGTGCAAAAAGCAATTGCGGAACGGCTGTTTGCAACTGCCACCTGGTCTCTCCTGGTGCTCCCCTCCCTTTCATTAAACACATCACTGTCCTTTTCCCCCTTACGCTATTTTTTGTTTGCTTGTGTCTTTTTTTCATTTAGCCACATCGGGCACCTGAATGGCTTCATTGTTTGGGCTTCCTCTTTTCCTCCTCCAAACCAGTATTAATTCCTGGATTATTTCAGAGCTAAACAAACACCGACCACGTTCAGCACAAACCCCGCCAGGCCCGCGCGGCTGCCCCGGTCCCACCGCCAGCGCTGCAGGGTGCGGAGGGCACCAGGTGAGCAGCGCAGCACAGCCCTCACAGGGACGGAGCCGCCACGCACCGCAGCTCTGTGACATTGCCACCGTTAAATCTATTCTCCTCTAACAGATGAGATCGATCCTGACAACTCGTTCCCCGTGAAGGTGCCACGATGTGCCATTCATTTGCATTTGCATTGCGGCTCTCTTCATCAATCAGCTTTCAGAGATCGCCGCCGCTGCTGGCCACATTGTTGCTGCGCCGACACTTCATCTTTAAGTGCTACTTGCGTAATGGCACGGTGCGTGCCCATGACCAAAGTTTAAATCAGGTTTAATCATTACGGAAAGACAAACATATTTTCAGGACTGTGTATCCCGCAAGTAAAAGTAAAGGCAGATTGCTCGGGTCACAGATGCTAATCTCCACTCTTTTTCTGTTCACGAACTATAGAGGGAGTTGACAGCACCTGCAAATGGTTTTCCGAGGCCAGATTATATCTAAGGCGATTATTATTTACACCCCCATAAAGGCAGCGGGGAGGGCGGGCCGCTCCTCGGAGGTGGGCGCCGTCAAATAAGGGCCCTTTTGCAGGGTTCGAGGGAGCGGGGCGGCTGTGCGCGGCGAGGCCCCGGTGCGGTGCCGGTGAGGCGCCCCGAGCCCCCGGCCGGGATCCCGTCCTGCGGCTGGGAGCGCGTCCTGCCCGTGTGCGGCGGGCTGCGGGCTGCGGGCGCACAGCTCCCCATTGCGCTGCGTTAGAGCCGAGCTCCTCACGGAACGGTATCTGCGCCGCCAGCTCCGTGTGCGCGTCGTATTGAGCTCCTCCTTTAAAACAGCTCCTCTCACACACGTTTCAAATTCGTTTGCCGGCTTCATAGATTATAACCGGACGCATATAAAACGCTTCAGATAACTAAAAATGGAAATGAGACGCAGTGGCGATACGAAAGGAATTATTTAAAGGAACAACTTTTCGTCACGTGAGTCGTGGAACGTTATTAGCCGGGCACGAGGCGGCTATGCGCTCGGTTCTCAGGCGCCAGTAAGCGGCCGCGCGTACGGCAGCGTGCGCTCGCACGCGTTTGTGTCCGGCTGTCCGCGACCGCCCCGCCCGCGGCGATGCGCAGCCCCACAAAGGCGGCGGCGCGGCCCGGCTGCAGCAGCGCAGCAGCGCAGCAGCACAGCAGCACGGCCGCCCGGCGCGGCGCGGCGGAGACTCCCGGGCGCGCTGACGCGGCGGGCGGCGCCGTGCCCCGCGCGAGCCGCAGGGCGCGCCCGTGACGCAACGGAGCTCTCGGCACGAGCGGCGCCGCTCCGCGCTACGCCGGCGTCCGCCGCGCCGCTCCGCCCACGGAGGTCGGCAGGGAAGGGCCGGCCCTGTTTGTGTTTCGCTTTCCCCCCGCCGAAGCGAGCGTTCCGTTTATTTGCGTGGAGCGGAGTCGATGCGAGCGCTGTGCCCCGTGGCGGCGTTACGCAAGCATCGGCGGCCGGTTAAAGGGATAAACGGGAAAACAGCCGCGCCTTCCGCCGGCGCGGGGGGATCCCCCTCCTCTTCCTCTTCCTCTTCCTCCTCCTCCTCCCCGCGTGAGCGCGGGAGGATCTCGGCGCTCCCTCGCCCGCCGCCCCGCCCCACGCGGCACCGTTGCGGCCGCGGGGTCGGACGCCCGGCGCCGGCTGGGCACGCGGGACCCGTCCGGCAGGGCGCCGGGCGCGCGCGGCCTCACGCCCGGCAAACGGGAGTGAACCGAGAAGGCGCGGCCCGGGAGCGGCGCACACGCACATGCACGCGGCCGCGGCGCGGAGAGGCGCTACCCGCCGCCGTACCCCGCGGCCGGGCAGGGCGCCGGGCATGCGTGCTGCGCGCAACAAGTGGATGCGCGGCGCGGGCGGAGGAAGGCAGCGGGGAGCGGGGCGCGGAGCCGGGTCGTGACGCGGAGCCCCGCCCGGGCGCGCCGCCCCGCCCCGCGCCGAGCCGGGCAGGGCTGAGCCATGCTGAGCCAAGCCGGGCGCGCGGAGGAGGAGGGGCGGCGCGGGGGGAGCGCGGCGCGGCGCAGCGCGGCGCGGAGGAGGGGGCGCGCGGGCACGGCGGCGGCGCGCGGCAGCGCGCTCGGACTGCGAGACAGCCGTGAGGATGTGAGTGAGGAGCAGGCGGCGCCGCTCGCCACGCTGCTGCCGCTCCGCCGCCGCTCGGGGAAGTCGCGGCGCTCCGCCCGGGTGCCCCTCGTCGGCGGGACGGATCGGATCGGATCGGCTCGGCTCGGCGCGTAGGGAACGGAGCGCGAGCTCGGCGGGCAACCGCGGCGGGTGGAAGGTGACCCCCCCCCTCCCCTCCCTTCCTCGTCTTCCTCCGAGCACCTCCGCCTCCTCTCGGAGGAGGAGCAGCGGCGGAAAGGCAGAGAGCGCCGGGAAACAGACGCGGCGAGAAGGCGACCCCCGCCCAGCCCCCCGCGGCAGCGGCAGACGCCGATCCCCTCCCCGCCGGGGCAGCAGCGCCGGGAGCGGGCGGCGGCGGCCGTCCCCGGCTAACAGCGGGCGAGCCCCGGCCGCGAGCGGCTCCCGGAGCGGGTACGGACGCTCCTTCCAGCTCCGGCCCGCGGGGGAAGAGCGAGGCGGCCCCGACAGCGGCGGCGTCGGCTCCCCGGCCAGCGGCACCATGTCCGCCGCGCAGGTGTCGTCGTCCCGGCGGCAGTCGTGCTACTTGTGCGACCTGCCCCGCATGCCCTGGGCCATGATCTGGGACTTCACGGAGCCCGTCTGCCGCGGCTGCGTCAACTACGAGGGCGCCGACCGTATCGAGTTCGTCATAGAGACGGCGCGGCAGCTGAAGCGGGCGCACGGCTGCTTCCAGGACGGCCGCTCCCCGGGCCCCCCGCCGCCCGTCGGCGTCAAGGCGGTGCCGCTCTCGGCCAAGGAGGCGGCGGCGGCGGCGGCGGCGGCCCAGCAGCAGCTCAACCATGTGGACGCGTCCTCCAAGGCGGCCTCGGGGCTCTCCCAGTCCGGCCTGGAACGCTACGGGCTGAGCGCGGCGGCGGCAGAGCAGCGCGGCCGCTTCGAGTACCCGCCTCCTCCGGGCAGCCTGGGCGGCGGCCACGGCGCCCGCCTGCCCAACGGGCTCGGGGGGCCCAACGGCTTCCCCAAGGCTCCCGAGGACGGCCCGCCGGAGCTCAACCGCCAGAGCCCCAACTCGTCGTCGTCGTCGTCCTCCTCCCGCCGCGGCGCGCACGGCGGGCTGGTGTCCGGCCTGCCCCCGGGGGCGGCGGGCGCGCAGCTCAACGTTCCCCCCAACCTGCTGCCGCAGACCCTGCTCAACGGGCCCGCCGGCTCCGGCGTGGCGCTGCCGCCGCCGCACGGGGGCCTGAGCGGCCGCGGCGGCGGCGGCCCCCCGGCGCCCTCCGCCTCCTCCCAGGGGGGCGCGTGCGGCGGCGGCGGCGGCGCCGGGGGAGGCGGCGGTCCGGCCGCGGAGGGCTGCGGCAAGCGGCCGGGCTCGGTGTCCAGCAGCGACCAGGAGCGCGAGCTGAAGGAGAAGCAGCGCAACGCCGAGGCGCTGGCTGAGCTGAGCGAGAGCCTGCGGAACCGGGCCGAGGAGTGGGCCAGCAAGCCCAAGATCGTGCGGGACACGCTGCTGACGCTGGCCGGCTGCACGCCCTACGAGGTGCGCTTCAAAAAGGATCACGCCCTGCTCGGCCGCGTCTTCGCCTTCGACGCCGTCTCCAAGCCGGGCATGGACTATGAGCTAAAGCTCTTCATCGAGTACCCCAGCGGCTCTGGCACGGTCTTCTCCAGTGCCTCCGGCGTGGCCAAGCAGATGTACCAGGACTGCATGAAGGACTTCGGCCGCGGCCTCTCCTCGGGCTTCAAGTACCTGGAGTACGAGAAGAAGCACGGCTCTGGCGACTGGCGGTTGCTAGGGGACCTGCTCCCCGAGTCCGTGCGCTTTTTCAAGGAGCTGGTGGGCGCCGACATGCTGCCGCAGCCCTACCTGGACGCCAGCTGCCCCATGCTGCCCACGGCGCTGGTGAGCCTCCCGCGGCCGGGGGCCGGCGCCGGCGGGACGCAGGGCGCGGCCGCAGCCTCCCGGGGCCCGGGCGGCGGCGGTGGCAGCGGGAGCGGGGCCATGCGCAAGAGGAAGGCGTCCCCCGAGCCCTCGGACTCGGCCGAGGGGGCCCTGAAGCTGAGCGACGAGCAGCAGCGGCAGCAGTGGATGGCCAGTCAGAGCGAAGCGCTCAAGCTCACCATGTCGGCCGGGGGCTTCGGGGCGGTGCACGGTGGGGGCCCCCCACCGCCGCCACCGCCGCCCCTCGGGCCCCACTCCAACAGGACCACGCCGCCCGAGTCCGCCCCCCAGAACGGACAGTCCCCCATGGCCGCACTCATGTCGGTGGCCGACACGCTGGGCAATGCCCACTCGCCCAAGGACGGCAGCTCGGTGCACTCCACAACCTCTACCCGCAGGAACAGCAGCAGCCCCGTGTCACCGGCCTCCGTGCCGGGCCAGCGCCGCCTGGCCTCCCGCAACGGGGACATGAACCTGCAAGTGGCCCCTCCTCCCCCCAGCGCCCACCCTGCCATGGACCAAGTGCACCCCCAAAACATTCCGGACTCCCCCATGGCCAACAGCGGGCCCCTGTGCTGCACCATTTGCCACGAACGCTTGGAGGACACCCACTTTGTTCAGTGCCCCTCGGTGCCCAGCCACAAATTCTGCTTCCCCTGTTCCAGAGAGAGCATCAAGGCCCAGGGGGCGACCGGCGAGGTCTACTGCCCCAGCGGAGAGAAATGCCCCCTCGTAGGTTCCAATGTGCCTTGGGCATTTATGCAGGGCGAGATCGCTACCATCCTAGCCGGGGACGTTAAAGTGAAAAAGGAGAGAGACCCTTGAGTAGGAAATCCCATCCCTTCAGGCTCCTGAAGATGTAGAATTGTGAATATAACGAACTGCAAAAGTTAGTCTTATGTATAGACATTATTTTCGTCGTATGTTTCTATATTTTGAAACAAAGGTATGTACTCTTCTTCATTTGAAGGATAGAGCTGGTTTTTGTTAAACAGAATATAATATTGTTTGGTTACTACATAATACCTGTTCTCATTTCTTTGGCAGTGTGTTGGCTAGGTACCAAGTTAATAGCCCTTAGCGATTACCTGCTGCTGGTGTGTATTTTTGTAAATGTATGCACTTCTCTGACAGAAAGAAGAAAAACAACAAAAAAAATTTTTTTTTTTTTTTTTGCCAAGGCCAGTGTTGATGCCTAAAAAATTGCTACGAAAAATGGTGACAGCTTCTGTTTTACAAGCCCTGAGTGTTAGTCCTTCACTTTCTTTTTTCTGTTTTTGTTTTTTTGTTTGCAAACGGTGGGGTGGCTCTGGGGGGAGGGTGTTTTTTTGTTGCAAGTTTGTAAGGAAAATGTTTCAGTTTGTTTCTATTGATCTGAACGTTTTTAATCTTCATGTGTTTTTTGTTTTTGCTTTTATTGATGCACGGATGCTTTTGAACAGTAGAGCAAAATGCTGTACATGAAAACATGCTCTGTTTGTCCTTTATACATTTCTGTAGTTAACAGAACACTGTAATGTGCCTTGGAGCTTAGTAAATTGTAATAAATTCAATTGATATTAATACTCCTCGAGTAGCGGGTGGTGTTCTTCGCAGAGCTCAGGCAGTGCGCGTGCCGTGCCGTGCTGTGTGTGCCCAGTTAAAAGTCTCCATGATGGGAGAGCTGCAGATGGCCGTGCCGGCGGTGCTGCTGTCCGCACGCTTTCACACACACGCCGGGAGACGATGATGGTGATGGTGGTGATGTTGACGGTGTTATTGAATTCATCTGAATCTTGGCACCGTGCCTATTTACATTTCACCTTTAACGTTGCAGGAACATGTTGCTGACTAAGCATTTTCTATTTACTGTTTCTGCATCTCATTTCCTCCTCCCTGCTCCCCCCACCCCCAGCTCTCCAGCTGCAAGCCTTGTTTGCAATACAGGATGCATCCATTGCCTGTGCAATTTAGGAAGGCGTCAGACTTGAAAGGAAGCTTTCTTTCACAAAAGCAGCGGCATCACGTGCTCCATGCTTTGGGCTGTTTTAAAAGTCATGGCAGTTTGGCGGTCGCCGTGGGCTCTCGGTGGAGCAGGGCTGTGGCACGGCACCAGAGGGGCGGTGGGAGCACGGCTCCGGCAGCTGGTGCTGCGGCCGGGGGGCTGCCACCCCCCTGGGCAATGGCTTCTGCTAATGGGGTTGGTGACGTGAGCTGTGCTGTGGTGTGTTTTCAGGTGAGGAAGCTTCCCTTGAAGTGCTGGATTGAACTGCTTTCTTTCTGGCAAGGATCGCGTGCAATTCTTTGTATAATTAACTATTTTATGTGACGTTGACATTTTATGGAGACTGCAATACCTACTAGGTGATCAACAGGCAAAGCAAATACATGGGCCTTCACACTAGCTAGAAAACGCAAACAAACCTAATGTGAACTTTGTCCTTTCCAGCGAGGCAGATGGAAGAAAGAGAAAAACTCGAACCAAAACCTGAGCAGCCCTGCAGAAACCCTTTGCAGTTTGACCAACAGAACACAGAGACCTTCCAACTGCAATAGTGTCAGAGGTGATGAGCTCTGAGTTTTATTGAAAGTTAAGGATTTCTCTTCCTACAAAACAAAACGAAAACCCCGCCTCAATTACATGCAGAGATTCTTTTCAAAAGTCTGGATGGCATTCAGTATCCAATTGCTCTTTGTAAGACGTTTTTCACATGTGTTCCTGGTGGAAAGTGTAACTGTGATGACAGAAGCCTTGAGAGAGGCTGTGCTTAGTGTGCATGCACACACATCTTTGCTCTCTCCTATGGATACCTACTCCTGCTATTTTGTCTGTTGGTGGGGATATTTTGAGATTCGTTCTTTGGCATTACAGCATTTGTGACTTCAGACAGTTACTGTATATATATATATATAATTATTATTCCCCAATTTCATACACTGATGCTTCTAAATCTCAAAACCTGCAGTTCTTATGTAGCACATTCAGTGAATAACACAGAGAAAGAATCTTTTGAATTAATTATTGGATGCAACAAGCATGCTTTTTCAAATATGGATTTGTACTGATTTTATTTTAAATTCTTTTAAAACTTGCAGTTACCACACGGTAGTATATATACAAAGCAAGAGACAGGGGGATTAGAGCTGTGGGTTAATGACTGACAGAGAAAAGAGGCATACACAGGGAACAAGTTGAAGTTTAAACTTAACCAGCAGAGAAGTAATATTCATGCGTGAATTGCAGCTGGCAGTAAAAGAAGTACAGCTATTTGACACTGAGCGATGTCCTAGAAGGGTGAATTCCCACATTTATGGAGATATGCTCTCGTGGTCTTGAAATCAGTCACTGGTGGTTGGGGTTGTGAAGAGCTTCGTGTGGTGGATTTTCTTTAACTGAGGAGCATTCTTGGAAAGCTTTTATCGGCCTCAATTTTTGAAATGTAGGTCCATTTACAAGGCCCATCCGTTTGATTTATAACAGGCAAAGGAAGGGGAAGGGGCAGTGGACAGAAGTGGAAAATAAGCTTGAAGTGAATTGTAATACTGCAGTTAATTAAAGTTAACGATCGCTCCAGGACATTTGTTGTATGGAGGTTTTTGGAACCACGTGACCTTTTCCTTCACTCTGGCTCATTAAGCAGCCAGTTGTGGCACATTAGCCAGCGTTTCTTTGAACCCACTCCGTAGGTTTTTCACATTCTGAAGATGCCCACAGCTGACAAACAGGCTGTAGCCATGTTTTGAGGAGGGGAAAGGGGAGCTGCCGCATGGGGCTCACGGCCAGAGCTTCAGCAGATGTCTTGAGTTTTGCAGCAGTGCTTCCACACTCCCCTCCCCCCTTATTTTGCAGTTATTTAAGGTAAAGCTAAATGTTTGCTCAAATACATCGTGTACAAAATTTATTTGTCCAGGTGGTCATTTGTTGTGCTCTCATTCCTTCTCGCGATGGGGAAGTATTTAAATGGTTTATTTTCCCAAGGTGGTTTTTTTGTTTTTTGTTTTTTTTTCCTGTGAGATTATTCTTGACATTACTTTTAATAGCCTTGTAGCCTTATTTTCTAAGAAATGGGCTAGAACACGTGTGGCACTGGGTGTTTGTTTTGTAAGTGTTGGCAGCTCTGTGCGAGTTGGAGATAGAAGTGTTTGTGCAGCAAGGAGATGTTATGTCCTTTTGGGGGAAATACTACACAGCTCCATCAGGAGCGTCCTTCAGTAAAACCTTGTTATCGTTTCTGTTTGCCTGGCAGTGCTGTGCATCTAAGCGTGCTCTTCCTCTCCCCTCCTTCAGCATTTGAGCTCCAAACTGGTCAGGACTGACATTGTTTTGAAGCTGTGATCTTTTCAAACGGGCTGGCTGCCAGCACAGCTCTGCAGTAGTCACTGGAAAAAGGGCTGTCTTTGCTTCTTTACGTTTCTTGAGAACGGAGTTTTTCTTCCCCTCGAGGGAATGGGCTTTGTCTCCTCCTAGCTCTCAGGTTCCCAGCTTACTATGCAGTAGTTGCTTTGCAGCTTCCCTCTCCTCTAGTTCTTGCCATTTTCTTTTTTTTTTTTTTTTGTGGTATGCAGCCATTCTCCATTCATAGCAGGATGGCTTGTGTTGTGCATTAGCAGCCTCTTTCTCTGCCAAAGTGACACATCCTGTAGATTTGTAGCAGAGTACTGAACTGTCACTGTAAATGCTGACTCTTGTAGGGCTATTCTTGAAGCAGAACAGCTTCCCCCTTGGCATTCAGCCATCAGAATCTATTACAGCATGCATTTTCTACCCAAAACACAGTTCTGTACCTACATAGCTGTTCTCACACCCGTACACGTGAAGATGCAGAGGACATGGTTATACCCTCTCATGTAGAGGGAGACACAGCATGAAACTGCTGCATTTATTTTCATAGTATCTGGAAAGTGTTTACTGAGCTTTTGTTGTTTCAGTTTCTGCCTTAAAACCCGCAACGCAGACCGGGAACAGCAAAGCTCTGCTGAGGGCTAGTGCAGGAGGAGCAGCAGATGATGTCTTTTCCCAACTGCGTGCCTTTAAAGAAGGATTAGGTGCTGCAGGAGGCTGCTGCATGGCTGCTCGGGGGCTGGCCTGCCTGGGGTCCGTGTGGGGCTCGCTCTGCTCCTGCAAACCGCTCCCTGACCCTGCACCGCTTCCAGTTGCTGACAGCGAACGCACTGTCAGCCATTCGGGGAACTGCAGAGAGGAGAAGCACAAGGGAGCCAGCAGCCTTGTGGATGCAGGGAGGATGCTTGTGGCCAGCCTGTCCGGCCAGCACGGACCCCAGCTGGTCAGACAGGCTGGGCCACTCGGGGCTGGGAGGTTCAGCCCCACTGCCGTGCTGGGCTACGTCCTGCTGGTGGTGGTGGGCCTGCCGGCAAGGCTGCCCCCAGCACAAGACCCCCTTGCACGCCTGCAGACGGCCGGGATCGCATTCCCCTGCTGCTGGGCACCCGGCCTTCCCATGCGCCCTTGTAGGGTTATTTGGAGGAGGTGGGAGCAGGGGTGGAGGTGAGGAAGGTCAAGCTTCTTAGGTTTCAGCTGATTTGGCATCTGCTCACGGCTCTTCCCCCTGGAGCCCGGCACGGCCGCATGTGCTCACTGCTGCTTTTGTGACCCTTTGCAGAGAAATCTCAAAGACGCAAACTGCTGCCGGCCATGAAAAACAAAGTACTGTCAGGAAAACAACCCCTTCCCACACCCATTGACAACGGGAAGACTGTGGGCTTTCCCCACGGAGAACCATAATGAGGCCGGCAGCTCTCGCTCAGGCTGGCACCGTTCCCTCGGCACGCACGGGCTGAGCGCTGCCCTGTGCCTGCTCTATTCGGGAGGGCTCATTTTTTTGCCAGCGCGGAGGCCCCCCACTTCGTTCCACACCCTGTGAGCAAGGGCTGGGGCTGGCAACGTGACCGCAGCGCCGGCTGGGGCCGAACCCGGCTGTGCGGGGCCGGGAAGCGTGTGAGCGGCGATCCCCGCCCGGCCGGCTGCCTCCACGCTGAGGCTGGGAACGGGGACACGAAACATGTCTGTGCAGCTTCAAGGAGCCGAGCAGAATTCCCCGCTGTCATCATCCTCCTCCCCTCCCTCCCTGCGGGCTGCCAGCAGGGAGGGCCGATCACAGCCCCGCTATTGTTCAAGTAACCTACAAATGGATTTGCATGGAGGCAGGTTGGGAGGGGCGGAGGGGTGGGATTTATTAGCAGCGGCTAAATTCGTCGGGATTACTATTAGGCCGAGAGCTTCTCAATGGGTACGATCCCTGGGCGAGCGGTGCGGTGGCGGGGAGGCGCTGGAAAGCTCCTTTTCTGTAGATGGGCAAAGGGGCGTCCGGTGGGAGCCAGGGGAGCCAGGGCACAGCTGGCTGCGGGCGCTTCACCTCGGCACAGGCTGTAACCTCCATTCCGAGCACGCAGCTCCTGGCAGCGCCACTCATACCAAAGCCTTGACTCAGGGTTATCTGCATGCTGGGTAATGAGCAGCGTCACCAGAGGAATGTGCAGAGAAAGCAGCCATGCTGCTGCAAGCCTCCGCTCGTTCCTCGGGCGAACTGCCGATTTAGCAGCCTGCCTCTGCGTGACCGTGTGAGGTGGGGGCTTCGGTCTGGGGGCAGGCCCGAGTGTGCTTTGAAGCCAAAACAGGGTTTTGCCCTTCCGTGAGTAAGCGCTTTGTATGCAAGGCCGGACAGGACTTTGCTAACCTTAATTGAGGACTGCGCCAAGTAAAGGGCGAAGTCACTCCTCCAGTCGCTGGCTGAGTTTATCCATGTTCCACATGGGCAGGCTGCAGCGCTCAGCCAACTCACACAGCAGATGCCTATCTGAGGAGGGGGGGGGGAGTGCCTGACTGCCGCTCTCCCTTCCACGGGTTTAAAAGCGAGTCATAATAATGACTGCGTATGGCTGAACTCAAAAGCACTTACACCACGCAGGCGTTTGGGAACAACAGCTTCCAGAGCCAGGCCGCTCTCTGTAGCCTGTGTCCTTCGCTCTGACAGCTCTGAGGCTCTGGGCTGTTGCTGTTCTTGCTGATGCAACACAGCGAGGGCTGGGGTGAAGGAGAGTGCATACCTGTGTGTCAGAGGTAGGAGCTCCCCTTTGGCGATGATGAAAAGCACAGCAAATTCAAATCAAAGATGAGAGGGGGTTGCTTTGAATTGCTGTACTCCAGATGTATCTGAGGCAATCTCCCTCTTCACTGCACATATCTCTGTAGCAAGAGCAAAGATCACAGCTTAGCCCAGGTTTTCATTTGAACATGTCCAGACTGGCACACAGTTGAGGTAAGGACAATGTGCTTTTGTAGATTTGATTTGTGTCAGAGCTAGGGGCAGAACCAGGGAGGCAGTGAGAAGCCTGAATATCTGGTCTGCTACTGAAAAGTACAGGCCTCTGAGTAAGATGGTGCAGCTCATTTGAGTTAGCTGGATATGCTAGACACTTTTTCCTATAACTCTCTTCCCCAGCATCTGTAGCTTATTCCTGTAAAATGAAAAAAAGAAGGCATAAAATATCTAGGTTTAAAGCGTTTGAAAGAGCTCTCACCTTCCTGCGGGAGCAAAGTTTTGAATATTTTTTGTAACTTGCTCAGTGTTGTTGATGTGTTTTACTCTCTGTTACACGCAAAAATAATTCTTCCATGAAAAATTGAGACTGCACTGATAAGAAAGGCCAGTTGGTGCATCTATTTTATCCCACCTCCTTCAGTGGAAGATTATTTCTAGTATCTTATCAGAAAGAAGCAGCCTTTCAAAAGCTGTACCTTGGTAAGTATGCACGCTCCATTTTGGCAAACATTTGTTGTGGTTTTGAGAGGTTGTTCTCCCCTCCTCCTCCTGCTCGCTTTCAGCTCTTCTCCAGCTCATCCAGCTACGCTCACTCAGCTGTGCTCATTGCGTCACTCGTGCTGGAAGGGAGGCAGTAAGAGGTGGAACTGTCAGGATGGCATCAACTGGGGATCGGCGAACATAGAGTCATGTTGTGCTGACATGGCCCTGCAACCTATGATAGATTCATGAGTCAGCATCCTTGATAGGTGCCTGGTGGCTTGTTGGACAGCTGGTTAGCTGGATCAAGAAACAATGCAGAAATTCTCCTGCGTTTGTGCTCCTGCTTTTCCTCATCTAGAAGAGACAACAGCATTTCTTGAGAACTGTACTGCACATGCTTAGGACAAGGAGCAGCTCTTTTTGGCTTTTTTGCATGATTAGTTGCAGCTCTCTGCCTAGATCTTCCTTGTTCAGTTGATATGATTTTCACAGTGTGCTGTGCATATTTTGCAAGTTCCAGCTTGAAACTTCCTCCTAGCAGAAGGCTGTGTCATTTAAAGGAACCCCACCCTGCTCTCCCTTGAAGATGTGCAATCCCAGGCTATGTCTGAACATGCCTGGGGAGGCAGGTGCAGCCCAGCTGGATCTTCAAGATGACCTACGACTAAACACTGCTTAAACAAATTGGACTAAGAAGAACATTCAAAATTCAAGTAATAATCAAGACAGTTTCTGCTCTGTAGTCTTTACTTCACGCTTCTCCCATTCCCTCTTCCTCTGATTTGTAACCCAATATATATGCCACAGCCACGTTGCTATGGAAATTAATTACAACATAACTTCAAAGAACTGGTTAGCAATAACATTAGATAATATGTAGCACCTTTATTGACAGCAAACATCAAATTAATGTTGCTTTTAAAAAAGCTCTTCTTTTTACCCCACTGTTTTACAATTTGCAAATTTACAAATAAGGAGTTACAAAAATATATTTATTTTATAAATTTTGGGGGTGGTGAAGGGGGGGAGAATCGTTCAGCTCACAACTTACAAACACATTTGTACAGCTATTAAATCTTTACCCCAGTCCAGAACAGAAGACAAGTGCTTAAAGCCAGTAAGAGTCGTTCAAACTGTAGAACCAAATGACAAGACCAGAGCTGGGCTGTTGCCCTGATCAAAGCAAGCTCTTTGTGCTCATCTCGGTCCCACTCAGAGGGAGCTGCAGCATGTTACTGTCTGCTCCACACATTTTTCCTTCTCAGATGAGCTCTTTGTAGAATCACCGTATTTCTTCCCAGCATGGAGAGTCACCATATTATTTGCTGCAAGCACTGAAAGTATTGGTCCCCAGAAGCACACACACAGGTACCCTTAGGGCCTTGACTGGATGAGCTCTGCCATTTGGTGGCACCTATCTTGTGACCACACAAACCTCTCCGGGATGTTGTGTTTCAGGATTGTCACATCTGCAAACTGATCCACAGCTTTCCTTTATGTCTAAGAATGGCTGGGCCTATAGTAGCTAATTCTATTAAGCTTCTTAAGCCTTTTTGGCTGTTGTTCCTTAAGGAAACCTGGCACCAGACTTCTTTTGATTTTTCACTGAAGTAAAGGTAAAGTTCCTGGAAATGGTCTCAGTTCCAGCTTTTACCCCTCAGTCTCCACTCAGAACTTTCTGTGGCTGCCTGATCCAGAAAGCTGCTGTGTTGGACAGAAACCTCCACCCATGGCTCAAATGGCACACGACAAGGATATGCTCCAGTGAACAATCCCTTGATGTGCACAAGTTTGCGTGCCAGCCGCATATTGCTAAAATTTCCCTGCTCTCAGGAGGACCTTCTGCAAACTGATGCAGGACCAGAGTGTTCTTCTAATGTTTTTTTGGCAAGCTTCAAATCTTTCTTGCTTTTTGGAGCAGAATGCTCCTGTCGGTCACACAAATTAATTCTCTCCACCTCTGTTTGTTCCACCATTTCCTGCGGAGGAGTGCCCAGAATGGTGATTGGTTCTGGCTCCAGCAGCAGACCCTGTGGATATCCCTCCATCTCATCTCTGAGAACAGAGTTAGTGATGTTCCCTGGCTGTTTGGTTGCTACAAATGAGTACATTCCCCCTGAATGCAAGTGAGCCCAGACGCAATGCCTGCACACCTGGAGTCAGTCTCAGCATGGCCAGAACAAGAGCCAAACAGCTCCACGATTTGTGCTGCCCACATAGGCCCCTGTCAGTGGGGAGCTGCTCTGCACTGCAATTCTCACCTCTGCACCGGCAGCAGTAGTGTCCAGACGTGCAGACAAACATTTGAGGGTGACTGTTTTTAGCTCCATCAGCGCAGGGCTAAGCCTGCCCAAACTGCCTTCTACCAGCCCAGCAACAGTCCCAGCCCACGTGTCAGCAAATGCTATGGGAATCTCTTCTGCTGAGGTGAAGACTGCAGTTCCTGGTGCTTTTGTTGACTCTGCAGGAGGAGTGTCCGGTCTGCTGCTGTGGTTTTTTTTCTGTTTTGTTTTTTTTTTCCTTTTTTTTTTTTTTTCCCCAGCAGCAGACAAACAGCATCTCCATCTTTCCTCCTCACAGCAGAAGATTCCACTGAGATATATCTAACTATTGTTTTCGTCATTTATGTATCTCTTACAAATTCAGTCCATTTGCCTGTCAGCATGCTTTGTGGTGTACAAGCTTCTGGTTTACTTTCCCCAATAATCATTGTGTTTCAGCATTCCAAATTATTTGAGACAGCAGTTCATCCTCCTTTGAGCACCTGGCTAGAAGGGGATGAGCTGAAGGCTCCTGTTTGCTATAGCAAGACAAACCGCACAAGCTTACCTATTCCATTTGCTGCCACTACTAAGTCCTTTCTGTAATTCCTCTGACTCCTTCCTTGCTGGGCTTGATAATCTCACAGAGCTGGTTTACTCCATGTCTACAGGTCCTTAAAGGGGCAGGTTAGACTTAGCACTGTTTGCAAATAATCAAGGAAGATTTGTATATGGTATAGAAGTGAACAGTCTCCTACAAAAACACTTTTTTCCTGTTTGGGAATTTGCAAGGTTAAAGTAGATACATGTGAAGAACAAACTCTGAAAGGCTCTGAGTGCTTTCTGCATGTAATTGTTTAAATGGAAGCATGGTAGATGTTAGGATTAGCGTGAAGTACGCCGTACCTGGGACAGAGGAACCACTGTGATGTTTTACTTCCGCAGCTTGAAATACATATTACTTACAGATGTTCTTACATTCTTAGCCCTTACGGCTTTCCAGTGCCTCTTAACAAACTCACAGAGGTGGTGCTGACTAGCTGCAGTATTTCTTTTCCTAACATAAATGAAGCTGTTGAGTGTGGCAAGTTTCTGTCGGGAGAGATCAAGAAATGGAAACGTTCCTCTTCTGGGATCTGTGTCAAGGTGTTCCGGAGACCCTTAGCCTAAAATAGAGGATGAAGTAAGAACAAACGCCAGAGGCAACGGCAAGAAAGGAAAACTAGGCAAGCTCAATCCTTCAGCAGGTGGGCAGGAAAATGAGAGTGAGACATGCAGACTTTTCTGGTTGTAAATGCTTGAAAGCTGCTCAGAAACTGTTGTTTCTGAGATGGGGCCATTTATAAACCCGGGCAGGCAAACAAGAGTCAAATGGTTGTGTAGTTATTAGCAGGAAAACTTTCCAGAGCAGCAAAGGCTGGAAATAACATGAATAAGGTAGTTGGGTAATAGGTCACAGGGTGAAGAGTCCCTCGTAACCAGTTCATCCGTGAGTAAGAAATAATGAGAAGTTCGTAAGTGAGAGACAGCAGATAATCAAAGGCAAGGCTGTCACAAGACTATGGCTCTGGAATGTTGACTTTGCAAATATCTCAGTGGTCATTATTGCTATTTTACTTATCAGCCAAAGATGTGCAATGTGGTAGGTAGTCTTTTTCAAAATGCTTACCATTTAGAATAGCAAAGGAGAAAGAACAAAAGGAAATGTGGAAAAGTTGGAAAGTACTGTTCGAGCGTGAGAACACAAAACAGTAGGTCTTGACACACGGCTGGTGAGAAACGAAAGGAGCCAGGGAGTAGCAGGTCAAATTTATGGCATACGCATTTCTCACACTGAGAAATTCCTCAGTATTTTGTCTAGTTTAAACGAAACGTGTCCAGCTATTTGGGGGAAGACCTGGTTGTCACTGGGAGGCCTACTGGAAGCTACGTCCATAAAAATCAGCACTTTGGGTCAGAAAGCCCACTCCAGTGTGAGTATGGACTGGAAGCACCTTGAGCGCAAGGCAGAGCTTTCTAACACCCTTACAGGAATGGAAGGAATGCCCTTGTCCTGGTGAGCCCCTCTCAGAAATGGTAATGATCTGAATAAAGAGGTTTGGAGGTAAGCCCATGAGAACAGTTAGAGACGTGCAAAAATGTCTCTGCACCACAGCAGAAGTAGCTATTGTTTATTTATTCCACGGCTGCAGCACTTCAGCATGCATAAGGCTTTGTAGGCAAATGGGACAGGTCTGTGCCTGAGGAGTTTGCCTTCTGAGCAAGACAGAGCACAGCAAAGGGAGGCACAGCGAGGAAGTGTTGGTATGTGTGTGAGCCGTGCGTCCATGGGAGGCGGCAGCCACCGCCAGCAGAGGTCAGAGGCAGGGGTGTCACCAGGGCCCCCCCACGGCTGTCACCTCGCCGTGAGCATCCGCTGTGCTGCCGTGCGGAGGGAAGCTCTCGTTCCATTACCCGCAGGGTGCGACGTGTCTGCTCACAGCTACGGTCCTGGAGGAGTAGATTCCAGCCTTCAGACCACGTTCCTACCTGCTGCTTTTATTGTAGTAGCAGCCACTTTTGGGAGCAAACTGCGTGCTTGCAAGCACAGAATAGCATCCGCATTGCACAGGCAGCAGCAGCAAAAAATTAAACGAATGTTTGAATTCAAAAGTGAATTTGGGGGGCTTCTGTGCTGCAGTCCTTTAATATTCATACACTCAGAGTGTGTAAATTCATTTGTGTGAATGAATTTGAAGCTGGATTCTAAACGTAAAAAAAAAAAAAGGTGGAGCTGCACGTTTTGTTTGTTGCAAAACTCAGTTAGCTCCCAAATGGGGCACCAAGCCAGTATCAGTGGTGTGTGTGATCAGCTGGCACCTCAGTGCGACTGCAAACATCCATCAGACAGACCTGTCGTTTCGAGTGATCAAAACCTTCATAGTTCCTAACCCAGTTGCGGATAATTTCAGAAGAAAATAATATTAATAGAATATGTTTTTGTTGCATATTACGTGCTCGATTCAAGCATTATGTATGCAAATCAGGTAATTTTGTACCTAATTGCCTGATTTGCATGCATAAATGTAGGTTGCACATGTGCAAATGATTTTATTCAAATGTAGTTTATGCCTAATATGTAGAGTGGCTGGAAATGTGAATCTGTGTCTGTTGGTTTGAAACACTTGTAATTGTCACTTAATGAAAAATCAGGATTGGTCACTGCTTTTGGAGGTCAGCTGAAAAGCAGTGAGCTCCAGGGGATGGCTTTGCAGGGGCAGTAACCTTGGAGCTGTGCACCTTCCTTGAGAAATTAGCAATCATGTGAATGCCCAGAGAGAGAAGTAAATAAGAAAGATCGTCGTGCTTTAAATGCCAGCAGAAAATCACAGGAAAACGTGGCACTTGTCAAGTGGAAAAAGACAGAATCACTTAGAAAGAAATGTGGGTTTCAAAGCCTGAGGTGGTTTAGCAGACAATGAAACCTAAGATGAAAAGTGTAAAAATCTGGTACTAAAATCTGAGTGCATTAAAAATTCAAATAATTTCATGGCTAGGAAAGGAATGCGACTGACGGTTCTTGTGAATGAAGTTATTTAGCCTAGGCAAAGGACATAAAAGCTTGTTCCACCATGTAATGTGCCTCACCTCTGATCAGGAAGGGATAGAAGAGATGGATCTGGAGTGTTGTTAGGAAAACTCAGGCTGCAGGGGCCACTTTGATACGGGCCTCCTGTGCTGCACGCAGTGTGAGGTCAGCGCTGCTGTTCTCATAGCAGTGAGGAAGGGCAGGGCACGTCCTTGAGGAGGGAACCCGAATCTCCCTACAGCACTTTTCACCAAGGTGTCAGCTGTAGGCTAATAACAGCAGCAGGCTGTTCTCTCCCCATTACTCAGAACTCCCCTGCAAATGTTATTTGCATACAGATGGGTGACAAATGCTCCTAAAATAAGCGTGTAGAAAAACTGGAAGCAATTTGGATGCAGCTATGGACATAGAGTTCCAAATTCCCCTTTATGCTGATGCGAAGCACACGCAAGGTCAAGCTCCTTCCACACCCCATTCACACTGGCAAGGCCCGAAGTAAGGTGTGGGCATAAATCAGAATTTGGCACAGGATGCTCTCTGTCCACCTGAGAGCAGGTTGGTCAGAGCTCTGCTGACATGGCTCTGGTATCGGATGGTCTCTTACCAACCTAGCTTCACTAGTAAGAATTTGTAGTGTGGTTGTGTTTACGACGGCAAGCCAGCTCTTGTCTTGGAGTAGGTTAGTTCACTTCAGAAAGGGAGATAAGCCAGAATAAATGTTGCTCCCCGTGGGAAGATGCAGCTTCCAGCTGCAGGAGGGAAAGGTGAGGAGGGCCGCCTGGCGCCCCTGCATGGAGCTGGTGGCACTGGGGCCACGGCTCTGCCATTCTGCACCTGGGTGCCCGCCCTGCAGCTTTGCTCTGCGAGCTCTGCTGCGTCTGCAGTGCTCTGCTGCTTACCTGCCCTGCAGCGCTGCTCCCCAGCATGGATTTGACTCTGAGCTCTCGTTTTGCTCCCAGGAGTACACAGCAGTTTTGATGTATATGAGAATTAAACTCACCTTGTTGTTGTTTTTTTTTTTGTCTACTGTACTATTACTGGGAGAGAACACAACTTGACTAACACCAAGTCTTGCCTCTTTGTTTGCATGCTAACCTCATCAGAGCACTACATGCAGAGCTCTGTGCAAAATAAATAAACCCAAACCCTGGGCTCACACCCAACTCGCTATCTAAGTGTTTAGCTAAAGCACAACTTCTGTTACATTGGAGAGATGCTGTGTTATTTGACTAAGTACTGTTATTTCTACTTATTTTTATTCCATCATAGAGTAAAGACACTTCCTATTTTCCAATTTTCCAGTAGGTGTGAAAAATGCTGCCTGATAGCTGTGGAGATTGAAGGTTTCTAGTTTTTCACAGAATGTGTGTAGCCTGGGTAGCATTCATTTCTTGTTCTACAGCTTCCCATTCCTCCCTGGCTTAGCGTGCCAGATCAGTTCCATCCCTGATCTCTTCTCAGAGCCCTTTATTCAGGTGTTCTCTGCAATTGGGGCGATTCCTGCGCAGAGCAGAGGGCAGCAGCTCTGAGCAGTGGGAGCCACAAACCCATCTCGGCGGCACACAGCTCCCATCAGCACAGGCACTGTCAGGGTCTGGGGGACAGGGGGCATCTGTGTGTCATGTGTGGGGTGATGGGCACTACTGCTGTCCTCACAGCCACAGCTCTGGGAAGGGAGGGCACCGTGGCTGCACCAGGGCCTGACACTGCTGCCAGAATCCCAGAAGGGGAGAAGCATCTGCATTGTTCATCTTATTGTCACTTTGGAGGTTACCTTCATTTCCTGACACAGATCCATACTGTGTTTCTGCAGAGATACATTTTTCTCCTGGTTGCCCTTTTTTCTGTTCTTGTACTCCCTGGTTGGCAGTGAGAGTGGTCTGACAGATCTCTGTGACTGATAAGAGAAACGATTGCCTGAGTGAGAATTGTTTCTGGAGTACATCCCTCCCCTTGGGTTAAATATAGGTTGCGGCATCCCAGCATAATGAAAAGATGGGGAAGCATTTACACACTGCCATAGTTTATGCCTTGTAATAATTGAGTAAAACATTCACAATTGTGAAAATCATACCTGTAAAGATGAGCTTAGTCACTTTCCTGTTAATGAGTCCGTATTTTCAGTCAGCCTCTCCCTTACTGCATTCAGCACATGCACTAAAACATATCCCAGCTAAACCCAATCCTTCAGCCTTTGTGTTTTATCGCCTTGTGATTTGCTGTTGGCTGCAGCAGCCTGGTTTATTATCATACGGTGAGCACTGCAGTACTCGCATAGCGCTGTGCTGCAGGATTGCTCAGCGCACTGGACCAGGGATGTCCAGTCCTTTTGACTGTAAAAAATGAAAGCAAATCTGGAGAGGTTCTGCCACTGTGAAAAACTAGAGCTGTGCTGGATCGCTGTCACAGAGTCACAACTCAGAACACATCGACAGTTGTCGTAAACACTTCGTAACCTGAAATCATCTGCGATGCTGGGATGAAAGTCTTCAGGTTCAGAAAGTGGCTGAAATTCGAGCTGTAAAAATACGGCTTGAGAAACATTTCTAATTCCGACACAGTCTCCGTGTCTTTTCTACATACACGCATGTATGCACATGCATTCCCAACCTGGCACAGAAGCCCACGAGCTCACACAGCCGCGAGCTCACACGTACCTTCGCAGGCACCTCACGCAGAACGTGTTCTGCAGCATGGGTGGCACACGGGGTATTTCTGAAGGCAGAACAAGAAGACTGCAAATCGACACTTCCACCCACTAGTGAAAAGAAAGCCAAGAAAACCTCAGTAGAGATTGAGTTTTATAATTAATGCTGAACAATTTTCATTGACAAAGCAAAACGAAGCAAGTGGAAGGCTGATTTAAATGCTGAATGATTAACGCGTGGCGAGGCAGCTGAGGAAAGAGACAAATTCAGGAGTAGCTATGGAAATTTATGTATGAGAGAGTCAGCACCATATTCTGATCTCAGTTACACAGTTGTAAATCTGTTATCTTAATGGAGATATTCGGCTTTTATATTTGCATACCGTAAGTGAAAACAGAGTTTAACTCAGAGTGTGTTGGAGATTGTGTATTTGCGGGACCGAAAGGGGAGAGATGCAGATGTTTGTCTGCGATAGGCTGCAAACGCACGAGGGTTTTTGTATCTCAGTGGGGAACCGGAGCGTGTGCGTGCGTTTGTGTGTGCGTGTGTGCAAGTGTGTGTGTGCGTGTGTGTGTGTGTCCGTGCGTGTGTCTGTGTGTGTGTGTGTGTGTGTGTGTGTGTGTCTGTGTGTCTGTGTGTCTGTGTGTCCGTGCGTGCCAGCTGCGGGGCTGCCTGCCAGCCAGTGGGAGGGTGCGATCGTGTTTGTTCCTCGACTCTCCGGCCGAGTGAAAATGGCTCCTGGAAATGCCGCTTTAGATTAGAGAGCGACGGCTGGAGAGGTGGAGATTTCATTACCTTCCTCTTTGTGTGATGTTTTGGACTCGGTAATGTAAAAGCAGAGCTATAAATAATCCCGTCGCAGCTGCGGCGTCCTAGAGATTTATAGTGCCCGCTAATGCCGGAATCTTTGGGGTGTTTCGCTGCGTACAGCTAAATGAGGAATAATCACCCCTCAGACTGCCGGGCGCTGCGGCCCCCACCTGTCCTTCCTCACGTGCCGGGCACAAATCCTCCCCCCTCCATCCCTCCTCCCCCCCCGCCGCCCGCTCTGCCCCTGGGTTTGTGCGGTGCCCGCGGCCGGCCGCCGGCTCTCCTCTTTGCCCCCAGGGCTGCGGTCGACGTCCCCGCCCTCGCCTCCTGCGCCGGAGAGGATGCTGTGGAGGTCACAGCGTGCCGCGTGCGAGCTTTTGAGAAGCCGGCGCTGTATTTTTAGCTGCTCCACATTCTCTCACGGCTGGGTTATGAGGCGTTCTGCCGTAAGGATGTGCCCAGAATACCAGGCAGCCTCCAAAATGTATTGTGCCGCAGAGCCCTGACTCGGTGCCGCTCCGTGACTTTCCCGCGTGGCTTCCATGCTTGGAAGAGACAAAAAATGGTTCCTCGCGCTCCGGGTGCCGCCGTCGTGCATGAGGAGCCCCGCTGTGGGGAAGGGAAGGCAGCAGCACCAGGGCTGGCCGGGCTGAAGCCCGACTGGTGAAGCTGCCCTCGGATTTCTTCTCGGATGCTGCCCTCCGGTTTTGCCTAACCGGCAGGGATCGGCACATGCTGCATTTCATGAGCGTGCTCCCCAAGCACGTTTGCAGCCCCCCTCCAAGCAGCGCTTTGCGGCGGCATTCGCTCTTCCCTGCTGCCGGGCCGTGGCACAGGGCGGCATTTGGGGCAGGGCGTGGGGCGAGCACCAGCGCTGGGTCACCGTGCCGGGGGCAGGTGGGCAGCCGCGCCCCGTGGCGAGGGGTGGGAGTTTGCTAAGGATGCCGGCTCCCGTCAACGCACCGAGTTGAAGTGACGCTCGTGGGTCCCCGCCCGGCCGTGCAGGTGCACCTGCAGGCTTGAAGCGCTGCTTTCTGCATCGACGCTCACTCGAATTATGAGAGTCAGCATATTTGCAAAATAAATTCTTATACGTGAAGGCCGCGATTAACCTGATAGTCGAAATCCCGTGGAGAGCCATGGACCGAAAGGGGATAGAACAGAAGTTCTAGCCGGGGAGAGACGGCACACGCCGCACGATTTGGTAAAGGGGGCACGGGACGGACCGGGGGATGGAGGGCACTGCCCGGCTGCTCGAAGGCCGCTGCGGACGCCGAGTAACCTCTTGGGCGCCGGCCGCGTCCGACTCCCCGAGGGAAGGGCTCTCTCCGCCGGCGCCCGGAGGAGAACGTACGGGAGCGGCAGAAGCCCGGGGCAGCCCCCGCCCGCCCGAGCGCCGAGCGAGGCTCCGCGCTGCCCCCTTGCTGCTGGAAGAGGCGGTGGAAATAAAGAGGGCTGCTGGGTGCTCCTCGGGATGGGAGCTTGACTAATGTCCTCTCGTTTGGGGGAAAGTCGGAGACCTCGCGCAAGAATGTCTGTCTCATTGCTGTGGTATCCGGAATAATAAATACAGCCATTACAGCTGTAATGCCGAGCATTTGTCTGAGCTGCGGCGTTCTCGGAAGCTCGCACCAAGGAGAGGCGAGCTCTGGAGCTGAGGTTTGCAGGCAGATGCAATCTCTGCCTTTGGCTTTTAATTCTTGCACAACACAGAGAGCTTTTACACAAGCTCTCCCTTGCAAGCTTACTCTCCTTGCATGCTTAGGTCACTGTAGGTGCAAAACTGTGCTGCTTTAGCAAACGAGGCTATAATGGCAATGACATTTCTGTTCCAAAGCGGCTGTGCAGAATGCAGCACACACACGGCTTGGAAAAGCTCTGCGGTACAGGATGTGCCACATTTCAGTTTTGTGTTATTCACTGTAAGCTTTCCTTGGATCAGCAGCTCTCACAGGCTGCTGCCATAGAGGAAACCTACTTGAAATTATGTCAGTGGATCACAGCTCAGCTCCTGCTTGGTTTGTTGGTCGCACTCTCTTCTGAAAGAAATAACCAAATCAGATTTTGAATCCCTCCTTGTTTGCAAAGGCAAGGGACTATGAATGGGATACAGAGAACCAGCTCTCTTCTGTCCAGTCATGAATGGTCGCCAGGTCAGGCCTGAGCCGTGCTGGCAGGAGGCGGCGGTGTGGGAAGCCTGCCCTGCCATTATCTGTTCAGTAGTCAAGCAGCAGATTTAATTCTCTGAGGATCTCAAGCCTATAATAACATCTCAATGGGAATGAAAGCTTTGACCCAGAAGGCAGTGCACGTTCTGCCTGTGCTCCATTGCTGTGACTGAGCGTGGGTGTACGCTGCAAGGATCCTGGCATTGTTGGAGCCCTGCTGGCACGGCGACGCCCCTGGTCCTGCTGCAG
This sequence comes from Perdix hodgsoniae, assembly GCA_035772895.1. Classification (NCBI taxonomy): domain Eukaryota; kingdom Metazoa; phylum Chordata; class Aves; order Galliformes; family Phasianidae; genus Perdix; species Perdix hodgsoniae. Next base: position 1,432,118 of record JAPSGF010000001.1, on the reverse strand, counting down.
CCCCAGGAGGTGCAGGACAGGTCCTGCTAGGGAAGAGCAGAAGGACCAGCTGGGTGTCTCTGGCACACATAATCTGCAGGAAAAAATACATGTGTTCGGAGAATCATAGAATTATGGAGTCAAGTCTGTTCAGTCATGTCTAAAGGGAGCTTTCCTCAATGCAGTGAGGTGGGGGGCCACCCTGACCCTGTGGCGCTGCCACCTCATGCCAGACCCAGCCCCACGCATGGAGCCCTCAGTGTGCAGTTCCCCCACTGGTGGCCATCCAGGGGTCTGTGGGCTGCGTGTCCCATTCCTATGCCTCTGTCTGGTGGAGGTGAGTGGTGGAGATCCCCTTGCCCTCACCCTCAGGGCCACTGAGTGGGCATCTCGCGTTCTACACACACCTCTCAATTCTGCCCGCAAGCCAGGAGAGGGATTTAAAGGGCAGCAGGGGCCTGGGGCCGGCAAGCTATGGCTGCAGCTTTGTGCTGTGTGTGGAACCTACATCTGGGAAGTGGGGCATCTTCTGTCCCTGTCGCCAGGCCTGGGCGGGCAGCACCATCTCCCCATGGCTGTGCACAGTGAAGCATCCCAGCACCACACGCTTTCAGCTCTCCTGCTGCAGCTCTCCTTCAAGGGAGAGGGGCTAAAAGCAGCGGCAGGGCCTGCGGGGGCCTGGGGCTCAGCCCTGTAGAAACGGGGCTGGAGGTGGAGGAGGGGCTGCAGAGCGTGCTGCTGACCTGCTGAATTATGACTTTAATGCAGTCACTTTAATAACTCGCTGTAGCTCCAACCACCAGATGCAATTTATGGCAAAGCAGGCGCCCAAGCATTTTTCTTTCTATGAAGACTAAGCAGATCTCTGATTACCACCCCCTCCCCCAACCCATTACCTTCCCCCGCTTGCTCTGCTAATGGAAAAATGTTATGTGTCTGTGTGCTTTTTCCCCAAGCCCTGTTTTCAGGAAATGGTGGAGAATGAGAAACTAACACGCGCGTACACACGCTTGTACAAAAGATGGCTTTTATTCTCCTTTCTGCAATCACACAAAATTCTTCCTGCTAGCAAAGCCTCTTCTCTTCCTAAAACCTTACAATCTCAGCCAGGAGAAAGGCAATTTCCTTGACTTATTTGTAGGGAAAAAGAAAGCTCCCTCCCCCCTCCCATCTGACCCAAACCATCTGAAGTCTGACTGTTCTCCCTGCAGAATGCAGACCCACTGCCTCACAGAAATCTCCTCGCTGTCACGAAGGCTTACATACAAACCCTGCTCAAGTGAACAGAAAGGGGAACCTGGGAATGACGGAAAGGCAAACTGAATTCAAATTTGAATTTTGTATTTAATGCTTAGATACAGCGGGGATCAGTGCACTGAGAAGCAATGCACAGATAGGCAGACAGATCTCCTGCCCGTGCTCCTATTTTAAAGACCCATTTGTTTTTCACCTGAAGGATGAATTCTTCCTCCCGCTCTCCTCCTTTCTGTCATTTTCTATGATTTGCGTGATCATTTGCTGCATACCCTACAAACTGCTGTTTATCTTAGTCCAGGGCTTCAAAGCAATTTCCTAAATAAATTTCACCGGATCGATAAACTCAGATTCTGTTTTCTTTCCTAAACTGAGGGAAAGGGAGAAAACAACGAGGAAAAGTAAATGTTTTCTTTTTAGCCAAATGGAACAGAAATACGAGTTTAACAGATGTACACGTTTCAGAATTCTCAGGGTTCACACAGAAGCCCTGTAATTCAGCTGGTTTGTATTTTCATTTTGCTTTCCCTTTCTGAAAAAGTACGCATTCGGAGCCCTGAAAAGTGGCATGTACTGTTTAGAACCCCTTGAAAGGTGCCCATACAAGGCATCACAGAGCTGTCCTTCGTGACTGTTAAATATTTATCAGCAAGGCAAATTCCTCCAAGGTTACAGCAAGTACAGTCTGCAGTGACCTGCCTCTGTGCTTTCACAATTAAGCAGCAGACTCCTTCAACATGTTCAGCATCTCATTCAGCTGCAAGAGCTTCATCCTCTGGAGCCCTGGGATAGCTCTATTAGTATGTAGCAACACTGTGATTTCTTTGCAGAGAAGCAGCAACATATGGGAGCTTGAAGTTCTAGAGAGAAAAGTATAAATTGGCTGCTTCCACGTGAACTCAGCTTGATGTGCCTGTCTGCTCTGCTTACCATGAGCTGTCCTCAGCCTGTACCTGGATCACATTACTGGCTTCAGCGCTGCACCTGCGGGCAGGCATTTCTGTTAGGTGCAATGGATTGTCTTCAAGAAATTGAATTTATCTCTGCTGACTACAGAGGGAGCTGAGACCGGATTCCTGGCTTTCCGAGGGTTAGAGTTAGGTGGAATGAATCTTTGCTCAAGCATTCAACCACAGCTCCTTGGCTTGTGCCGTTAGCTTCCTGAATTCCCAGATGAGCTCCCCACACCGTTTAGCCAGGCCTGGAACCGCTTATTTTCTCTGACCTGATGGGATGAGATGCTGCGAGTTCAGCAAAGCCATCAGCATTTCAAAATTATTTGTGAGCACACGAATTTGCTGTCTTGTTTTTCAAACAGTGCCTGTGAATCTGCCTCATACTTAAAGCTCCCTCTGTAATGGTAATCACTTAAAAAATCCAATTCAGTTTTGTCTAGTGCCATAACCAAAAGCGCCCAGCCCGCGATCTGTATGGCAGGAGCGCGTCCGCCCCAGCTAGAAGGCTGGTGGGGTGGCAGCGTGGTGGCTGGCGGGTTGTTAGGATGTTGGGGTGACTGGAGCCTATCCTTTTTCCCCAGCATGGCCATCAAGTAGCTAAGGTCTGAGACGAAGAACTCAGGGAGCTGTTGGGAAGCCGAGGAGCCAGGGGAGGCCGTTCATGGCGGCAGCAGGGAACACGGGTATGCTTCATGATGATATAGCTCATTCTGAAGGCTCCTCTGATCTTGCTATGTTTTTCTTTTTTGAACCGGCCCTTTGATTAAAAACGTCTTGCTTCCAGCTCACATTGCCTTTTAAATGGCTCTGCAAAGCCCTCTCGCGGTTCCCAGCTCACATCAGAAGCGAGAGCTGGAAGTGTTTCACTGCAGAATAAACATATGGGCTGTAAATCCTGTGATTCAGTAGATTCGCCTGCAATATTCCACTCTGCTGTTGCCATAGGTAACAGGCTCTGCAAAACACCATTTACCCTGGAATGCGGGGAGAAGGGGAGCTCAGCAAGGGCACTCCGCTTAACCCCTTCCTGGCAACAATCCCCCCTGGTGACTCCAGCAGGAGCAAAACATGCTGCTCCTCACTCTCAGCCACATATATCCACACACAGTTAAACCCATGGCCATACGAGTTAATGCAGGCTATCCAAAGCCTCTCATAAGCCTCAGGCGTGTGCAGAGCCAGTCTGTAGCATGGTGGGTTTCTTCTTGGACCCCCAGAGCTGGTAGGACAGGGAAGGCGGCAGCAGGCTGAGCCACAGAGCTGCTGACTCTGTGGGGCTGAGTGGCTCTGGCCCTGCAGCAGGGAAGGGGTTAAACTCCTCTGCTGTAAGCAGATAAAGGAAGGAACAGAATCCGGCTGGCCTGGTCTGCACTCCATACCGAGGTTTGTGGAACAGTATTTGTCAAATTACTTTTTGTTCATAAGACAGGAGCTTTCAGAGGGAGGTTTCTGATTTCTTAGCCACCACAGAGGTTTTGTTGTAGCTGACAGGGGATGCCTAAGGTTTACGCAGATTTGCAAGTGCCACATAATGGAAACAGATCGAGTTGTACAGTGAACGTAATGCTCGCACTGTTGCTTCCATCTTGTGCCGTTTTGCAGCAAAGGCACTCCTGACGTCTCCTCACGGCCCTGCTGCCACCCCAGGCCCCCAGTCCCTTTGAGGGCTGCAGCCAGTGCAGTGGCTGTAGGGTGCTGTGCCTCAGGCAGGGCCGTGTGGCTGGGGAGCTCCTGCTGGGGAGTGTCTGCGGGGCGCAGCCTGGTCCTGGGCGCTGCGGGGCCCCTCCTTTGTCATGGACCAACAGAGCTGTTCAGACCTGTGTTAGTTGAATAACCACAACCATGCTCCATGCAGGTATATGTCCTATGTGGAAATGCCCATGCATGTACAACTGTGACACCAAACCACGTGTTAGAAAACATTCTGGATTCATTCAACAGATACAGAATAAATGCCACAGTACGTACATATAAATGCCACTCTACAGCAAATTAAACAGATGGGAACAGAGTTCAAGATGAGCTACATTTGCATTTGCTGCAGCTTAGGAAAATGGCAGGAATTGGCTTCCCATTTCCTTTCTTATTCCTCTGATTCTTCTCTGCCTGTGACTGCGCAGACCCCAGAAGAACGCAGGGAGTCAGAGCGAGGCACCCGTGGTCAGCACGTGTTGTTGGAGGGTGAGTGGCAGCACAGGGTCTGTCTGTGCCCTTCTCCCCATACAGAGCTATGGATGATGAACGCAAGGAATCAGTGACCTGAGTGCAGGCAATGGCTCACTTACGCTGCAGAAGAGCTGCAGGTGAGACCAAGGATCTTTCTCATTTCCCATTTCCATGAATCTTGTTACAAAAATCCTAAAGACCACTGCTGTCTTCTTCTTCATACTTGGTTCTGCAGATCTGTGCCCACATACATACAAACCACCAAATTATTAACTCTTTTATAATATGGTATTGCTCTGGGGTCATCTACAGACAGGGAAAAATTCCAGGCAAAGTTTCTTCCCTAAAGAGTTAACCGTGTCAGCTGCTTTTACATCAAAGGTCTGACAGGAATGCAGAAAAGTCAGGAAATGGGGATAAGGCTGAAATTACATTCATAAAAGATCTTGCAGTGGTTGGGAATCACAGCCCATGCATGGACAAGCCTGCATTGAGACTGCTGTAATCCCTGGGTGAAATGGGGGGAGTGAAGGAGAGGTCAGTGCTCTTTGTGGGATTCTGTGGCATTATGGGGGCATGGGGAGTCAGTCCCCCTGTTATTTGAACAGTGAATGAGTCTTTTTTTCAGATTTTTTTTTTAATGTTGCCAGAATAAAAAAGAATAGGCGAGAGAAAATTACCCCAAATCATTTTGGTATCGCTGACTATGGAAAAGTGCAAATACAGAATCAGATTGCTTTCCTGCAAAATCCCTTTTTTTTCACGTCTTGTTTCCATGCCAGCACAGAGAATGGTGAAGGAAAGGGCTGATGAACACACAGAAGGGGCTTTCGGAGATTCCCAAGAACTGCTGAATTGGTGCTGCCCGTTCAGATGCTCCAAATCACTGTTACATCATCCTGGGTTGTGCATATGCACCATCATGGAGCCCCAAAGCTGCAGAGCAATGTGTGGAAGTCCAGCAGCATTTGTGCATCCCTGTTGTTTGGGGATGTATTAAGGATGTTGGCTGAACCCCGCGCCTTGTGCTCTGTTCCCTGCTCCTGGAGCACCTCCTGAACTGCCTCCCCCTCCTCCACCCGCTGCAGCCCCAGGGCCAGTGCTGTGATGTGGGACTGTGGCTGATGGGTTGGGGGTGATGCTGAGGCGGCAGCTGAGGGTCTGAAAACCACTGGGAGGTGCAGGAGCTGGAGCCTTCCCTTTCCTGAGGTGATGGAAAGAGAAGTATTTGAATGTCACATTTTATATAGTTCCTACGTTTACTTACATTCGAGTGTTTATAGCAGAAGGTTTATGTCCTTGTGCGCTCTTATCTGTATATTTGCATGAGAAATGCCAAGGCTTTCGTTTGGGGCCTGTGTTTTTCCACAGCTGAAGTGACACGGCTCTCAAGTCTTTTAACCTTCTCTTGCCAGAGCCGATACATTTTATTCCTTTTGGAAGAAAATGGAGCCGGGCGGACGGAAGTCTGCATGCGCTGGGCCACAGGACAGTGTCAGAGGCGCGGCTGTGGCTGAGCTGCCCGGCGAGGGGGAGGCAGGAAGGGGTTACGGCCATGAGACACCCCGCAGCCGGGACAGGAGGGAGCCGTGATGTCAGCCGCCTGCAGCTCTCGGCCTGCCTGGCAGCTCGGACAGCCCCACAAATTCCCATCTGCCACAAGAAGGGCTTTCGTGCTCCTCTTTCCTGACCTCTTTGGATTAAAATGTGGAGTTATATATACATCCAGCCTGATGCTCAGGCACTTGCGTTGCACCAGAAATAGACTTACGGGAAACCGTGTGCAGCTTTCGCCATCCGATACTCAGGATCTGTGTCAGCATTGTCACCAAGCAAAGCACGTGTCGGGAGAATGTACAGTCATGTACACAGATCTGCAGCGCAGCTCATTGTGTCCCGCCATCCCGTGTGCAACCAGCACCCATCAGGAGCACTGTGGGGAGGGGAGATCAGATATAATATGCAGATTAGCCATATCCCAGCCCTGCGACTGCAGGGAGCTCCTGGAGCTCTGGGGCAGCAGAGCAGTTCCCAGAGCGGGGGCCATGCTGGGGCCGGGGTGGCCTTCAGGCCTCAGCTGGGGAGAGGCCGCTCGCTGTGGGATGAGAGGAGAGCTGGCAGGAGGCACTGGGAGCTGCGTTGACTCACGGTGCCAGGCTCTGCTGCACACGTGTGCATCATGGTATTCCTCTGCCCGTCCCTGCGAGTTGTGTGGCTGTGCACTCATGTGCCTGTCTCTCTCCAAGTGTATCTGTCAGTGTGCGTCTGCATTGCTTAGTCTTTTTCTTAGTAAATGTATGGGTTGCGTTTCCTTCTGTGCCCAGATTAATCTTTTTTTACTATAGGCTAAGTGGAAAGAAAATGTAAGGAGCAGACATCTTGCTCGTCAAGAGGCTTCACTATTTAGAAGTATGAATGATGAAGAAAATGAGGATGCAACTTGTTCTTTCTCTCTTTTGCCCCCAGTGTTATCCTGTCTTGTTTGCCAGTCTTCTCTACCTTTTCCCCTATCAGACTGAAATCTCTTGCTCAAATAATAGATGTTTCAAATGGAACCTACCCTGCCTGTGCATACATCCAGCCCTCTGTTCATGGTTGTTTCTTGTACAGCCTTCTCACTCTTTTCTGCCTTCCCTTCAGCTCAGCACTGCAAATTCCCATGGGCAGTTTGCGTTAGCCTCTCTTCCTTCATTTGACCCCTGTCTTTGGCACTCAGAATCCCAGAGAGCCAAACGCAGGGCAGCAGAACAAAAATAAGCCCCCCAAAATCGGTAGCTCCCCTATGGTTCACAGGGGTCTCGGAGGAAGGGTTAGCCAGAAAATCCTAATCGGGTGCTTGAAGGGGTGAGGCCAAATGGTTAATGTAGGATAAAAACTGCAAACCTCTTAATTCTCTTAGTGTTTGGCTTAACCTTGCCTTGACACTGAAGAGATGGCAGTAAGTAAGGATGAGCTTGTATTAGAAACAGGATTCTCTCGTTGTGCCCAGCTCTGGATGTACCAGTTCCAGTATTACAGAGCAGCAACAGTACAAACTTCTATCAATTTCTGTTGGTTTGGAACTGCCTTACCACTCAGTATAATCAAGGCCAAGACCCTGGCATCTTTCCTGAAAGTTCTTTTTCCTTTCTTTATTTTTGTGTGTGTGTGCTAAGTTGACTTTGTGCCAGCTCTGATATGCAGCCATTCAGCCCCTGAGAGACTGAGAACACCAAAAGCAGTCAGGAGATGTGAGCCAGCCTCAGCATAGACTGCGTTTCACTGGTGGCACATAAGGAGGCTGCTCTGGTGTCAGCCACTTCGGGTGAGGCACAGAGACCAGCTGAAGTGGTAATATGCATAATGTCAGTCACGCAGATATTTCAGAGCATATAATAAGCTGTAATTAAGTCATTAAGCTAAAGAACATCAAAGGGGTCTGTCCGTGCAGACAGAGGATCTACATGCAAGAATTCTCCAGTCCTTTTCCACCTTGATACTTGATTTGCCACTGGTGTATCTGCATTAAACTGGTTGCTTCACACTTTTCCTTAATTTTCCCATCAGAAATGCTAGAGGTTAATAATACTTAAGCACCTCTTACTGAGTTGTTTTGAAGGAAATGGAGATTTTACTGAAGGAGTCTCTGTGTGAAGACTCATTTGGTAGGAACTTACCTCCCATTTGAGGTTCTTCAGGAGCAAAGTGGAGGAAACATGTTCAGTGTGAGATCAGCTCTGAGCTCCTCACATGCATAATGCCTGAGGGTCTGTTATCTCCTGGGGAATGCAACCTTAAAAACAAGAGCCCTGTGTGTAGTGTCTGGGGACACTGAGTTAGGCTGCTGAACATCAGCTCTGGGGCAGAGACACACGCATCATGCTGATGGTCCAATCTTAAAATCAGAGGATCTCAGAATGGCTTGGGTTGGGTGGCACCGAGGGCGCTTGGTGCTTGATGAGAAATCAAGGAGTTTCTCTGTGTTTATGGCTACCCACATATCGAATGTGGCTTTCTTATCCCAGACGTGAGCAGCCCTGTGAGAAATGCTCAGCAACTGCTTTGGGAGCAGAGGAAGCGAGGTAGTCTGCGAGTCACATCCTGCTGAAGTCCTTCCCCTGCGCCAGTGCCCGGTCACTGCCCAGAACAGCCGTTCCGGGAGCTCTGTGAACATGCTGAGCATTTTCATTCATCACGGAGATAAGCAGGAGAATCAGTTGAAGCAGAGCTGCTGAGGTGTTCTGTGTTTCAATGCTGGGCAGCAGTGCTGCTGCTTAGGGGATGGATTTATTAAGATTATTCGTAAGTGTTATTTGGAGGTGACTGAAATTGCTGGGCGAACTCTGAGGATTAGCTTTCCAAAGATAGCAAATGAAAAAAAAAAAAAAAAAAAAAGCAACCTCAAACAAACAAGCCACCAGTACCGGTTGTGTCTATTTAATGAAGTTTCTGCACAGGATTAGCTCCTGAGCATTTGCCTGTTTTTATGCCTGGAGGTAGGGGGAGGGGAAAGGAGGAACCATCTTAGCATGTAATTCCCCGAGCAAACAAAGCTGCAGCTCAGTGACAGGCCGGGGTCACGGAGGAGGTGACAGGGCAGGCAGAGGAGGAATCTCCTCTTTCTGGATTGCAGCGGATTTAGGGAGCCTAGCTGCAACAACTGTGATGCAAAAATAACATGCGTGAGAAGGCTCTGCTCAGCTCCCTGCATAAAGGGCACTGGGGTCTTAGGGCACTGCTGTCCTGAGCCAGAGCTGTGTGCTGGGGAAGGAAAGCAGCAATCCAGACAGGCATCTCCTCTTTTTTTCTAGCAGACCCCTAGCAGTAACTCAATGCATTCATAACCATCAACTTCTCAAACATCACCACACAGGCCCACCCTGTGGCACTGAGGTTGGTGTCAGTGACTCCAGTTGTCAGACCCTTGGCTATAAGAGGCTGTGCAAATCGGCATGCAGGAGGGTTGGGGGCAGGAGTGGGCAGGACGAGAGGAGGGCAACATCCAGAGGAAAAAGCCACCCTCAGAAAAAGCTGAGCTAAGGGAAAAAGAAACTTGAAGGAGCTTTGTACCCTGTGTTTTAATATTGCTTTGGTGCCTAGATACTGTTGGCAAATGAGTTCCTCCAAACTGCTGCCCACTCCATGGCACCGAGGAGATGAGGTCTGCAGTGCACCTTCAGCACTGCCTCCCATCGTGGGGCCACGTGGAAGCTGCATGCTGACCCCAGCTCCCCTCAGAGCTGCACTGCCAGAGGAGTAACCCTAAGGAGAAGTGGCCTGTAGTGATTCATTTGAGCCCCTCTGGGAAGTGGCAGGAGAGGCTGAAGTACTCTCTGTTTAAGCCAAGGCAAAGAGAGAGCAGGTAAGGCAAGGAAGAAGGGAGCACGAAAGCCTGGGTCCTTGTGGTTTCCAGTGACATCACTTGTTTTATTTGATGGGAATCTGCTTCCATATCTCCTAAATCCACAGGAGTTGCACTGGTTCTTTTTTCTACCTTCAGAAAAGTGCTTTATGCAGAGGTAATGCACGGCTTAACTCTTTTGGGATAAACTCAAGAAAAGGGGTGGGAAGGCAGTGGTGCAGTTTTATACTGACTGGATAGGGCTGTCTGGGAAGCTGTGTGCTTAATCCTGTGGAGAGATTGAGGGATACGTAAGCGATAACTAAAATAGAATCTAAGTGGGAGGCATGGAGCCCTGGATCCAGACTACCCAGCTTTTACAGGGATGTCTTTGGTGCTGAAATGGGTACTACTGAAATTCTTGATTCTTGCTAAAGAGTCTAATGACTCTTTAATGGACAAAGAGCAAAAAAGAATTAAAAATAAAAAAGAAGACATAAGAGAGGGAGAAGGAAGGAGAGACTGCAGAACTTCAGGGTTGCATCCTCATCTATTTCTGCTGGGCTCCAACTTATAGATAGCAGTCATAATTTCCATATGAGAAGATGATGGTTGATGAAGCCATTTAGTTTCATAGACAAAATGAAAGTATCCATGTTAAAATAAATGAATAGGGGGCTTCCTTTTCCATGACTTCTCCATGCATTAAAGAAACATCCTCAGTTCTCAGGAAAGGAAACAAAAGCTGACATTTCTTTAGAGAACTGGAAGGCACTTTTCAGTAGGAACAAAACAACTTCCTCAGGAGGTGAAATGGAGAGAGAGGTACTGGTCTCTTCACCCTTGTAAGCAATGACAGGATTCATCAGGATGACAAAGCTGTGCCAACAGAGGTTCAGAATGGATATTAGGTAAAATTTCTTTACAGAGAGGGTGGTGAAACTGGAATAAGATTTCTAGAGAGATGGCTGATGCCTCATGCCTCCCCTCTCCTCTCCTCCTCTGTGCTTCTGTTCTACTCTCTCTCAATGTCCAGTACACTCTGAGGAGCTCACTGCTCTCACTCTCTGAAGCTGGTTGAGCAGGTGAAAGTCACAGTGCTGTGGGGGTCGGTTCGTAGCCTAGGCACTGGAGTGACTGCTGGAGGATCCCAGTGGGACAGAGAGAAGTGCTATGGTACAGTCAGGCTATGCATGCCCATTTATCTACAAGAAAGAGGGAAATAGGTAAAGGGCTTTGATTTTGTGTCTCCTTATTTGACTGATTCACAACATCTCTAGCAAGAATTTACCCCATCGGTGAGACATTGGGCAGCTTTAATTTATAGCAGAGAACCCAGCGCCCGATGCCCAGTGACACCAAAGGAAGCTTAAGGACAGCTCTGTCCACTGCCCTTGAACTCAATGCGTACATAGAATATAGCCAAGATTTAGGGTCTGTTGCACTGTGATAAATATCCACTTCTAGGAGACCACGGCCATGAGTCCAATTTAACATTATAAGGTAATTTTCTGTGACAGTTTGTCCTCCAGCATCATCACTGTCATCTTCCTCTCTATCTAATACTTTTAGTGTTTGGTATCATGCCTTATATAGAGAGATTGCAGTGAACTGGATGAGACATTTAATAAAGGAGAGGTCTGGAAAATGAGAAGGTTTTTATCTTTGAAAAAGTCTTCCAGTGATTTGTTGGAACATCCTATTTCAAAGTGAGTTTGACTTAGGAGGGCCACAGTTGTATGATTTGTCCTCAGTAGAAATTAGAGCCTCTCAGTATTTTTATGAGGCCATATGATTAGTTTTTGAGTTATTCATTATGGACTCCCGAACCTCTCAGGAATCCATGAGCTCTTTATGAGCCATATAAAAGGATGCAGACTCACTAGCAGAGCCGAGAAATTCCCAGGAGAAGAGAGATTCAGAACAAAAGTGAGATGGACAGAAAGATGGAGAAGGTAGAATTCAGAAAGCCTGGAATAAAAGCAGATTCTCTAACAGCCTAACAGCTGTCCAGTCTCCTGCAAATCAGGAGCAGAGCAGGCTATGCTGACGGTGGTTTGAAGAAAGCACAGGACTGTCCTGCAAAGTTTTATTTCATAGCTGAATGGAAAGACTTTTAAGTCACCAGGAGAGGATGGGAAGGTTAATTTTCTAAGGCTTTTTCCAAGCAGTGACCCTGAAAGAAACTCGCCTGCTGTCTTTGGAGGACCCACTCATGTTATTAACATGCAGCATGCTCTCCAAAAGAAGAGTCATTTGTACAGAACGGCAGGGCACACACATCAAACTTCATAATAATGAAAAAAGAGCAAAAGCACTCTTTCTGTGAACAAGCTACAAAACTACAAATTTAAATAAAATGCACAGACAGGAACTGTACATACTGTAAAGGCTGGAACCTGTCAGTAAGCACCTTTACCATCCCCAGGCTGGTTAGAAAAACCACTGAAAAGCAAAGATCTTTCTCACAAAAAAACAATTTCATAAATGCCACCTGCTGATGGGGGAACTGGTTACAGCTTTCTGGGACCCACGTGTCTCACTGATCCAGCCTGTTTTCCTACCTGATAGCAAAGTCTGATCGAGCTGCATATTAAATTAAATGGGACAGAGCCAAAGCTGGCTAAATAATGGAAATGTATTTGCGAATGTTTATTCAGTGAAAATATTGCCAAAAATCACAATATTATTGATAATGAATTATTTAATCAGCTCCAAATGAAACTCCAACAGAATCCCTGGCTGTGTTATTCTGCCAACAAGCATTATGTGCAAAGCAGCACTTCCTTCACAGCGAGGGCAGAAACCCTCTCTGCTCTCCGGCATCTTAGCAGGGACCTGGCTCTGCTGCTCTCAGCTGAGTCAGTGCGGAGGGCTGCTCACTGAGGGACAGACTAAGTCAGGCACGCTGCAGAGCCGGACACGCTGATGGGGATGTTGACAACACATGCGCATAGTGCTGGCGTTCCCAGAAGCCAGGACACACGAGTGCATGGGGGTACCTGTTTGCCCTCGGTGTAGATGTGTGCTCTGTAGACATTTTCTCGGGCTCACACAGCTGTCATGTAGTTTTGGCAGCTGTGTGCTGAATCAGAGGTATGTGCGCTCTGCTGTCCCACCTGCACCAGGAATGCAGCTCCTCCATCTGGGACACTGCGAGCTCCAAGGGGCTCTAGCTGGGATCCCTTCCCTCTCTGCCTCTTGTTTTAAGGCAACCTTTCTGCAAACATAGGTTCATCCCCCTCGAAGCTGACATCCATAATTTCTCTCTGCTCCAGCTGCTAGCATCACCAGGTGGGTACCCACAGCAGCACACGCAGCAGGACGTGCGTGCAGCTGTGTGGATGGGCTGTAGGTGTCTGTACTCCTGTGCCCAGTGCCAGCCTGTGCTGTGTGCGCCTCCTCCCTGGGCAGATCACAGCACTGCTTTCTCCCTTTGGCTGGAGGACTTCTGCCTGGGCTCATGCTCAGATCTCCTCTTCAAGCAAAGGGCAGAGGCAGCGCTCAGTGAGGAAGTGCTGCATATTTCAGGCAGGCAGGGTTTGGGACGTTTGTTCCAGACGGAGCCTGCTTGTTGATCTCACACATCTCTCTTCCACACAACACACATAACTCAGTCAGCTCTCTCCTCTGTGCCCTGCTGGTGCACAGGCTGCTTCCAGCCCTGCTCTCGTGTTCCCCCCCCCCCCCCCTCCTACCACTGCCCAGCCTGTTCCTTCCATTAGAGTTTAATGAGGCCCACCGGAGCTGGCGATTGAACCCCTTCAGTCACTGCTGAAGCCAAGGTCAAGCCTAGGGCAGGAATTGTCCACAAATACAGGCATGGGAGTGAAGGGAAGGAAAGAACAATAAGAGCCATTTACTTCCAATGCACTTGAGCGCTTGAGAGATGCTGTCCCCCAGATTGCTGAGTCAGCAGCTGCTGACAAATTAGTCAACAGGATGACTGGGCCTCAGCTCCTGGCAATTAGTATTGACAAAGCTTTGTGTGTGCCTGTGTGTTTTCCCATTAGCTGTGGCTTGCACGCCTGCGGAGGGAGGAGGGACTGGGGAAGGAAATGTCTTGCTTTGACTTCACAAACACATGGAATTTGCATTCCCAAGGTCGTGTAGCAGTCATTTGGCTTCCTGTTTCAGCATCTTTGCAGGCTGTGGCTGTTATGAATAGAATATGCTGAGAGCCTCTTAGGAGGGAGGTGCGTCAACACAGCTGGAGGAAGGGTGAGCCTGAGCGGTGGGAGCGGAGGCACTTTAGATTAGGAAGGGTGTAGTTTAACTGAACTGTGGGGCCAGCAAAACCAGGCAGTGACAGCAATGGGTAGACAGGATTTTTCTGCTGAGAATGGTATGTCTACTACTAACATTCAGCATTAGAATGAGAAGGGTATCGCACATCCAGAGTGAGTGGATTCAGCAGCGCTCAGTGATGAAACGATAGAAGGAGACAGAGGGGGATCAGAACTGGAATAAAAGGGGATTCTATAGGTCAGGAGTTCAGTGTCTTGTCAAAGCAATTTGGGAAGCTGGAGGCTAAAAGGTGGAGTTGCAGGTCAGGATTAAGCTGAACCTAAGAGCTGAATTCAGTCACTACTTGGCAGAGGTCACTGCCTCCAATACTGGCTGCGGGGATCACAGCCCCCACTGAGAACAATGACATTTCCTGGATTCAGCTCTGCTGGAATTACAAACACACTCCGTTGTTAAAATCCTATGAATCTCCTTTTGCCTTTCCAACCTTCCATGCCAGGTTACCCATGCTGTCTGACAGCATGTGAGTTAAAAGCATGCAGGAGACCCTGGAAGAGAGGTCAAGTGCATCAGCTTTTTTAGCCTCCCTTCATCCACTGCATCTTTCCCTGGAGATCTGACTTTGCCACACCATCATCCTCATTCTGATGGGCTGGTCAGTGTGGTTTAGACAAAGCCCAGATGTGCCTTGGATCTGAAAGGCCCAGCTCTGACCTAGCAGGAGTTGGGCTTCGTTCTGGGTGCAGGGGGACCTGCCAGCTCGCATGTAGGTACTCACAGAAGCTGAGTTCAGCAGAGAGCAGCAGCAGCAGCCTTCCAGTTCTTAGGGCTTCTGTCTGAGGGGGTGGAGAGAGGATGTCTTTGTATCCACAGCACGCTGCTGTGCTGCATGCAATTGGAATCCAGGACTGCAAAGCTGCTGCTTAGAGCCTAGCAACATGTGAATGTCTCTGCTAAGCTTTTAAGGAAGGAGTAGGTTAATGGAGATGGAGGTAGGTCAGAATGTTTTTTTTTCCCAGTTTGTTGGGTTTCTTTCTAGGAACTGTAACACTCACTTTGTAAGTCTTTGTGCCAGAGCCCAGCAGAGCCATAACCATTCACGCTCCAGTATGCCTTGCGGAACCTGAGTTCCTGCTTCCTGGTTCACTCCTGCTTCATTAGCAGACATTCCTCCTCCATTAGCCTCAGAATGCCTCATGTTTGCCGGCGGTGAGGAGCAGGCAGTGAGATGCTCCCATGAAGTAGCTGACACGGGGCCCTTGCTACTCCCCAGGTGGCCTGTCTGCTTCCATCCCGCTGGTTGGCTGCTTGGTTGTAGGCAGATGTAGAACGGACTTGTGCTGGTCTCCTACCTGCCTAAGCAGTGCTTTCTGGAAATACCAGCTGGCATCACACTGCATCATTAGGTGTCTAAGTAGCTTTTGAATCTGTGTTTCTCTTCCTCCATGCTTCAGTTCTTCCTCAGTCGGAGGGTCTGGCTGGTGTTTGTATCAATGTGGGTTATGCTGAAGGCCTGCGCATGTGCCAGTCATTAACATGGCTGCTAAGGAGCTTGTGTGCTCCTACTGAGGAATGGGACAGGGGCCTTCCTTCCATCTCCTCTGCTATGGTGGTGGTGGACACCACTGGGCTATGCCTGCCATTGCTGCTGTGTCCAAGCTTCAAAACTTTGATCTGTGCCTTTTGTCATCCCGCAGGAAGTAAATCCAGGACTCACAGCACTGCAGAGGCAAGGAGGAGACAATTAGACCTGAAGAGCTTGGCTTTGGATTGTTGCAGTACCAAGGAACAGCTGTTTCTGTGGCCTTGCATCTTGCTCAAAAAAAGCAGGGCTGTCTAACCCTTTTACCATGACATTTGTTAGATACAAGGGCCATAAGGAGTTGTACACAAAGGCCATCTGAGTTCATTCCTCTCTTTTCGCTTACATAACTTTCCTAGTGAATGTCAGAAAGTGGATTATCACTTCATTACAAGTGATAAGAGTTCAGGGCAGCTTCAATGCAAATTCAGGCCCTTAGTTTTTGTCAGACTTCATGCAGCACTTACTTGTGGTCTATCAGTAACAGATCTCAGTAGTGGCTTTTTCTGATGTCAGGATATGACAGGAGGAGAAAGGCTGAGTGCTTCCAGCATATGTCACTGTTTGCTTTCTTGGAGCTGGTTAATGGGAAGTCTGCTTACATTTTCTCAGCATTATGATTTGGAGCTAGCTGGCAGAGCCAATTCCACCTGAGTGAGAGGTATCCAGAAATACTGCTTCTCATTGCTCTGAGCAGGTCCTGCATTCTCATCAGAAACAAAAGGAGAAATGACACACCCAATGATAACTTTGTTCTTTGAAATATTATACTCCACACAGGCCTTGTAACCGTTGCCAGAACCCCCAGCTACACAGCCTCCAAACTATAAGGGAACTGAAAGTTTTGACTGCTCTACTTTCTCTCCCTGATTCAGAGTGCCAGAATTGCACGGCTCTTGCACACTGTTGCCAAAAACAGTTGTTTCAAACTCACAGACTTGTTACAGGAGGTACATAAGTAACAGCAGCAAGATCTGGAGAGACTGCAGCATTTGAGAGAACGGAAGGTTGCCTTCTCATGACATCACAAGGAAAAATATATCAAGGACCAGGTAATGCTCGGATGTCACAGTGAGGACAAGGGTATCTGAGATACTCTGAGAGTTCTGTTTCCTCTGTCTAGCCACATTTTATTTCAAACAAAGTATGCCTCATGCAGAGAACAAAATAAGGATGGATACAGTGGCAAGATACAGAAGAATTTTAGTAATGTTGAGTTATGACAGATATTTACTAACAGTAATTCACATTTCTGTCCTGAGGCACGCTCCTAAAGGCAGCTGCTTTCAGGAAACAGCCTGCAAATTACACTCTCCCTGTCTGGCTGATACCTGCTGTCTCTCCTCTGTTCTTTAAAGTGGATAGTTTTCTGATGGAAGGCACTAAGTTAATTTTGGAGTCTAAAAGGTAAATGCAGGACAGGGCAAGTTTCTTTAATGTAGGCCTAACGTTATGCCTTCTGCCCTCCTGGAAGTCACGTGTCTGAGGAATGCAATGGCCTCTTTTCTGAGCTGGCAAGCTGTGTCGTTTGTAGCGTTGATACTTGTCCCAGTGGGACTCAGGCTGAGATTTTTCCATCCTTCTCTTGCCCAGTTCATTTTGTCTGGAGTGCCAAAAAGCTGTCAAATGGCATTTTTGCAACTATCAATCTCGACTGGGCTGGATCTGGTGACATGGAGGTGAAAGGATCTGGAGTCGGTTTTCCTGTACTGCTAAGCTAGCCAGTCCCTCCTTGCACTTATTCAGGGGGTCAGCTCTGATAATGTCACCATGAATATTTTGCTGCAATTTAGCTAATAAGCTACATTTCCTGTTGCAAAATAATGTTAGGAGAAATAAGGGAAAAAGAACTGCCATGGAAGGAAACAAAGACAAATTCTGTGCCCAGTTTTAAAGTGAGCTCATGCCATAGCCTGGCTCCTATTTAACAACAGGTCTGACATAAGGTTTTCTGACTGCACTGAGCAAATATATCCTTGAAAACATGTTTTTATGTTTTTACAAACCAAATCCTTGAGATTATCATTTCACCATTTTTCTCCAGCTGTACTTTGGTCTCAGTTGCCATATGCAGAGCAGATTGAACTCAAAAAAGAACAAAAGGACTATGGTCCGCAGTAAGAATCAGTTACTCCACCTCTAATATCAGTGATAAAAATAATTAAGACTTTCTGCTTCTCTAGTGTGTTCCATCCGAGGGTCTCAAAGCATTTTAACAAGCATTAATTAATTACACTTTTCATCTCCTCCCTGAGGCTTTTTCTGTGCTGGAGGTGGTTCAGTCCAGTTTGGTCGATGTGGCTGTTGAAATCACAGCTGATTCTCTATCCAGCAGTTAAAAAAAGCCTCCAGAAATCCTCATTTCTTACTACTGCTGTCCTTTCATCCCACTGCCATGCTTCCCAGTCTTTGTTTGGTGGATGGTTTCTCTTCACACGGTTTATACGGGCACAGATCTTCAGGTCCCATCTCCTCAGTCAGCCCAGTGCTGGGTGGCCTTTGGCACAAGCACAGTTGTCAGGAGCTGAACGGACCCCATCCCCACAATTACAGAAGCATCAAAGGTGCTTAAAGCCATTTTTGGTTTCCATAGTCTTCCCCAGCCTGGTTAGAGTGAGGAATCTGGGCTAGAAAGAAATGGAAAGAGAAGGGATAAGGATCTCTAAGTGCAAGTGCTTGAAAAGTAAGTCTTTCTGTAAGCATCTTATTTTGAAACATAGCAAGTGTTTGTGAACAAAATACAGAAACTGCTTATCCCATTGCTGAAATTAAGTCATTCTTAGTTTGAATGAGTGGCAAATGTTTAATAGTACAGGGCAGCACCTGTGCTATCTTTTAAGAAAGGGAGGAATGAGATTATATCTGGCTGAAATGAGAGGAAATTGAAGAAATAAGAAATGAGCTGCCCAAACCGGGTTGTGGTCATTGGAATCCATTTCTCTTTTTAAAGGAAATATATCGAAGAGTCTTTAATCATAATTAATACGTTGTTTTATTTGGCTTCAAAAACAGTCACAATAAAAATAGTAAAATTTTACTCACAAAAAAAATAGTAATAAATAAACAGCTATGCTAAGTATGCAGCAAGCCTTGGGGCTCTTGTTGGCAACAGAAACTGTTGAAATACTTTTGAATTCATATTTATGTAACATCTTTTGTCTTGGGGATCCCAAACTATATCACCAACTGCAGCTTTGAAAAGCTTGTGAACAAGGCAAGCCATATGTTGTTTTGTTAACAATATCATTTTCAAACTCATCTGTAGCATTTCTAATTATAAGAATGTAGTGTAAAGGATTTGATTTCATTAATTAGTGTTCAATACTGTGAATTCCTCATGTGGAAACCAAAGTGATCGGCATATTATAAGTATGCTGGCATACTTAGAATAGAATGAATTACTAATTTAATAATGTTCACTGCTAACTGCAGATCATACGTTTCGTCCAGAGCAGTCAAGGCACTTTACAAAGGCTGGAGGTAATAAAGAATGATCCTTCCAGTTAATTAGAAATGTATATTCTGTTCCTGAGATAGCAATTATTATTCAGTGAATCCTATGGCTTCCTTGTGCTTAAGGCATCTTACTGTCTGTGTATTACAGGTAAAATAATAGAAGATATAAACCCAGCTGTACACAGCCTGTGCAATTTAGGGACAAATTCAGGTCTCTTGAACCTTTATCTCAGTGCTGAAAACACTGTTCCTCTCTGTTTTGCTGGGCAAAGGACGCAGGACTGAAGAAAGGCTTATATAGGGTGACCTTCAGGGTCACCCTCTCCTGTCCCCCACCATCAGAGGCACCCTGTCTTGTCGGGGCTTTTGTGACTGTGACAAAGAAAGAATGAGTCACACTTCTCTGCTGGACACCAGACTGCACATTGATACAGTTCAGGTTGCTTTTTTTGAAAAAAGGGTGGTATCTTTATGGCATTTGCAGTGGAAAAAGGCTGGTCTGGTTTTTCTCTGGGACTAGAGCAGAATGGCAACCTTCCAGGTTCAGGTGCTGGGAGTTTAAAATCGTATTGCTACTGAGTAGAGTTTTGCTCACAGACTTGGCTTCAGCTCTGCAATTCCCTGGCTGTATTGAACAGTACTTTCTGAAGGCTAGAAGATCCCTTTATACACAAGAAAAAAAAATTAAAAATCAGGAAGCATCTTGTAAGAGCATCTGCAGATCACATTTTAAACTGATGCCTGAGTTTAGTTTGCGTGATGACAGGATGGGAAGGTAGGATTGGAAGATCATCCAGTCAATCCTTTGTTCCCAGAGAGGAAAGCACTCCTGGCAGTTGTTAGCTGAAATGTTCCTGAGGCTTTCTGCTGAGAAATTCTATCCTTCATCAGAACAGCTAATCATCCTCCTAGCTATGATTTTACCCACCATGTCCTGTTGCTGTGCTTCTTATGAGCTAGCCCTGCCAAAAGAGATTGGTTATGTGTCTCCTGATCCCTGCATGGATTTGGTCCAGAGTGCCACACTTCTATAGCATAGCAGTGGATGGGCACAGGCATCAACAAGGCTGTTAGGTCAGGTAATGCCCTCACTTGGAGCACTGGGCAGGCTCATCAGTTCGTATGAACTCCCCACATGGGCTGCTTTCCTCCATGGCTGTGCAGTGCTCCACAGACAGGCAGGCAGCACACTGAGAGTCACCAATTCTGCAGACACTTTTAGTCTTTAGTATTTTATTGTCAAGGGGATGAGAATGCACAGAAATTGTGAGGATCTCACCCCCTTCTCACTGCCCACTGCAGAGCTGCTATCCTCTGATCTATTTTCTCTTTGCAGTATAAATAGTTACAGAAATAAAGCTTCCCAAACCTTGAAATGAATCACAGCATGTAGCAGCAGCCATGATCGTGCTTCTCATCCCTGTTGCTTCCATCCACTCCACTTGGTTACTGTCCCTTGGTTCCTGTCTGTAAGCTTTTGGAGCATGAGAGATGCTGAAGCTGGACAGCAGGGACAGGCAAGAAGAGGGTGCAGAAGGTAGCAGCAGGGATGGGGAAGCAGCTGAAAGACAGCAAGAGGACCATAGGAACACTGGTGAAGCTGGGAGAAGCACATGCAATCACAGAAGGACTCTCCTCTGGAAGTTGTATCAGGATCATTATTTCTGCATGCAGACATTTCTCAGCTGTCAGATTACAGCTGTGAAACCCGCTGGAAAGCTGTACATCACTGTTTGTCTTTAATAGTACATGCATCTGGAAAAACATCAAGTCTTCAGATGGCACTTAATCCTCTGTCTGTAGTCTGCCTGTGGCTGTAGGAAGGGTGGAGAAGGAAGATAGGTGCTGAAATCTGAGCTGGCCCAACACAGGCTGAAAGAAAGGCTGGTGCTGTCCTCATTCACCCAGCAGTGCACGCCAGAGCAGCTGGAGCCTGGGGCGAGAAATGGGAGTGAAAGTCTGTAGTGCTGCACATGCATTTCTCACATCTTTATTTTGGAGTGCTGGCCTCGGCAATCTTTACACTTAAATGTAGGTTTTTAAAATGCTATTTATAATGGGTGTTGGAATTAGTAATGCTGCTGTCATTTTCCCAGCCATGTTAGAAACACCTAACTCTGCTCTGTGTTGTTTAATAGGAGCTGGTGAAATCACTACTCCCAAGTCAGGGATTAGGACAATCAAAGCGTGTCGAGCCTTTCTTGCTTTTTTAGCTAGATCTTATCCAGCAGCAGACATGACATCGTGGTGCTCTGCAATCGCCATACCCGTGCATTGCTCCCTGCCCCTGCTTCTCTGTTCAGAGCTCTGCTGCTGAGAGCTGCGCCTGCCTGCTGGGGCTAAGGAGAATCTCCTCTCTGAAGACACTTGACTGAAGAAGGCCAGAGGGGATAATCTGGCACTAACCTCTCCCTCTCCCATCCCCCTGCACGGACAGCCATGGGAACTAATAGGCCTTTTCCTGCCTGACGTCTCCGATTCACAAAATTTTCTGTGGCGGATGTGGTGCCAGGAGGCGGAGGGGTTATTTTGGGGCAGATTCCTTTTCATTTGTTTTGTTTGCCTCTTTCTATAGCAGTGTGGCAATCCCGGCCCTGGCAGCAGCAGAGCTGAGGGGAGGGAGTGGAGCTGCTGAGGCCAGAGGCCCCGCGGCCCGTTGTCCTCTGGCCGCCCGCACCAGCTGGGGCTGTGGCCGGGGGGAGCAGGGCCTCTGGCTCATTCAGAGTTCACCCACGGTTATTTTTAGCTCCTTAATGCTCTTCCCAAGCCCCCTGGAGCTTATTTCTCTCCTCCTAGCAATGACACTTTGTGAGCCACTCAGCAATGGGTTAGAAGGCGCTGAAAAAAGCCAAAGGGCGGTCAAAGGGGGTAGTGCTCAAAGAGGAGCACTGGAGAGACGAGGAAATGCCTGAGCCCCTCCTGCATGGCTCTGCTTGCTGAGCGCAGTAGGGGAACGTATGAAGGAGGCAGAGGAGGAAGGAGGATGGGGCAAAGGAAGAGCAGAAAAGACAATGAGGAGAAAGGATAAGAAGAGTTGTGGTATACAGAAGGAGCTAAGTGAGGTGAAGGGGAGCGTCCACTGCTGGAGAGTGGCTGAGAGAACAAGAAAACAAGAAGAGCACTTATTATCTCCCTGAGAAGTCTGGGGCTCTCTTACCAAGTGGCCATGGGCCCACAACTCTACATAGAGGCTGCACCTCTTCCCTTCTAGTCAGGTGGGAGCTTCCAGTGACAGGAAGATGCTGTTAGTTGGAGGAAGGCAGTTCCAAGTTGTAAGAAGAGAACCAAGGCAGACACTGCAGAGAGACTTCTCCCATGCTTGGGAAACCTGCCTGCAGCCCATGCTGCCTCCCACCTGGGAGGGCTCTGGGCAGGTCTTAAGATGGGACCATATTCTAGACATCAAAACAGGAGCGCAGTATCTAAAACCCACCTTCACCTGCCATTGGTACAAAGCACTGCAACCACCACTCAGGCAATAAATAAAGTAATAACAGCTGATGTTCTCAGCTGCTGAGGACCTGAGTGTGAGGACTGAGGACTTCTGCCTTCATGTTCCAGTGTGTGCCTGTCTCTTTGTGGTTTTGGCATTCACAAATGCAGGATTTCAGCTTTCCAAGCAATAGGGAATGTATCCACACCATGCTCCAGGAGACATTACTCTGCACTGTCCTCCTCTTTCCTCAGCTGGAAAACTGCTGCCTGAGAGGCACAGCAAGCGTTTCCCTTGTGAGCCTTCTCTTCCCTTACTGCATGAGTATGAGGAAGCTGCTCTTGTTTCCTTTCCCTTTGTAGGAGCTAGATAGGAGTAATTGGGTTGCTCCATTGATTACCATAGCCTGCCTGCATGCCACACTGATACCAAGCAGAAATAATCTGCTCAAAATAACATGGCTCCCTCCATACGCCGTCCCCACCTCCTCCCCATAGCTGCACTTTACAATGGTTTCTTCTCGGTTTTCCAAAGTCCCAGCTGTGAGTGCTTGTCTCAGGCAGGGGAAGTGGGTTGCCTGGATACAGTCCCTCTGACAAACAGTGCGTTCCTGCTGGAAATCAGGCTGCAACCCTTCCCTCTCCTCCCCCCTTCCCCAGAACCACTGTTGGGTGTGGAAGGTGGATTTGAGTCCCCTGAGGGTTTACAGGTGCAAAAAAGGGAAAGAGGGAAAGAAGATGGAGTATTACAGATGTCAGTGCTCCCTCCTCACCAAAAAGAAAGAGCAGGGTGCAGGGATGGCAGACAGGTAGGGCCAGTATACTGCTCTGTCCTTGCTGGAGGCCAGTATGAAGCTGCTGTGACTCCATGCAAGTGGATCTGACACCTTGGCTGAGCCAAGAAGCCCCTCAGAAATGTGTGTCATGCAGCAAGATTGATGAAGTCTAGCAAGGGCAAGCCCAAGTGAGCTTACCCAGATGTCAGTATAATCATTGCTCAGAAAATGAAGTTGCATGGAAGGGGACATAGTTGAGAAGGGATTAAATGATTCCCAATCCTCTTGGTGAGTCTTGCTTCAGTTTCACAATTACACAGTTTGCTCTGCACCAGACAGCTTCCTTTGGCTGATGATGCTAGAAAAGTTGGCCAGTGGGGAAGAGCATCATGATGTGCCTACAGGTGTCTAAGCTGTAAGGACCATAGGGAAGGGTTCCGACTGTTTCAAAAGTGTCTAATCAGGACAAATATGAGAAAGATGGAAGAACATTTACTATCAATTTCAGAAAAAAATAATTTCCTGCTTCCTTTATTCCCTGATTTTTTCAGTGCAAAAGGACCACATTTCAGTAAAAATACTGAAAATCCTTACAAAGGATAATTTCTCAGCAACATTATAAAGTCTCTACAAAACAAAATTCGGTAACTGAAAATTGTATGATCAAAAGCATTATCATACTCAACCCATCTGTCTTCAGCAGCATGGTCCTCTTCCCCATAAGCACCTGATAAGAGCCAGAAACAAGACAACAGAATAATTGGACTAAACTGATGGGTCCAGCAGGAGCGCTCCCATTCCAGAGGTCAAAGGAGGTGGCTTTTGTAGCACAGCCTAAAACACAACAGATGAAATGTGAAATACAAATATTATTTCAGAACCAGAAAGAGAAAGCCAAATCCCTAAGCTAGGACTCTTTTTATGGGGTTGCCCTGCCAGGAGCATTCTGTCCCCAAGAGCGGCAGTGCTCTGCTGAGGCTGGCATGGCAGGTCTCAGTGGGAGGTGGGTGTCTCTCAGTTACACAAGTCTCACTGAGGGCTCTTCCAAACCAAAGGAGCATTTCACATTCCCCAGGAAAAGCGATGGCCACCCACTGCAGCTTGGCAAGCACTGGTGCTTCCCAGTGAGAAAGTCTATTCAACTGGCAGTCATCTGCATTCTGCACTGGTTTCAGTTTCTTAGAGCACTTAGGGCACAGTTCTTGATGCTTTAGTGGGAAGAGCAGGACATAGTGTAGGGGTGGCAGTAGAGCTTTCTGCTCTGCAAGGAATGGTTGCAAACTTTTAGCCGCATTAAGATAGAGAAGTGCATTCCCAGACACTGGAGTGGTAATCTAAAATCATCTTGGGCTTTGACAACTTCTCTGTTTTGCCAGCTAAAGCACCAGTGAAGACAGGTCCCAGCAATCAGAAAGACTTGTGCCAGGCCTGCCTTTCTCCTTGTTCTCTTCCTTCAGCCTGTCAGCAGCACCTTAGTCTTCTAATGCAATGTTGGAGAGTCACAGTCAGGCAACTGTGTGTTAATCTGCATCATGTATGTCAAAAAAAAGATAAACCACAAAGCTGGGATTCATCCTTGTATAACAAATGCTGCAAGCCATGCCTTCTTGCTAGCCCTTCTGTTAATCCTGTATGAATATCAAGTAATGAAAGTGGCAAAACAGAATAGCACAGCACCCAGGAAATGCAAAGCCCTGGAGCAATTGTCACTAATACTCCAAGGATGCTCCTAGGATATGTGGGAAGGAGTCTCAGGGAGGAAGTCCCATGGGAAGGAGAGAGAAGGGAAAAAGAAAATAGTACTGATCTCTGCTAGGGGCAAAAAGGATGCACAGATAGGGGTTTCTTTTTATGATCTCAAGAAATTGTGATAAATTAGTGCATAATGGGACAATACTGATGGGACTTGTTAACAGTGATGGCTCTTCTTCATTTTCTTCTGCATTAGACATGCTGAAATCAAGAGACAAGGTACAGGTCTTGTTGAGAATCAGGGTCTGACAGAGGAGGGAAAAAGGAAAAAGAGAGAGAGGACTCTAATCACGGGTCTTTCTTTGCGTTTTTTTTTCCCTCTCATTCCCATTTCAAAGACAGGGAAAAAGAGAAAGACACATATAGAGAAAGAGAGCGTGAATCATTTAACATGAATTTTGCCTGAATGAGGACTGACATAAGTGTGTGAAACAGGAAGGAAATGTATGAATAATGCAGAGCAAGGCTCTGTGCAGACAGAAGACTGTTATTGTGTCCTTGTTTACAGCTTCTGAAAGCACAATCAAATAGATATGGAGAGAGCGCAAAAAGCCTGCATGGTCATCTCATGCTGAAAAGGTGTTAAAATACATTGCAGATCACAAAATAACACCTTTCAATCACTGCACCATATTTGCTCATCTGTTCACAAAGAAGAGAAGGAGTTGGTGCTTCTCTAAGTTAGAGGCAGGCAGCAGCTGGCTTTGTTCCCTGTGCAGGTTAGACTTCTCTGGTTGTGCAGTGGCTGCCGGCGCAGGCTGCTGCAGGATCACAGATCACAGAACTCACCCTGAGCAGCTCTGGCACACAGCCTTTACCATACATGCCTGGGACAAGAGTTGCCAAAGCTACAAAATAAAGAATTTTTTTTTAACGAGGGGGACCTCTGCAAGAATGTGCATCTGCTCTTGTGCTCATTTACACCACAGAGTTGGTGGAGGGAGCAGAACTCATTTCTTACTCCTTTTATGGGATGAAGTATGGCTAGAAAACTTGCATGCTCTCCTGGGACACTGGGACAGCTGGTTTGCATTTGTAGCTCTGCCACTGGCTGGCTTTGGCCAAGCATCATCATTTTTATGCCACTGGTAAGGCACTTTGAAATCTAACAAAAAGCAGCATGTAAGAGCTGGATATTAATGTTGGTTATTCTAAGAAGTCCATCAACATACCGTGTGGTCTCTTGCATTCTGTAATTAAGGCACACTTCTGCCCTAAGGAGGATATTCTTATTCCTTCCCATGCTTTATATCCACTTCTGGATGGAATTTGCAATAATTTCTGAGGTAGCTTGTTGGATCCCCTCTGTGTGTTTGGTCCTTTTCCAAATCACAGTCCATGAGTTCATCTGTGTATGATGGGCAATTCTGGTTGCATTGTGTGCCTCTACAATTCAGTAGCAGCAGAACTCACACAGTCATCCATAGTTGCTGAAGATTTCTCAAAAAGGTTTAAGGCAAAAAGCTACTTGAATGACTCTTTCTCTAATTTATTGCTTGGTTAGACTAGCAAGAGATACAATACGAGTGTTTATGGAGGTGATTGAGCCTGGAGGCTTAGAATTTTGGACAATAGACAAGAGCCTACCTGGAGGTCTAAGGAAGGGCGTCTTAAAGGAGGACTTTGGGAAGAAATAGAAGGGAGATAGGGGACAAAGCCAGGAAACTGAGGCATAAAGAAAGGCAGAATCAGAAACATTAATGTTTAAATTTGAATTAACAAAAGCAGAGAGAGGGGAGAAGCAGGGTATTTGAGGGCAAGAATGTAAGAGACATGAGAGGACTTGGAACAGAATGAAACTCTGTGTGGAATTATCCTATTTGTCATAGAAGTCTCTTTGCGTGCAAATAGGCATTCTGATATTCAGCCTATCTATCTAGCTGACCCAGTGTGATACATAAGGACAGACTATGAAAAGCCCTACTTGACACAGAGACAGGCACAGTTTCAAGTACAGTACATGAGCAGCCAGCTTGTGCAGAAGCAGTGGTGCAGATGTGATGCAGTGATGAAAATAAATGTGCCTGAAACTTCAGGGATGGAAAATGCACATTCTATCGTCTGCCTCCTAGAAATCTGCTGCAGTCTTTCATCAGCCAAAAAAGCAGCAGCTCTAAGTCAAAACCTGTCTGCTTTTGGTTCCTCACCTCACCCTTACCACTTTCCCCGGCCACCCAGCAAAAGGAGAAGGCAGCAGGGATTGTCATGTTTTCAATATATTGTATTTCTATGGTGTTATTAAAGCGCACTCCATTTGATTTTTATCTTTGCACCTTGAAATGGAAGCTGCAGGTGCTTGTGTGCTGTACAGCTACTGGACGTAATGAGAAGTGACAGGGCAGTTCAATCTCTGGGGTCCTTTCAGTCCATGGGCTCCCTGCTGAGAAACCCAACAAGGTGGGCAGTTAGGCTGATCTTTCTTCCTAAGTTGTTCTGACATATCTCCTCCGGGAAATGTACCGATGCCCCATAACTTGTATCATGCAGCTCCCCTGGCTGCATCAACTGGCATTTACTTCTGGTCACTGATAATCTGAGCTCCAATCAATTCAGTAGCCTAAATACTAAAAGCTTCTTGCTGTGGTATCCACAGCACTCCAAACAGCTGTGGGGAGGAGGTGGATGTTCAGTTGGTGATGAGAGAACAGGTCTTACTCTTTCTAGCTGGGCTTTGAGATCTTTTGAGGGAAGATGGTAGGAAAGATGGTGATTACTGGCTTTTGGAGAGAAAGACAGCAAACTTATGGCCTGAATTAGCTGCTCTAAAATGCAGTGAGATCAGCTATTTCTGCAGAGACTGTGATGCTGCAAAGAAAAATCATGCCAGCAGCAGTCTTTGTGTAGAAGTTGCTCTTGCCATCTCCTTTCTTCCTACCCGTATACTCAATACCCCTTCTTACTGTGCTGTAGGAGTTGTGGAGAAGCCCTTCCCTCCCAGACATTGATTTAGACTGCCATAATTTGGACCTGGAATACATCACACCCATTTCTCTACTCCTACAATTAATTTGCAGTTCATATTATCTCCCTATAAAAGAAGACGAGGAACAGCGAATCCAGCTTTTAAAATGAAGGAGAACATCACTGATGCTACCACCACATAAATGAAGAACTATCTTGAGACCATCTCCTGTACAGGAAGATGTATTACACTGAACCCATGCTCCCACATGCTTTAATAAAATCAGATCATCTTGAAGCTGCCACTCTCATAAATGGGAAAGTACATATAGAGTTTTGAGTCAGGAAGGTCTGCCAGGCAGTGTCCCCACTCTGTACATACGGAACTTGCCCCTGTCTTTCCAGGCCTAGTGCTGAGCTAACTCTATGCAGCCTGCAGTAGCTGGTGAGCTGTACAGCACCCAGCCTTGCGTACACGAAGGCCATGCTGAATGATCTCCACATATATGGGCAGGCATCCTCACACAATTTGCTCTCGCAGCGGGTGAGCCTTATCCAGTCCAACATAGCACCCACTTTAATGAAGGTTGAGATATCGATCTCCCCAGTAAATCAAGGTGAGATCTGTAGATTTCTCCCAATAAAGGATGGCAGCTGTATTGATTCTCTCCTTCCCACCCCCTGTAAGTGAAAGCAAGACATATTAGTTCCTCCCCATTAAATGAAAGCAAGCTGCATTGAGGCTACCCCCATAAATAAAAGGTGGGCCACACTGACTTAGACCTCAACCATATAAATGGAGGTGAAATGTATTGATTCCATCTTCTGTAATTGAAGGAGAGCTGTATTACAGTCCTCCTTCCAACATAAATGACGGCAAAGCATATTGATTCTATCATTGTGAAGTGAATCGTTAGTTTTGTTGAATAACCCCAAAATATCTGAAGGAAAGCCAGACAGAACTTAGCACCTTATCCAGAAATTTCTCTTGACCTGTTAGTTACGTATTGAGGCTTTTACTACACTGGCAGAGGGGTCTCACTGCTTGAAACCTCTGGGTGAAAAACGAAGTGCCCAGACCCTGGGGCTGCGACGTGATGGCCAAGCAGAAGGCTTCCTAATCCCCGGCCTT
The DNA here is from genome assembly GCA_035772895.1 of Perdix hodgsoniae. Taxonomy (NCBI): domain Eukaryota; kingdom Metazoa; phylum Chordata; class Aves; order Galliformes; family Phasianidae; genus Perdix; species Perdix hodgsoniae. The sequence continues at coordinate 1,403,164 of JAPSGF010000001.1, read as the reverse complement.
GCATTCAGGCAAGTTCCATCTCGTTCTGCGCCTCTTCTCCGTAGCAAGGATAGTGATTTTCCCCTGATATTAGGTGGGAGAACAGATTTATTCGCCATCTTCTACAGTGTTCTGTGTGCTGAACAGGACCTGGAGAGAGCAACGGAAGTGGATGGAGTGCTGTAGGGCAAAACGGTTCAAAAATAAGGTGCCCTGAACGTGCCCTGTGACTTAGGAGCACCCAGGCCCATGCACTGCAGATGGATAATTAGCAGCAGCTGCCTGGAGTCTGCTGTGATCTTTGCTCTTAATTATTCCTGCTCCTTCCCACTCGTCTCTACTAACAGAGCTGCTTTTAATTGGTCTTTGCAGATGCGAAAGATAGCAGAGGTAGCTGGGCTCAGCACCATGCTTGGGTTCAGTGATTCGGCGCTGTGGGCGGCGACTTCTCGTGGGCTGCGGGGCAGAATGCTCAGACTCACTGCTCTCCCTCACCTATCGTGCTTAGCCCAACAAAATGATAAAAACCAGGGCAGTGCAGGGACAGCTGGTGATGGAAAATATTTCCCCCGAGACATCTCCATGCTTTCCCCGTGGCACTCCATTGCACCGTTGTTGTCTTTTGTTGCACGTAAGGACCATTGTAGTCCTTGGGGGAAGACAGCTGAAGAGGATGGAGTAGCTGAGCCTCGCACACGGCCCTGCCTGTGCCTTTCCTTCTGATTTGTCCCAGCAGTAGCAATGAGACAGCAAAAAGAGAAACAAACAAGAAGACAAGGAACAAAGCACAGCCTGGCACGAGGAAGTTAAATTCAAGAATAAAGGCACTAAGCATCTCACAGGATAAATCGTGCAATTGTCACTTTTTTGCCCAGTGCTGCTGAAAAGAAATCCACCTCTGGCAGATGTGGTGTGGCACACAGCAGTGCCCTGGCTCCTGGCAGCTTGACGCCGTGCCACTTTGTGTGCCAGGGCCTGGGGGTGGGACTGGCACAGGACCCCCGCAGCAGCCAGTGCTCAAATGCGGACATGGCAGTGTGGGATAGATGGCATGGGAGGTGGAACAGAGAAGGGAAGGATGGGTGTTCTGTGGGTCTGTAGCAGTGCACATCCGAGAGGGGTGCTGGCATCTTATGTTGGCCACGTCCCAGGGTACTACCGTGAGTAATGCAAGCTTTGATCTGTTCTCTAGGACAAAATTCCAAGGTGCATTTTACCACGCGTTTCTTAACAGGCAATCATTTCTCTTAAAATCTCAGAGAAAATAAGGTGTTCTTTTTTTTTACGTGAATTAGCTATTCCTGGCAAATTCTGTGTTCTTCCCACATGGGTGATTTCAAAGAAGTATTTCCAAGTATGCTGCTTTGCCCAGAGCAGACTGTGAAAATGCCATTGAAGAGCCAGCTCACCCCTAGGCCCATTTTCCTTGCAATTCCCTCACATCTCCAACTGTCTGAAACCCTTTCTGAGAGGATTTAGATCAAATTTTGTGCTGATTTTCTACAAGTGTCTTATGTCTTCCCAACGAGTGGTGAAAGAGATTTGTTCCATGCAGCATCAGGGATGCAAATATCATTCCTGTTTCATTGCAGGAGGACCAGACAGTTGCCATGGCAACAGCACATCTGAGCCAGCTGTAGTTGCCTTGGCAACGGAAATGATGGGAGCCAGCAAAAATACTCCCAGAGGAAAAACCATTTTAAAACACACACAAAAATTCCCTTAAACTAAAATAAAATATTGCTTTGAAATTTCAGGAGCTTAGAAACAGGGAGCAAACCAGGGGAGAATGCCAATACCCTCTCATGGTCCTGGGGCTTTCCTTCCTTGCATTTTTGAGAGTGAAGGAGTTGGAAGTAGTCCAGTGATGGCCAGAAAGGGGGTGAGAGTAAACTCCATCGTACCTTTGGTCTGGTCCCTGTGGACCCCCCTGGGAACGCTCTGCACTGACAAATCTGCACCAGGAAGGCACAAATCTGTACTCAAGTCAGGTCTCTCTCTCATTGGCAGCAAAAGTAAAAGTAACCATTCCTCATGCAAGTGATTCCAAATAATGAGATTATATCTTCAGAGGCTCCTTGGTCTCTGCAACAGGCATTGGTTTTGTTCAGGAAATAGGGGGAAAGGTGCACTGCTCGAGATGTCCAGCACTTGAGCCCTTCTTACTGGTCTTCAGCGTGGCCCAGTGTGTTTGATATTGCACTGAGAAGAGGAACCCACTGCAACCCACATCTCATCTGGATGCTTTGTTAGTGCTTACTTGTAACTCTTAGCTTTATTTCTATGGATAATCAGAGAGAATGACTGAAGCAGAGAAAGAAATGATGCTGCAGAAGGAAGGAAGGCAAATAACTTCAGCATCCAAGGAGATGAAAAGAGCTGGGGGTCTCATGAGATTACAATAAGTCAAACACAGGGGTTGAGATTGGGAGTAGGGGAAGAGAAGAGAACAGATGGAGGCAAAAGCCAACAGGAATAGACGGGGTAATAGGGTAGGGTGAGGCAGGAGAGCCTCAAATTGGGAAATTCTAGGTTAGAGGGCGGATGCTGGAGCTCGCGTGTGTGGTGAAATGAAAAGCAATGAGGAGGTGAAAAGGAAAGCATGCAGAGCCTGCAGCAGATGGAGGCAGGCAGGATGGAAGCAGGCAGAGATGAGAGGACCGATGGGAGCAGGGAGGCAGACATGGGAGATGAGGGTGAGCAAGCTGGGGGCAAAACAGGGGCTTGGGATGGGGGGAGTTGAAGCCTGGCTCAGTGCGTACAGGGGAAAGGATTGTCAAAGAAAAACAGGAGGTGTGAAGGCCAGATAATGTACAAGGTGATTTGTAGAATAACATACTTTTTTGTTCTTGTTTGTAATACTGCTATATTTCAGCACATTTCCTTGTCTTTTCTAGGATCAATGCATATGTGAATAGTTTTGTTAGCTGGTTCACTCATCACACTGTTGTAAGGGCTGTTTCATCCAATATATTGATGTAGTTAAATATTCCTAGTATTTCTTTCCTTGCTCTGTATCAACAGCTAATGTTGCCATTTTTTAATATGTTTTCAAGATACAGACTTCTATTATTTTCTTACTGAAAGCCAATTTAGAAAAACAGTTCAGCATCTCAGGTGCCTTTGAATTGTCACTGTATTTTGTACCTTCTCATTTTGGGATCACAGTTCCTGCCCTTTGTCTCAGTCCCCCTCCTCTCTTTCTGTCTATAAACAGGGAGACTGCTGTTGCAGCCTGCACACACCTGTAGTTTGAGTTGAAGCCCGGGGAATCTGCAATAACTGATGGTACTGGAGGACTTGTCTGAGGATTCCTCCTTAAAGGAATAATAAACTGCTCACGTTTACCGAGGAGAAAGAAAAAAGTCTTTATTCAAAATGTAAATCTCTTCCTGCTGAGGAGCGAACCCAAAAGTCAGCCTTCAGGATATAAATATTTATGCCTTTTGCATAAACAGCAGATGTAACATTTCCAATTAACTGTCGATCTTTCCATTTCTCTGGCTGCTGCTGCTTTCTCTCACAATATCGGAATGAAATATGGATAGTGGTCCGCTTGATTTGCCTCACTTCAGATCTGTCACATATTTCCACAGTCAGTAAGATGAAATTGGTCCTGAAAATGTTTATTTATCAGAGCCTAACAATTTTCCCGTATTTTTTTTTTCCTTGAATTCAATGTCAAATGAATTCTACTGAAAGATATGAGATTCTCAGTCATGATAAAAAGACAATGGAGAAGCAGAGGCAGGCTCAGGTGAGTGCTCAGGCACTACAGCACACTTCAGCCAGCCGTAGAAGAACCCCTGAGGACAAAGGAGACTTCAGTCATTGTGACCCATTTGGCCCCTGGCCTTTCTACCAAGGCAGCCAGCCTGGGGCCAGTTAGCATCCAGCAAAGAGGCTTTGGGATGTAGCCACCTGTTCACTAGGAACTGCTGCCATCCGTTCTTTGGTATCAGTTTTCTCAGGTGTCTGACATTCAATCCTGCTAATAGCAGCCTCTCACTTCCACGACTTCTTTCTCTCTGGGAGAAGGTGTGAACTGTGCAAGTGAGACAGTGAACCCTACTAGAGCTTGTAAACATCAGTCTGAACTGGCATCGTGCCTGCAAAGCAGAAGATTTCACTGGAGCATGGAAAGGGGAATGAGAACAAAAAGTGGCAGCAGAGAAGCTGCTGTTTTAGGTTAAAAAAAAAAAAAAAAGAGCCAGAAAGCAGGAGTAAGGGGAAGGAAAAGCACTTCTTTTGTGATTTGTCAGAAAGTGAGGGTCCCTCTGTGCTCCTCTGCTGAGGATGCTTCTGCCTGTTTGCTGGTCCTTTTATCTGTCCTAAAACACAGTGAGGTTTAGCTCAGCCGCCCCTCATCTCCTGGGAATCCAAAAACTGGCTGGGGCATCGCTCCAAAGCAGGAGCTGCTTTTCAGCTGATCTGCCTTTCACCAGGGGCTCATGCAAAGGGATCTCTGTCTCCCTGCCAGACGCTGCTGTTGGTGAGGTTGGGGCATAAGCCAACCTGGCATCCCACAGCTCTGCAGGTGTTGCTGTGGGGACTGGCTCTGCCTTAGCCATCCCTGTGGCACTGCGGGACTGAGGCAGCTGCAGTCCTCACTGCTCAAGGGCGCAACCTCCTCACAGGCTTCTGCTGCCTGGCTCCCGTTTTTCTCCAGGCTCCCTGTGCTTTGAGCTGCTTTGCTCCCCAGCCTCTTCTGTCTTCTGTATTCTCCCTGACTCTGGATTTTTGCAGTTGGCCTTTTGCATAATGTGAGGACTCATTCTTGTCACTGGAAAAAAGTGTCTAAATTCACAAGTGACTGGCAGCCTAATTGCTCAGTCAGCACATTTTTTCACTTTCTGCTCTGCCCAAAGGCATATGTAGTAGTGCTTGTCTATATTCAAATATAGTCTCAACTCAACTATCTTTGACCACTACTCAGTTATATGCATCAATAATCACCACCATTTACAGCAAGTGAGCCAACCAAGTGCACTTTGATTGCAGGCAGGAGTTAATTTTGCTTAGCTCAGTGCAGATCCTTGGATGCGTGGGATTACATCGGCAGTGAGGCAGGTATATAAATGTGTGGCTAAGCTGTAGTTACTGGTGGCTGCATGCTACCTTCCTCTTCATATTGATCTGTCTGTGTGACCAGTTGTATCTGCACAAACCTGAGGCAGCACAAGCAGAATGTCTGGGCTTTGCTTTTAGTGAGGATCAGGAGGCAGATCACACTGCTGTTGCCATTGCCACCCCTGTCGTGCCCTGTTCCTGACAGAGCAATCTCTGTTCCTCCTGCCTGGGGAGCTGCACAGGCATGAGGCAGCTCTGGGAACTGCTGAAAGTGGATCAACGGGGATTCACAATTCAGAATGGAGCAATCTCAAAATGAGGCTTAAAGTCAGCTTTTTTAAATCACAAGCATTTATTTCTCTTCTTGGTTCAGCCCCTTCAGTGTCGCTGACTCTGGTATTTCTTCTGAGTTTTCACTTCTGGATGAAGAGGCTTTCTGGTTTAATGGCTTTCATTAATCATACAACAATACACCCCTGCAGCACCAGATTCAAATTATATTACTGGTAGGCACTGGCCTGGGTCCTCAGGTTGAGGGTGCTCTGAGGTCAAGTCAGTGGCTTGCAGCTCTGTGCACATTTTGGGTGTAGTGGAGGGCTCCTGGGACGACGTGGCTGCTTGTTCTGGCACTGGAACAAACTGTCAGCTGGACGCACTGAGTGTTCCAGCTCATAGCTCTCCCCTGAGGCTGATGCAAAGGGAATGAAGGCACTGTCATGATTCCCAGATTTGAAGGCGATCTGTCATCCTCCCAAGAGTTGTCCTCATTTATATGAATACTAGCAGGTCCTTATGAAGCCCAGGATCTCAGTCTCGCATGCCCACTGTCTGCTCTTCCAGAAGCAAACGATCTTACTCTTCACCCTTTGCTCTCTATGTTCTTCCTGGAACAGATTCTCAGGATTTTAAGCTATACAGTTTTTCCAGTGCTAAAGGCCCCAGTGCTGGTACTGCCTTCTCTCACATGCCCCGTGGGTGCTGAGGTGACCTGCAGGCAGAATCAGAAGCAAGCTTCCAGCCTGTCCTCCCACCACCTTGCTAGGCACAAAAGCAATTGCAGAGCCTGTGGCTAGAGAAACCCACTAACAAATGGTCTTCAAGGGCTTCCTTAATCACCTTTTCCCAGCACCTCCATTGCAAAGATGAAATTCAGAGGAAACTGCCAAGACCTGATCCCAGCCCACAGACTGCCTGCCAGACAGCTCTGTGTTAAACACTCCCAGATTTGCTTTATGACCTCTGTTTTGAGGCCTCAGGTAAACATTATAGTATGAACCACAGAACTGGAGCACGGATACCCTTCTGCTAGTGTGGGACTGCAGTTGTTTGTCTTGCTTTTTAGGATACAGGAGTCTTGTGTTACCAAAATCCCATGTTCAACCACTGATAGAGCTTGACTTAACCCTACTCTACTGCTCTAGCTTTGGGAAGGAGTTGGTTCCCTGCCAGGAACATTTCTGGGCAAATTCCTAGAAAGTGGCATTTTAGTAGGTGACCAGAAATGTAAAGGGACCCTGCCTTCGAGGCTGGCATGTACAGCTGTCAATGTGCACCAGTGCAGAAGTAGGCGAGATGCTCTTCCACAGCTCCCATGTAGCCTCAGAGACCCTTGAGGTGCCTTTTGAGAAGGACGTAGGCAGTTTGTGCGTTACATCATTTCCCTTGCAAATGTGCTCACACTGCATTTGGATTACCTCATTCTTGACAGAATTTAGACTGTGCTCCTGTGGCCAAGCCCTTGAATTTGCACACTGATCAGCCAGACTCGCAGAGCTGACTGCAGAATCCTTCCGATGCAGATGAGGCCCAATTCACCCTTCCCCCATCTTCCCTGCACCCTCTTCCTTTGCCCATTTGTGTCAGACAGAGGGACTCAGCAAATAAATATTCTGCTTGTTGGCAGGTAGTCTGGGCATTTAGCTTGATAACAACATAGAATAATATATGCTCTTTCAGTTATTTTGCCCACGCGCAAATTTGGCTGCAGGCTGTTTTATCGCCTGTTTAATATTTTGTCCAACCTTCCGGCTTCCTTCTTGAGAGGAAGCAGTCTGCAGGTGCAGCAAACACTTTTTGTTCCTTTATGACTAGAAGAATCTACAATTCCTCTAATGCTTCTAGGCTGACTTGATTCTGGCTCACCCACCTGCCTGCTTTCTCTGGAGGTGAACATTTTCAATAATTTACTTTAGAACTGTTCTATCATCTTGCTATTTATTTCTGCCATAAATTATGCCCAGAGGTTAGGAAGCTCTTATCTTCCCACTCACAAAGGAACTGAAGAAAAATACTCTACAGGGCAGAGAGGCATCTCTGGGTGGTTTGTAAATATTTCCAGAGGCAAGAGAATGGAAAGAGCTGCAGTCCCTACCCTGCTAGTATCGCCCGACATAGCCTGCATTTTGTGGGTTGTGCAATAGGGAGCAGTTGTGCACACATAGCCCCCCCTCTCACCGTGATTTACATCCAGCTTCTGTGAGATACACCTGCTAGTGCTTCAGAGCATGGAAAGGAAATAGTAATAATAAAAAAAAAAAGCCTTGAGAGATGATAGTTTACTCCTCACACACTCGTTTGACTCATTAAAATCAGTGGAGAGATTTTCAGCGACTTCTCTGGGATTTGGATCAGACCCTAAAAGCATGAGCTCTGAGAGCTGGACCGCTGCCAGCTAGCTCAAGAGACACTGAATTCCAAGCAAATGAGTTTTCATTTTTAATTCAGAAGCTAAATAAAATTGCATTTGCAGAGCATTTGGATGGGATAGCTCCAAGAAAAATCTAGATAACTGAAGGAAGTGATACTTCTGGTGTGCTTGCCACATCTTAGCAGTACCCTAAGGGGCTCATTGCTCTGCAAAGCAGTATCAATTATCCAGCAATGGATGCTACTACTCTTCTTATTACCACAGAGCCTAAATGCCCACTGTGGAACTGGACTCCAGTAAACTGGACAATAGAGAAGTATAAAGCAAACGGATGGCCCTTGCCATGCAGAGCAACTTCAAGCCAAGAGGGACCATTTTATGTTGTTTGCTGGTAAGTGCTGCACCACACAGAGGGGCACTGCTTTACTCCTGCTTACATTTTCAGTGCCCTGGGAGGTGATAGGAGATTCTGTGCTGCTCGTTTTGGTAAAAAACATAAAGCATGGTTGGTAACTCCTGGTTTTACCACCCAAATTCCACTATGTTTTGTTAGGAAATGGTTGCAGAAGTTTGATCAAGGTGCAGATGAACTTGTTTTACTGTAGAGGCTCATTTACAAGCGCAGCGCTGCCTGCACTGGTCAGGTGGGTGCTTTGTGCCAGGGCTGTATGCTCAGGTCTGGAGAGAAGGAGAGAGTCAGCCCACACTGTCTCAGAGCTACATAAGCACATGCTTTCCTCTGGTTATCTTTTCTGCATCTTCCTGTTTCTTAATCAGCATACCTTGACTTGCCTCCATTTCCTCTCTCTCTTTTTATTCTTTGGTCTGCTCTGATAGCATCACCTGGTCACCCTCAGCAGATAACTCCTCTGAAGAATGGCAGAATTACGAAAATAATAATTGTAAAGATCTGCCTATACTTCACTTGCTTTGTGAAGTGCAAAAATAGACGTAACTATTTCATTTGTTTGGGGGCTGCTGTGCTTCCTGAGTTCAGGCACGCCGTCCGCAGGGGAGCTGTACTTGGGTGCTCCCAGACCCATGCAGCAAAGGAAGCTCTAGGAATCCTATAAGAAAAAAATTGTCTTTGTTTCCATCTTCCCCCTGCCAGTGAGAGATAAAGCAGCTGACATGACCAAAGAAAGGACAGGAGAGGGAAAGTGACCGTGGAACTTGAGGGAGATGCTGGCTGTGGTCCCACAGCCGTGCACATCTCTGTCAGGTACAGCGAAAAATCAGGCTGCAGAGATCTCAACAAACAAATCAACTAAATGAACAAACTGGGCGATAAAGTACAGCTGCGGATCAGTAGCTAACAAACACACCTCTGTCTCTGCACTGCTTTCTCCTGGGCAGAACGGGAGTCAATTACCCGCCTTCCAACAAGCTATTGATCGAGCCACTGCCGGGTATCGAATCTGCGGCCCTGTCCGCCCTGCGTGTGGCTCTTTGATTTTCTCTCCCTCTGTAGCAGCACGTGGATGGAAGCCAGATGAGCTAGCACAGGACTATCGATCAGCCCGCATCCCTCCTCCTCCTCCTCCTTCTCTTCTTCACCCAGTTGCCATGGCAACCCCGCAGCAGCAGCAGCAGCAGCAGCAACAGCACTGTTTACCTGGCCCATTTATTTTCCTTTTCAATATCTTTCCCTTCCCCCCACTGCTCTCACCTTGGCATGATATTGGCAAAGCACTCAGCAGCTGTAAAAGAGATGAGTTTTTATGACTCTGAGGAGGACAATGCAGTTCTCAGCTCTACTTTATCACCCACTTGCTTCATTTAGTTGACTTGTTTGTGAGGAGTCAGTGCCCGTAAACAACAGATATCTCAGGTACCAACTAGATCATGCTCCAGTCGTGCAGGAGGACCTGTCATTCTGAAATGCTGGACTCTTTCCTATGGCTGAATTATGGCTATGGTAAGACCCACACTTTCCTTTTATATCTTGCCCTAGAGTGGTAATACAGAGCTGACAGCAGGTTCGACATCGTTTCCCAGCTGTTAATTTCACACGGCCCCTGGGGCAGCACTATAGAACCACAAAGTGGACCAGACTTACTCTGGAGCCTTCAGTCATACCCATAACCTTGGTTGAGTCACCGTGCCCAGCAGGGCCAGCTGCTGTGCCAAGAGCTGGCCCCAACAAAAGGCCTCAGCAAGGTGCTCACCGCAGCTTCCAGATGCATATCCTGAGTGGCTCCTGGCTTCATCCTGTTCTAGCGGGCTTTCAGTTTTCCCAGCAGTCTTCCTAAGTGCCAATGCAGTTGTGTCCTACCGCCTTTCTTGTACTGCTTCCATGTCTTGAAATTGCCTTCCTGTTCCTCAGCAGCATGACAAGCGTGCTTCCAACAGCAAATGGTAGACTTATGAACAGTGTTTAAGGAGTATTTCATCGCTCCCTGCCTGAATATTTTATTTCTTGTACCAAATCATCCATCTGCAGCTTCTCAGTGTGGGATTCTCTGCTGAAATATAAGACAAAAAGGCTTTGTGCAGGGATATGGGTCTATGAGACATAAATAAAAGATATCTCTTAAAATGTAATACAGGTGTCCATTTCATTTCAAAGGTCTTCCTGGCTTCCTTTTAATTGAAATTCTTCACCCAAGTCTCACATTCCTGATTCTTTCCACTGCAAAGCCATCAAAACCTTCCAGAAGGCTTCTAGTTTTCCTTGCAATTCAATATGATTGATACAGGATGTGAAAGATCACTTGATGTTATCAACTACAGATTCCCTCTCCTTGAAGCAGCAAGCTACAGGATAAATTGTGGAATTTGCTACTGCACTGTATCATTGAAGAAAGTATTGTATTTTGAAGAAAGTGCTCTCAATTGTAATCACCAAAGGAAAGCTTCCTGTGTGATGTGCTGTGAGGCATGAGAGGACTGGAGTCAGTGAGGAACCTTGCTTCGTCCTTCTGTTTTCCTGTCCTAGAGCAGAGTGATGCTGGGAGTATTGCAGAGCCTTCATCCCTTGGCAAGTCTCACTCCATCAGATCCATTACCAAGCTGCCAGTCATCTATCTTTATGCAGCAGGAGCTCAGACACTACAGAAGATGGACCATAGATGCATTTACAGTTATAAAGTCTTAGATGGACTATGCAAAATGAGATGGGACAGGGAGTGACCACTACTGGACACCAGGCCCTGGCCTCACTGAGTGACAATTAATTCTGAGCACCAAGAGAGAGGGAAATATCTGACTGGCTGGAGCAGTGGTCTGATGTGACATAGAAAGAAGCATGATACTAATGCAAATCGTTAGTACTTATTAACTAATTAAATTGTTGTAATGCCCATAAGGCACTTAACACTTTCCAAGCACAGAAGAGACCCCAGTCTCTGCCCTTAGGAGTGGAAGGTCCAAAAAGGTAAACACAGAGGAATGGTGGAAGAAAAACAATTAACACAGAGCACAAAGGGTGTAATGAGAAGAAGCACAGGGCTTTGCAGTTACAATCTGTGTCTGGTTTTGTGAAGAAAGAAAGCCTATGTGATTACAAGATCTTTGTGTATGGGGGAGCATGCGTGTATGATAATATGTCTGTCTGGTGCATGGATAATTTTCAACTTCAAGCAAATCTGATGGGGGAGAAGCTGTCTCAGAAATACATAGTTGTTAAAATAAGAAGCTGGGGGAAGGGAAGGGAAGGGAAGGGAAGGGAAGGGAAGGGAAGGGAAGGGAAGGGAAGGGAAGGGAAGGGAAGGGAAGGGAAGGGAAGGGAAGGGAAGACCATTTTCTTCAGTTCAGAAGAATGTTGCAGTAAGAGCTGCTCATATATTCTCAGACTTGAGATAATTTGCATGGGCTACAGTACTGTAAAACACTCTGCTGGTAGAAAAGGCTTTAGTCTTGCTTAGACTCAATGACACCCAACCCGACAGGAAATCAGACAACTTCAGCTGCAGACAGCTGACCCAGGTAGAGATACTGCTGCAAAAGGTGGAGCAAAACGAGGCATATAATGGGGAGGTGGCATGGAAAGGTGTGTGGAGGCTGGCCGGGCAGGCAAGGACTCATCTTGTTAGTGGAGGAGACAGGCAGGAACATAGTGTAAAAGATGGATGAGCAGTCTTGCGCAGGTGACCTTTGATATAACAAGTTCTTTAAACTCAACAGTAAGTAGAAAGTGTTGGATAAACTCAAGAGAGGAATGAGGCGATACCGTATGCCGCAGAGATGACCTTTGCAGCTCCATGGGCTGTGTCCTGCAGAGAGCAGAGATGTGCAGCAGACCTGGGAAGAGTATGCTATAAAGGTGAGAGATGCAAAGGCCACGGATAGGAAGGCAGTAGGAGAAAGACCTTGTGAGTGCTGAGCATGAAGAAAAATGAAAGCACAGAGGGATGGATAAGAAAGATGGAGAAACTAGCGTCTGGGGCACACAATGGCTGGCCACGGAGTCTGCTGTAAGAAAAAGGAGGGCAATGAGGAACAAACTTAAAGGAAGATCAGGGTTTCATTTTCATCCAGAATTTCTAATTAATGGCAAGTTGTGCAAGAGGGAGCATGCATTCAAGACACCAAATGGCAGTCTGACCCAGCCAAGCCTGTCTGTTCTGCGAAGCATCAGTTTCAGTAAAAACACATTGCTCTGTTGTTTCATCAGTCTCACCGCTGTTGTGCATCATACGATATGGCAAGCGTTCAGCCAGGCCTGGAGCCGTGCAGGCTATAATTTCCTGGTCATATGTAACTGGGTGGGGAAGAGCCTGAGCCCTGGGGGTGAGTAATGCTGGAACCACACCATGCAGCGCTCCTTGCTGTTCCAGGCGGTGTAGGTGTTGTTCAAGTTCCCCAGGGCATCTGAACGTTCCTGCACTCTCTGACATGTAAAATACCCTCCTGCAGCCTGTTTTGCTGGGCACCCGTATCACTTTTCCACATTCCCAGTGTTTCGCTGGGGCTCTCTGCCAAGCGCTGTGGGTTTGAAGGTAGTTGTTTCCCCCAGCAGGAGGCCCAGCCATGCCACTGCGCCAAGTCTGCGCTGTCACCATTGTCATGCCGCCACAGTGACAGCACTGAGCCGCCACAGGACCCTTCCTCACCTCACCCCCACTTGGTGCACTAAACAGGTTGCGTGGCATTTATTTAGAGAACGCCCTGGGCTGTATACTGTAAGGAGAGGGAGGAAGGCCGTGCTTGGAGAGCAGTAGTGGCCTGTGTGGGGACCGCGCTCTGCCCGCTCCTTCTCAGCCCCCTCCCCACCCCACCCCCTGCCTGCTGGCCACCTTCCCCTTCCTTTGGTGTTTTCCTGTGCCCACACCCCTCCTCTGGAGCGGGTTTGTTTGCTGGGCTCTGTCAGACCGGGGGCTGCAAGCCCCAGCCCAGGAGTGGGGTGTGCAGGGGGGCCAGGCTCCCGCTGGGCTCCCCAGATGGGGAATCACACATCTCCTCGCGCACAACATGAGCTGTAATTTCCGGCAGACATTTGAGGTCCCCGACATCTGCATAATGTGTGCCAGTCTCCTAGCAACCCCAACAGCTGTCTGGCATTTCCAAGATTAAACTGTAACGATACACGGCCATTGCCAGGGAACAGGGGAGAGAAGCGCCCTCCTGGCTCCTTTCAAGCCATTTATGTTTTACTCATTTCCTGCTCCGAGTAATGAGGCCAGCAATGCTGGGGTGGTGGCGGTGCTGCTGAGAAGGCAGATTGTTACACACACATGTATGTTTTTGTTTCAGGGCGAATTTTTAGTGCTCGTGAAAGGGAGGGACCAGCAGCGCTCTCCGGAGCCTGGCAGGGAACCAGCGAGCTTCCCGGCAGCCCTTTGCCAAAAAAGCCCAGACGTGAACCCTTGCTCTGCTGCCACTCTTCACCCGCCCCGTCCCCCCACAGCCCGTCAGGGGCCTCACGCCCGCAGCAGCGCAGCCCGCAGCCCCTCGCCGTCCCCCCACAAGCTTCCTCCCACCGCTCGCAGCCATGCTGCGCTCCCGACCTGTGACTCTTTAATCCCCATCTCCTTCCTCGTCCGCCCCGAGGAATTACAGCGGGAGGGTGGGGAGGCTCCGCCGTGCAAACATACTTTCCTTGGAGGCAACAACAACTTGGGGCCAAACGGATTCGTCGCAGTAGTGGCTTGAAAGTAGGTGAAATGTCGGCGGCGTTACCCAACACGCGTGCTGAGCCCTGGTTACACAACACAAACAAACCTCCCGGTGATGCCCGCTGCAGTCCCCGGCCCGGCCCCAAGCCCACCCCTGTGTCCCTCTGTGAAGGGCGGCAGGATGCGGCTCCGCTGGCGTGCAGCCATCTTCCCCCAAGCGCCCGCTGCTGCTGAGCGCTGCCATTTGCCTCCTCCGTTACAACTGACTAGCAGGGGTTGGTTCTTTTTTTTCTTTCTTATTTTCTTTAAATTGACGTTAAAGAAGAAAAGAGAACAAAAACTTTTTTGGCTGCAGCATTTGGCTCATCTTTGGTTGCTTTCTAATGCCAAGGCCAGCAGGATCCAGGAATTCATCTGCTGGTGCCAGCGAGAAAGCAGTGACCCAAACAAGGGAGCCAGGGCTCGGGCTGCCGTCCTTGCCAGGGATCAGCGAGAGGCCAGAGAGCCCATGCTGCTGAGTCATCAGCGCTCCAGCTGCTGCAGGCCTTTTCTGGGGACGCGGCTGTTGCTAAGATTCCTGGGAGCTGACTGATTGCTCCTTCTATAGTCATGTAGCGCGCACGTCAAAGGAGCAGGGAACGGCGCTGGGTGCAGCTCAGCCCAAGAACACAGCCTGCTGGCCACGAGCAGCCAGGCTGCTCGGCAGCTCCCCGAGGCGAGCTCCTGCAGGAGCGGCTCTCTGCATCACTGCGCCCTGTGTGCGTGGCTGAGGCTGCCTTGTGGCAGGGAGCTCTGCCCACCTCCTGCTCACGGAGGGGTTTCTAAAGGCGAGCCGCCCAGCTCGTGGTTCTGTGCAGTGTCTGCTGGTTGTGCATTTCATCCCGTTTGTTTCAGATCAGATAGATATTAGGAGATCAGAGTATGCTTAAAATCTATCTGTTGCATTCCTTGTGGGACCGGTGTTGGACCATGCTCTTCAAATAGTAAATGAATACATTCAAAAGCGTGCTTGAGCATTTTCCATTTCGGGGGCCAGAACTACCTGAAATTAAGGACATTTCTCGTTAGGCCCTGTCACGTCAGATTGTGCTCTGCAGCTGCCAAGACTGCACAGGGAGGGACTGCTGCTTCGTGTGCATCCTGTGTTTTACTTTGCCCAATTTTATCTATTAAATCTTTTTATTCTCCTGCCTTTTATCTGCCTTAGGTACTCACCTCCCACAGATGCTGCATTTACCCTTGTTTCCTGCTCCACGTCTGACACTTTACTAACTAGATGTACTCAGGCTTTCAGATCTCTCCATTCAGATCTGAGTTGTTAGAGCCTTAGGGTGAGGGACCTGTCTTTTCCTGTCTCCTACATTAGACACATTTCTGATTCCAAAAGAATAACTAACCACACTAACATTTAATAATGAAATCAGTAACCCCAAAACCCAGTGTCTCTACTCCTTTTTCTTCGGTGTCTGTCGGGATATAAAACTCGGTTACAGATTGCCAAAGTTTTTATTCTTTTCCCAGTAGCACCTCAGAATCCCAACCATGGACAGAGGCCACAGAATATCGTTGTACCGGAACAGGGTCTCTACCACAGAGTGTGCAAGGTCTAAGTGTAAGAGACAAGCAACAGACAGAGATACGTAGGGGAGGGTTTGGTCAGCATGTCAGGAGGTGGTCTCCACAAACAAGCAGCCTAACAGATTTTTAAGGAAGATTCATGTCAGAGAGGAGGGATTCTCAGATCCTCGGAAAGACAATTTTCCACTCAATAGGTCTTTTTCTCAGGAAAGAATGGGCAACTGTGACTGTTTCCCCAAAGCAGCTTTTAAGTCACAAGTTGTATAAGATCAGTAGTACATTTAAATCTAATATTGTCCAAGCGAGCACAGAAATAGTTTCTCAGCATACGAAGTCTGTTCGTGTAGATGCTTGTAAGTATAGTCAAAAGCAGATATCGGTAAACTTATATGTTGTGTTTTGAGAAATCTGGTAAATTCCATACACACCAATGGAGAAATAAGTAAATTTTAAGTTGTCCAGAGTGGATACGGGCAATCTTCATTAAACCACATGTAAGAAAAGCCTGAAGGCTTTTCAAACACGCTACTGAAAAAGGTACTTGGAAGCTTCACTGGAAGCTTCTGTACTCTGTACTGGCTGTAAAGGGACACAATAAGTGAGATTGAATAAGATTTCTATAACTTTAATTTACACGGTCTTTTAGGTACTGTAGAAAACAGAGGGAAAACAGAACTGCACACATTAAGTTTCCTAATTACTTGCATATGCTGACTTGGAAGCTGTGTTTGGCTTGCAGTAAGGCATTATAGTGCTCTGAGAGTGCCTGCATGGATGGTGAAAGCCATGTATGGTGATGGATGCTTTCATCCACTACAGGCAGCTACAGGCATGCTGACCTTAAAAATGCTGCAGTCAAACATCTGAATCATGTTTTTTTTGTTAATCAAAAGTATATTTATGCTGCTAGAGTTGACTGTTCTTCATTCGATGGGGAACTTTATCGGGCATTTCTTGCAGAAGTTCACCACTGACAAAACAATGAAGAAAGTACATCTTGAACAGCATCGCCCCGTTCTTCAGTTCAGGGCATTTTGGTATCACAAAGCCCTTAGATGTGTTGTAAAGCAGCAGGCACCCCTTATCATTCAGTCTGGGATGGCTGGTAAGGGGAACTGGAGAAGCATAGCTGCAGCCAAAAAGCAGTGTTAATGGTGGCTTTGAAGGGGCCAAGCTCAGCTCCATTCTGAACAGTGCTGCTGTTCCATCAGTCCAGTTTTGGTAGATAGAACCTCAGGAGCAACGAGACCTTCCGACCTTCTACTTGCTGCCTAACCTCCTGCACACAAACAAGACAGCAGAGTGGCCCATGAGGCATTGCTTCCCTCTCATCTGTCTGGTGCTGAATGCTCAGTTCTTAGCAGAGGTTCAGATGTGGTCATGGAATTCTGGTACTGGCAGCATGAATGTGTGGTCTCCCCCAGACACACAGACAGGGAGAGTGTTTGCTATAGCTAGCTTCAGCATAGCTTTATTATCTCAGTCACTAATGACATTTAGAGATCCTTTAAAAGGTGTCCTTTCTGTTTGTGGAAATGCTTGCTGACATGAGATGGTCATGGACAACTGCTTCCTTAGCCTTCAAAGAAATCATCTGAAGAGCCCTGGAAGGCTTCAGCCTTCCCCCCAATACTTTCTACATCAATTCCAGGTCCTGACATTTATTTTCAAGGCCTTCTGTGAAACTGTCCAAGAACATCTTAGAAAAGCCTCTTTCTTTGCATGTTGATAGCGCTGTTCCTCTGAACCCTTGGATAATGAAAGACAAGGTGTTCTCTACAGAAGGGTCATGGCTTCACAGATCACTCTGCTTGAAGACACAAATCTTCTTTCCCTTGCTTTACTGAAGACAGATCTGAAAACAGCAAAGAAAAACCAAGAAGGTGAAAGAAAAAAACGAGATAAAAAGAAGCATGAGTGAAAAGAGCTAAAGCAGTGAGAGAGAGGGAGTGAGGAAAGAAACAGCTTGAAAATGACAATTAAATCAGTTGTTTTGAAGAAAAAGATTTTACCTTTCCTGAGACATGGGAAACAGAGTCAGAACACCGGGCTGCATGCACTGCTCTGCTCTCAGATACTCTGCAGGGAGAGCTTGTGAGCACAGAGAGAAAGGAATACAAATGCAGCACAAACAGAAATGCTTATATAGGCAATGTCCCTGCTTACACAGCTTCAGCCTGTCTAGCTCTGTGCAGACACCCATCCGAATTATAAGCAAAGTAAAGCCTTGTGCCGCAGGGTTCACAGCTGTTTCCTAATAGCATTCACAAAAACATTTGACTTGACGGCAGCAGTGATCCATGTGGCATCACACCCCAAATCACAAGACTTCTGTGTCATGTAATCTTTAACCTTCCTTGCGTTTCTAGATGGCAACTTTAAAATTATGTTTTCTCCAGTGCACTGCAGTGGCATTCTCATTCCAAGGGTGTGCCACAGCAAACAGTGAACTGATGGGAAACAATACCAATATCTGCAGACAGCAGACAGGTCTGCTGTGAGCCTGTGTTAGTGGCAGAGAGCAGGAACTGGCAAGGAAAGCAGTATCTTTGCTCCCCTGCAAAGCCCCACAAACCTTTTTTGAAGCCCCACAAACCTTTTGTCCAAGACGCTTAGTAGGACTGTAATCTTCTTGGAAGTGTCACGGCACTGCTTCAAGTGTCAGTGTCATAAAGGTTTTAGAAAAGACAGTTAATCATTGATCAGTTTGTGATACTAGCAAACACTATAGATTAAGGCTAAAACATGAAAATTAAATAAAACACACATATCAGTCAGCATTCTACAGTGCCAGTCATTAAACAAATGGTAGCTCAGCAACTGCTGTCTTCTTCCGACACACTGCAGTCTTACCAATAGACAAAACAATTTTCTTAATGTTCTTTGCATAAAATACTAGCAGTTTTTATTTCACCTGTGGAAGGATCTTTTTTCTTCTGCTACACAATAACATAACCCACCTAAAACTTCTTTTCCTGCTGTGTATATAAAGTAGCCCCTTTGCAGAATCGTGGTGCACCCCTGTTCCTCAGCGAGGAATCAGTGGAAAAATGCTTTAGTGAATCGTCCTGTTAGCAAGATCTAGTTTCACAAACTATAATGTGCTATACTGAGAGAGCACTTGGAAGCAGTGAAGTGCAGTCTGTAAGCTGTATTCTGTGATGGAGCGAAGCAAGAAATGAAATCTTAACTATTGTTCTGAAATAAATGAGCAAAAGATGTTTTGTAAGGCACCGCAATTCACAGCGTTCCACAGCAGGCGTTACGTCAGGAGTATATTGACAAGTGATGCCCCACAGTGGAGCATGAGATACTGGTTGATCACAGCATCACTGTTGAGCAAAGTGCTTAATCACTTGCTCAGTGTATAAATGCATGAAGAGGTTAAAGAGAATTAATAGAGGGCAAGGAAGCACCCAACTTAAAAGGGGGCAAAAGCCTTTGACATTGTAAGCAAGTCAGATTGCTTCAGTATCTGAAAGAATACCAGAATAAATTATCAAATAATCGATTCATAAACACCTAGAGCATATCAAGGTAATCTAGGACAGCCTGGGTTCATTTGTTAAGAACAAATAATGTCAAAGTAATCTAAATCCCTTTATGACAATGTAACTCCCTAACGGTGAATGGCAAAATAATAGATGTTTATGTCTGGATTTCAGTGAGGATTTCAACAGTGTCTCATTTGACCTCCGTCTAAGCATATGGCAGGAAAGCAATGTAAATTAAATCATTATGAAGTAGGGGCACAATCTACAGAAAATACATTTCTAAGGGGGAGCTGTCAGTAAGTAGTTTAGTGTCGGAAGGGTGGCTAGCATTTAAAAAGGAGGCTCTTTGTAGGACTCTGCTGGTCCTAGTCAAAGACGAGAATTTTGAAGGTTCTTATTCACAAAGAAATGGCTAAAGCCTGAGTCAGTAAAGGCAAGCAGCACCCTTCGCTTTTGTGGTCATTTTTTTTTCAGAATAGATTAGACAAAGCTCTGTGAGCACTTAAGATATACTGCATTAGAAAAAGAGCAATTTCTTAGAGTCCTTCCAGCCCTGCAGTCTTTACTTTCCATTTACTTAACTATTTGACTGAGATGAAATTTTTTCTGCTTGATGTTTTTATTAAACGTACTTTTTTTAAGCCTGTTTTCTTTCCAACAGCCGTATGTAGCATTTCTTATAACCTTAGTTTTGGGGCACATTAAAAAGGTTAATCTTTGGTTGTTGATTTCTCTCTCAAAATGATGTAGCTCTTCTCCTAAACTGACTGGAGAGGACTTTCTCATGCATGTCTAGAGGGGACAGAGCCTGCTTGGGCTTCTGAGCTCCTGCACTGCCTGCTTGCATGCAGCTGATACACTGAGATTTATGCCTTTAAGCTTTGCCTTTACAATGCTGTGGAAAGAAAGATGGCCAAGAAAATGTTTAATAAATCGTATATAGGAGCTGATATACAAGTACAGTATCTCTAGAGGAGGAAATATACCGTTGTTCAGAGTTCTGATCAGACCTTTGTGCAAAGCTCAAGACAGAAGGATAAGACAAGAGTCTGAGCAGCCAAAGCAATGGGTCAAAAAGTTTCCAGGGGCAGAGGGATTAAGCACACTTGAAGCAGCAGCTATCAGGTTTTCTGCTGCAGTCAATCTTAGGGATGAAAGACTGATTCTTGCCTTGGTGTGTATTCCAATTCTTGTTGGCAAAACCTGTAGCCACAAACCTATCATTTTGAATGGCATGTGTCACACTGACAGTGAAGACTAAAATGAAGTGTGTGTGCTGGAGCTTGAGACAGCAACAGCAAGAACAACTTAAAAAAAAAAACAAAAAACAACAACCCATATCAAATCCCAGCATCAGAATAATGCAACGATGAATTCATTTCAAAGGGCTGCTCAGTGTCTGACTTGGGGTCATTTCAAATCAGCAGTCACAGCTGTCACAGTCGGCTTCTATAAGACATGAAAGGAGCAGAAGAAATCCCTGCATGCACACACGCACACATACTTCATGTCACACGCTCATCAGGTATTCAGAGAGAAAAGAGAGATACATGAGTATATGCAAATATTTTCCCCTGGACACAAGTAAAGAAATGCTAACACCCTTAAAAACAAACACACACACATACAGAGTTACTTTCAAATGTTTGATGCATTTCTATATAGCAGTTTTATTATTTTCTCCTCTAAATAGCCTCTCTGTGACTGCAGTGGCTGCAGCTGTCTCTGTGTCATCATCCCAGTGTGTATGAGAAGGGCACGAGTCCTGGCTGTCAGAAAACCCCAAGTCAGCAGCTTTGCAGTTCTGACACCTTCTCCCCATCCAAATGGGGCCAGTGGGGGCACGCAGGGCCTGGTTCCAGCACAGGGATTTTAGGTGGATGAGAGCTGTGCCTCCTGCTACTGAAGTTCCTGTTGATTTATAAAAGGATGAAAAATCCATATCTCAGGTACCCGTGGGCAATATTTTTGATCTAACATGAGGTTCCAAAAGCCATCTGCACCTCTTGACAAAGATGGTAAGCTGCCTTTGGCATGGGGCAAGGCTACAAAAAGTTGATGTTCTACCCTAAGATAAGGATCATTATTCACTCACTGCAGAAGCTGTTGTTAAAAGATTCAGAAAGTTTACTCGAAAAAAATTCTCTCACTATTGAATATGGACTTGCTCTGATGACTTCACTGATGCACCTAACTGTCAACTCTGATGAGGTAACGTAGATAAAGGAATGAACTGAATGTTGCTCAGCTTTGTAGTCCTCTCATGTCCGTGGCAACTGGGTTGGGATGGTGGTTCGAGATAGGCAACACTTAATCAGGCTTAGGTGGAGGTTTGTGGGGAAGCCCAAGAAGACAGAGGTGAATCAGTCTGTTTTCTGACTATGCTGATTTTTCCTAAGTCCAGCGCTCCTCTCTTCTGCAATGATGGACATTTTGTGCTGGGCATAACACAGATCATAGATCTTTGCCAGGTGTACCTCGATCAGTCATGCAGCAGATGATCCAAAGTTGAGTGAAAGCATATTTTTATGTTCTCTTGAGTGAAAGAACACAACTGCATTCTAGACAAGATAGTTGACCCCACTGTTAAATTCTTTTTCTGTGTTTATCCAAACATGCCTATTGCCTGATTCAAACCACAAAATATTGTTACGCCTTTTTCTTATAAATAGTATAGTCACATATGGTCAGAACTCTTTCCTATATGTCCACTTAGAGACTGTAACCGAGTTACCCCAGATAAATACTATAACCATCCCGGTTTGTCACAGAGGGATGTTTTTCATCTCTCAAGTTTTGCTTCAGACCTCCTTTCAGATAATCAATATCTTTTCTGAAGTATATGTACTTGGTTACCTCTCATAACTGAAATATATTTTCCAGGTCTCTGCATTCCTAGAGATTGTTCCATTTTGGAAGCTCTTGTGCTAGACATGTCAGACACACATTGTTCAGAGAAGCCCACTTTTACCAAACTCTCCAGATGGGTCTTTACAACTACTGTCTCCCATCATTATTTATTTTCTCTGCTGATTCTTCTGTTACGCACATTGATTCTGTTTTTCTTTTAGTTAGTTGATAGAATTATTGAGTAGTTTTGTGCTCAAAACAGATTTATTGTGTGCTCAGTAAAATAACTCTCCTAAGATGATGACGGTTCTCTATTTGCAATTATTTTTTTAATGATATGCCAGTTGAGTGGGAATTTAATTTGTTAAATGAGGACAACGTTGATTTGTGTAGTTATCATTACCAGTTCTCTATCAACCAAATTTGTGAACTCACAAAAACTAATGTTAAGGTTTTTGATGGGACAAGATTTTCCATACTGTCATGTTGTTTGATATCAGTCACTTCACCATCTTCTTATACTTAATTGATTACAGAACTATTGAGAAGCTAAGCAGCCCAGCAGCCACATAGCATGGTATCTAGCCTTGTAAATATTTGCCCACATAGATTTGTTTTCTCCTGTGTGCTAGAATGTTTGTGGTATCCTGAAGCTTATTACACAGAAATCAAAATTAAACATTCAGTGTGGCATACACCTTGCCTGACATCAGATTTATGGGAGTTTGTGCAAATTTGTCACCAAGGCATCTTCCATGGTCTGTGCTGACAGGGCACCTTGCTTGTTTCTGAGCTCTATTTCTGAGATGGGTGTGGTGTAATGCCTTAGAATGAAACGCCCTTTGGGTGCCATTCTGTTACTTTATTATGAAATGCTTTAGGTAAGCACTTTAGACCATCTTTTGATCTTACACAGTTGAGGTAGTTGAGATGCTTGCTAGCCTCAGAAAGTTCCTCATTTCTTCTTTTAATAGTTTGTTCACAGAGATGCATAACCATTTGTACTCATATGATCCAACCATGTGGGCTCCGAATACTTCCTTACCTAGGCATCCAGCTTTTTATCCCATATACTAACACAGATACACTTACATGTCTTTGTGTATATCCCTGCTGAGGTAGTTTGCTGTCCAGACATGGCAATTAATCATGTAGGGACAGAACCTGCAGTCTTTCACAGAGCGAAGGAGATTGTATAGCCCTTCATTTGGGACCATTCATGTAGCAACTGGATGCAGCTCTGTGGTCTGTATTTCTTATACACCATAGGCTGCACTGCAGTTCCTGTGTCGTGAGCAAAAGAGACATATTCCTTTACCTTGATTTAAATATCCCCTTGTTAACCAAATACTGTAGCAATTGATTTAATAAAGGATTTACTGTTTTCCCAAATCTGTACAAGTAATGTTCAGTTGGGTCAGACCAACTGCTTCCAGCAGTGCCAACAGGGTAAAGAACAACAACAAAAAAAGTGGTATTACACAAATCATACTGCCCTTATTAAACAGTCTGGATCCTTGTGGGCCACTGTGTGGAGGAAGCTACTGAGACAGCTGCCCTCCTTCCTACTGCTGGGATATCTCTTTGGGGTCATTTTGGAAAGCACACTGTAGTCTCTGCAGTTCTTCAAGCTGGTCCTGGAGTCATGAGACTTTCAGGATTCATTAAATGAACACATTTTATCCTCATGAGAGCAGATAAAAGCCATAAAATTTGACCCCAGAACAATTTCAGAAATTCAACAGAGAAAAATGATGGTCACATTAGTATTTCAGAATGCTTCATTATTTTAGTTCCTGACTTTCGGTGCATGAATGCTTAGCAGAGGCAATATTATGGTTAGTCCCCAAGTGTCTCTGCTTCCCAACTATAAAACAGAGCGTGTAAAATTTTCCTACTTCATGGGGGATTGTCATCATAATTACTTTAAAGAATATGAGGTGTTCAGAGAGTGAGGAATCCAACAACTTGATCTAGACGTCTATGAAATAAAGAGATCTACATGAAGTAACTGGAACCTCTTCTTAATGGGGAAAACAATCACAGTCTGAGGAAGTTGTTAGAGCACTGGGAAAATGAGAACATCTGAATGTGCCATTGCAAGACTGAATATTGAGAGATCAGAAGGATTAAAAGGAAGCTGTTTACAGGGCTTTTTCACAGTTGTGGTAATAAGGGAATTGCATGAGAGCAGGAGAACTCTGCCCAGTGCTGAAAGACCCAAACGTGACTAGCGCTGGTCATATCTTCTTTGCTTTCACGTTCCAGTGCCACCACTGGCTGGCTGCATGCTTGGAGCAAGTCACACTGTGCTGAGACATCCTCTCCACTGGTGGCTCAGGGTAGCAGTGGCCTGGACAGCGAGATGTGAGGTTAGAGGCAGGCAGGTTAGATTAAACAGTGCCTAAAACTTTGTAAGCTCTTCATGGGGTTACAGTAGAAGATCAAAAATAAGACAATTTTAAGCCATAACATTGGCTAGAAAAATTTAGAAGAACATGTTATTTTAAAACTAGAGTGGATATAGTTGCTTATGGAAGACAAAGAATGGGCACAGGAGTAAATTGTTCTGATGCAGAGGAATATCACCCTTCATATCCCTGCAGTTAAGTGTCAGTGAGAGATGTCTGGTGGCCACAGAGTAGGGACAGAAACCGCCTAACTGCCTTTTTCACCTTGAGCTCTGCAGGGGAGCATCAGACCAGCCCTGGAGTCACCAGAGGATGTAGAGTTCTCTCTGGGATCCGATGGCAGGATGTGTGGGAGTGGTACGTATCTGTATCAGATTGGATATTAGGAAACATTTCTTTACCATGAAGGTGGTCAAGCACTGGAACAGGCTTCCTAGAGAGATGGTTGATGCCTCTTGCCTGTCAGTGTTCAAGAAGCATTTGGATAATGTCCTCAGTAATATGTTTAAACTTTTGGTTGATCTTGAATCGATCAAGCAGTTGGGCTTGATCTTTGCAGATCTCTTCTAACTGAACCATTCCAATTTCTGATTTTCTAGTTTATTTAGCCTTTGATCATTCTTCGGAAAGCAAGTAGTGCCTGGTATGATGTGCCTTTTGGAACATGGGAACAATGGCAACTGCAATGGGAACTACAATGAGAACAAATAATGTGCTTTACCTCAGCCAACGGGGAGAAACTGTGTGGCCTCTGCTGGCCTGGGCGGCATCAGGGCAGACAACACATGCTGGAAAGCGTAGTGAGGACACTGCAGAGTGCCTGCAGTACACTGTAAAGGTATTTAAGCAAACCTGGTTGTTGCCGGATAATTCAGTAGCTACTTCGGTGATACACAGCCATTACAGGTCTGGATTCCTGAGCAGCTTTCCTCTGCCTGTGACACACTCGCTTCTTTGTTCCCTCCATTCCCATTGTTGCCATCTGATGTTTAATATTTAAACTCCACGTTCCCTGGGCAGGGCCCATTCTTTTCATCTGTGTTTGCACACTGGCTAAGACGGTGAGGTACTGGTCCATGACCAGGACTACTGGGTACTATGCTAATGATTATAATGGCAGTAATTAATAATGCTTTATTCTTTGATCTCTGGGCTTGCAGAGGCAGTCAGTTGCTGCAATTGTTCTTTGCCCTAAGGCTAAGCATGTAGTCAGGTTGTTTCTTTGGCTATCTGATAGTTTGATCTCTGTGCCCCCTCCTATGTACCAATCCTACCTTCAGACTGGCAGACTAAAGGCCCTAAGATGATTTTGAGGGCAACTGGCCAGGCTGCATTTGGATCAGCTCCTTCCATTGGGAATGGCTTGTGTTCTCGTTTGGGTTTTGCTGTTCTCAGTACTTGCACCAGCTCCACAAAGAGGTGTCCACGCTGCTCTGCTCTGCTACTGCCTTCTCGTGACATAGCAGCGTTTTCTACACAGATAAATATATGAATTAGTTATGGAATGCTCTTATTTCCAAGTGATTATATCTATACACAGCTTCTACTGGTTGACTGGGGATTTCAGGGAGAGAAATCAGAAACAAGTGATATCTTAAAATATGAATGACTAACCTGAACATCTCAGGAGAACCAGGGAAGAAATCTGAGAGTATGGAACAGTATGGATTCATTTATCATGACATAAATCATAGATGTATGCGTACAGCTTCTGGGTGCATAATCAGGGAAAGCTGTATGTCAGTCCTGGAAATGTTGATGGAGATGGCATGAGTGCCCTGTGCAGACATAACAGACAGACGGAACCCGAGCAAGTTGCTTCTCCCTTTACATCTTGTTTCCCTAACAACAGAAATCATGAAAATGCTAGCTGCACTGGGAATGGGTGGATTATTTGCCTTTCCCTCTCCTCTTTTTCATTTAAAAAGTAATTCCAAGATCATTACTTGTCTCTCACAAATTGGAAAGGCTCTGACCTGGCCTGCTAGGTAGCTGAATGTTATCCTTAACCAACTGTGCCTCTGAGGGCTGAGTGGCTGGGACAAACCAGCTAAAGACAGCATGGATAGCTGGGGTCCTAAAGAGAGGTTAGAGATAGCTGTGGCTTCTTCTCCCCAGCAAGAGCTCTAAGACTTTCACTAGGAGTGGTGTTGTACCATCATCCTGGAAGGCTTCTGCAGCTGCAGTACTATTCAGATCCCCTTACACCAGAATGTCACTAGGAAGCAGACTGTGAGGAGGTAGGAGTCTGGAAAAATGACAGCTGAACACTCCTAGCCTTTATTCCAGGCTCTGTAAGAATCCAGGCCACCCTGAACAGCCTAAATACTGCTCAGGTCTAAAGGGGAAACTAAAACAGTCCCATTGGAAGGGTTGCACTAAAACAGCAAAGATGGAAACTTCATTCCTCCAATGAGGCCCCAGGAGGCCAGGGAATGGCCTGGAGAGGCAGGAGTAAACATGCAAGGGTGTTAAAGAATAGAGCAAGTGAGCTAAGCCAGCTTTTGGTGACCTGCCTAAGCAAACAGCTTCAACAGAGATGTCAGAAATGGGGTGTTTGTGCTTGTGTAAGAACCAGCTCAGAGCTATGGTTATTATCATCTACTGAATTGGACAGAGCATGGTAGAAAGTAAAGACTGATCTCTTCTAACTTAAGTATGTGACCTATCTAAAAATGATTGATTTTTCCTGAGGACTTGCTGAGTTTTCGAGGTTATTCAACAAGACTTCAGCTGCAGTAGCGGAAAGGACAGAAGTGCTATTGCAGCAAACCCATCTGTTCATCTTGGAATTTCAGAGTAGGTCATATTTGACACTACGCTTCGATTTTCTTGTGAGGTCTTTTGAGGTGTTTGCAGGTACTTTGTTACATCCAGGTCCCATTTTGCTTGGGGAAAAGGTTTCAGGCAGTGAAGGCAATCAAAGATTTCCTTTCTGAATTTTCATACTCCCATCCCCTCCTCTTGGCAAAGCAGTCAGTACCTCTAGCAATGGATTCAGCGTTTGCTTTGCAGATGAACTGTGGGAAGAGAGCTGAGGCCCAAACATCTCATCCTGCCAGATCCTTGCTGGCTGGACTCCTTATGTCTGCAAAAGAAGGAAGATCAACATAAAACATCTGAAAAGCAGGACTTGGAACAGTCAATTTCTTCTGAATACTAAACTCCAGGGAGTTTCTTTTCCAAGCAAGATGGGGCAGCATAGGGACGAGCTAGAAATCTTTAGTTCCTTTTTATTAGTGCATTAGCAAGAATCATCCATTAGCTCATTCTCGTCTTGCTGCTTCGCTTAATGGGTTTCAGATACACTCTGATGTCTACCCTGAGACTAACTCTGACCCCTTCTGATCTCTTGCCTGTCCTCCAGATCTGCTGCTTGCAGCTAGGAACAGAGTGAGGTCTTCCTGCAATCCTGGAAGAACTGAACTATCCAGATGCATTCAAATGCTAGTAGGCAAATGTCTTAAAAGGGCAGAATAATCCTGATGCGGGGTTACACCATCTCATGCAGAGCTGTTCATTCTTGCGCTAGATTGATGTTTCACTCCCATTTTCTTTTGTCTAATGCAGCATTCAAAGTCCTTCCCTTTTCATCAAGAGGCTGTGGTATTTATTATGAACACTCAGACTAACTGCTTAGGAGGCAGTTAATGAGCATGTAGTAAACAAGCAAGAGCCTGTGTAAGCAAGAAATGAAGATAATTCTTTATTCACCTCGACCACAGAATCCTGAGTCTCTGAAATCTTGGCAATCCCCAGACTTGGGGTTCCTCCTTCCACCAGGATGAGACATTAGCTAGTGTATCGAGCAATTACATAGGGTATTTTTTCTGCAGAGCCGTGACATCATGCCTGGCAGCTCCCCAAGGCACCAGATCTAATTACCTGAGTCACCAGCAAAGGGAAATTGCCAAGGGGCTGTCACTGAATTCAGCTCTGGTGAATGCAAGAGCTGAAAAAGCCAAGTGAAATGGCTGACAGCAGACAGGGGGAGGGAGAGGGGAGGAAAGGAGCAGCAGCAGTTCCTTGTCAGAGGGATGGAAGGAGAACTGGATGCAGAAAGGAAGAAAGAAATCCAAGAGAAGCAGATAGGAAAGAACCATAGGGGAAACTCTGAAGGGAATTTCCAAGTATTCCGTGTGTCCCAGCTAGTAAATTATCAGAGCCACTAGACTGATACAGGCCAAATGCTTTCTAGTATACAATTTAAAAATTAATCACTGTAGGTGGAACCAATGCCCTTTTCTTTCATGATCCCATCTGGAACCTCAGGTTCTAATTTGCTTTGTTTTTCAGCTTTCTGCTAAAGCTGTTTTCAAGGACTGAGAAACTGACCTTGGTGCTTGCCATTCCCTGCCCTGGGTTGTTCCTCTTTGCAGCTGCAATATCTTCCTTGCCTGGAGGAGTTTGCGAGGAGTACAAGGTTCCTCTGGAACAGGCACGTGGAGCCTTGTTTTCATAACCTGGCCTCTGGAGGCTCCTGTTAATTACTTCACCAGAATTCTTATATATGGCAGCAAAATGAAATTCCCCCAGCATGGGGATGAAATATAGGCCTCTGTTGCCTAAGGAGCCAACTTCGAAGTGATGACTTTAACTCACAGACAAGCATGCCAGCTGATCCTGATATCAAAACTCTGGCATAAATAGATGCTGTGCACAGATCACATCTACAAAACTGCAGATATTCACAAGGAGGATTTCACTTGCTTGTGGCATCAACAGTTACAGTCACAGAAGGAGACTTCATGTGCTGTGCATAGGCAACACACACAGAATTAGAGAGGAACACGAGTGCACACACAGATGGAGCAGGTAAGAGAAGCAAGCAGAGTTCGTGAGCCACAGAAACACACTGAGCACAAACGTGTCTGGAAGTACCATGCACACACAAAAGCTATTAAGATGTAGATGCAGGCTCATTAATCTGAGATGTTTTACAAACCTTATTCCCTAGCTTTCATAGGGGATTTAGGTGATAAATGAGGCCATTTTGAGATCTGGCAAAATGCCGCCTTCCTCAAAGCATACGATAGAATAAAATTCTTATATAATGTGTAAAGCACCAGGAGGAGGGGGCCTCATCAGGAAGAAACACGTGTCGCATGTAAACTATGGGCTTTATCTCTGCTGCTGTGTGGTTGTGCGAGTCTGTGGTGTGCGTGTGCTGTGGGGTTACAGCCGTGGCCGTCTGAACTGATCTGCGTGTCAGATAGGGAGAGAAGGGACCTGTGAATGTGGATCTCTTACCTGCCCCCATCCCCAGGTCGGAAAACTTGAATTGGGTGACCTCCAGGGTCTACTACAAAGGTTATGGGTTAAGCGGGAATAAGGGCCTTAATTTATCATGGGTGGGTTGGGGAGTTGTCTAGCAATAAAGATACCCTGTCAGCATCGTGACCTTTGGTTTGTTTTCGTGAACTTCTACTACCAGCACCCCAGAGGTTTAGCAGAAATGTGAGGTACGAGCAGATACGTGGGTACCTGTATTATATTACTGTCATGTTCACCAATTGTAGAACCATCTGCTAAAAACATTTACATTATCTCTTTTCCTCTTCCCTCCCTTCCTCTGCTAATTCCCAGAGGTCTGGGCACTCAGGGGCATAGCATTTAGTCTTATGGAGGATTCCCTCTGCCCCCTTACACACTCATACAGCTTTGAATGGATGCTACTGACAAAGAGGATGTTCCACTAGCCAGTGCTGCTTGATCTCCTACAGACTCACTGCACTCCTGAAACCGTGCAGTATCCTTGTGACTATTTGGGCATGAAACTGCAGGCCTGTGAGCTGTCTGGGCACCACTGTGCTGTCTGCCCTCCTGCCTCTCTGTGCCCGCACTAATGTGGGCTGCATTTGTTTATCCAGCCATTCCTTTTCATAAAATGTACTGCCTGAGATTTTGTCTGAGATTTTACTGCCTGCAAATGCTACAAATTGGGCTGCAGCTCATCACAGGGTTAAAAAGGTATCAAGGGAGAGAGATGTGCAGGTAGCACAATCACATCATCTTTCTTTCCTTGTGAGAGCAGTCCAAAGAGGAATATTTTTTTCTCTCACCGAGCAGAATTTATCTGACTAAGACTTCAGATAGGCAAGATTCAGACCTGAATCACTACAGTCTTTCTGTTGGATATCTCCCTGAAGAGTGAAAAAAATGATAACTTTATCCTTCTGTAAAGCTATTGCCAAAGAATTATGATGGGTGAGAGGGTTGATTTATTTCTGTAAGATTACCTGCCCCCACCTCACTTTCTGATAATCATTTCCATGTCTCAAGTAACTGACCTGTGTAATACAGCAGTCTGACTTCCCTCCTTTTCCCTGGGCATACTATCCGAGCTGGATTTGTGAAGTGCATTTGCAGAACAAGGTACACACAAGCTCCCCTCCCCTGGGTGAACCCAGGTTAACCACTGCTCATAGGAAAATGCAGCTCATGGGCATCTGCACAAATGGTCACCCAGCTACCAGGAACTCGGACACAAAGCTGACATCAGGCTGCCTAAGAAAGGAAGCACAACGCTGGCGCAGCGTGAATGCAGCAGGGCACCACACTGTGTGGTGAGCTGAGTATGCACTGAGAAATTATCTGGGTGTGTGGGGTGACAACTCAGGCAAGCCAACCTGCCAGCTCTAACAGGATCACGAAACAGCACAGGGCTCCTAAACCATGTCTCGTGGGCTGTGGGAGCTGCACGGCTGCCGCAGCACGGAGCTCACCTCACAGGGCTTTACTGTGCTTCTTTTGTCACACTGAGGCTGGGTTTGTTTTGCATTAGAGAATGCTCATCACATGTCACCTCATTTGAATTCAGTGCCCCAGCACAGCGGCGTCTGGGTCCTGAGCAGGTCCTTGAGGCATCGCTGCCGCAACAACAATGCCAATAATGATAATAACACAAGGGGAAGATCACAAGTGCAGCTCAGAGTACTTGCTTCTAGCCTTCAATGGATCAATACTCTGACCTTCAAAGTCAGGGTACATTCATCTACTGAAGATCTTTTTAATACTTATTTGGAATTTTAATGTATTCTCACACTGGTCCTCTGCAGCTTTAGCAATTAGGCTGTGGCAGCAGGGTATCCACATGGTTTGGCTGCCGGAGAGATTCAAAACAGCTTCTGTATAGGCTTCTGAAAGCTTTGCACTGCTTCTAAAATGGCCGCTCTGTAACATACGTATCATGGAAGGTCCAAATAACGGTAGTGGTTAGGGATGTGTTCACAGTGGTTCACTGACAGCAGGGATATGTGTGGCTGCAGAGATCAGCACAGCACAAGGGCAGCCCTCACTTGCATGGGGCCCTGCTGCTCTCAGAGCAGCACGCCAACCCTGCAGATCCCTGTATCTGTTGCACAGCCCCAGCAGGCTGACCCAGTTTGCCAAGGATCCCCCATAGCAGGGCTGGAGTGCAGAGCACTGCGCGGGGCTCAGCCTGGCTGCCTCTGGCAGTGTGGCACAGGCTGCATCTCCAGGGCACCTGCTCAGCACCTGGAGTGGCTCTGGAGGTCACATCTTACATTTTGGAGATTGGTAGCATGGTCTCAAGGGGAAGACAAAATGGCTGTTGCAGGTATTTGCATATATCCCTATTTATGTGTAGCATTTTAGGCACTGGTGCTGTGCAGCACAACCTGTGCGTGCATAACTGGAGCCTGCTTTAAGCTTCAGTGCACACAGCAGCATGCACTTGGCCTTTTCTCCTTTACAGCCATGCTCGTCCCTGACTCGGCACTGCCAGCGGTGTGTTCCCACAGGCCGTGGGGTTTCCCAGCCGAGCCCCTGGCTCCACAGTTTCCCTGGAGCAGAACCCTGACTTGAGCCTCCTGCTGCAGGCGGGCAGTGGGACGGCCACAGCACAGCTTCTCATGAGAAATCCCCCTGAGCTGCTGTAGCCCAAGCAGGAGGTGTTCCCAGCCCCCCCCAACCTCTTGCCCTGGGCTCACACGGGGCTTTCTGTGGCAGGCACAGGGCACCACAGCGGGCAGATGTTCAGCACTGCGTACACAGCCTCCTTCCTCCTTTTGGAAGATGCAGAACATGTGCCCGTGGCTGGGTCTGCGGTGTTCCCAGGAAGGCGGCATGCACGGGTGAGGAGATGGGGAGGGAGCAGAGCACAGGGAAAAATTGCCTTTCTGCCATGTAAAATCTGTCCTCCCTCTTCCTCCCTTCCCCCCCCCCCCCCCCTTCCTTCACATTTTGATTTCTCCACATCTGTGCAGAATTTCAGGCACTTGGGGCTCCCAGGAGATAGCGTCATTTTTTGTGTTAGAGATGCTTATTGAATTTGACAAACGATGATTTATGACAGGGCAACCCGCACAGGGTGCGGGGGGGGGGGGGGGAATCTCAGCTCCTCGTCACGGCCCAGGGATCCGCTTCGCTCCTGTCCCAGCTCCCCGCCCGCCTCTCATTGGACTTCCAGGCAGATGAGACTTGACAGATGCTGGGAGCGTGTAGTGTGGCTGAGGGGGCTGTGGGAGAGACAGCAATGGAAACAAAAGGAGCAGGATGCGGGGCTGACCTCTCACTGCCTCTGCCTTTAACTTGTGACCACACCTCTAGCACCTAGCTGGACTCTCAGAGGAATAAATTAGCTTCAGCTGTCTCGGTAGCCTGGATTTGAATCCAGCTTTGCTGAATTTTCTGCGCAGTCATGACAGTCTACACTCAGGTTTTAAGCCTCATTTGCTGTCTTCTGGGCTAATGGAGGGCTGGATCTACTGGGTAGAATGTATCCAGCTCTGCAGCAGTCCTTTGCTACTATGTCCTCTGGCTACCCTGCTCCCCTGGCACACCTTTGCCCTCCAGCACTCTTGCTGCTCTGGTTTTGCTTCCCCCCAGCTCTGTCCTGCCGCAGATGCAGAGCATAGTTGGAATGGCTTCTGATCTTGGAATCCTGGCAAACCAGCCCTGGGCAGAGCCAGTGTATCTGTTTGAGGACCATGCTCCTGCAGCCCTGAAGGCAAGGAGTTACAGTGCAAAGACACCTGAGAATCTGTGCCCAGATCCTGCTGGATGCAGCAGGGCATGTGAAGCCCAGCTTAGAATCAACTCAACCTGACCTGATGGGTACTTTCAAGCCAAGCAGGTGCCTTCCCTGTCTGTGAGCACTGTGGAGCTTCTCAGGCCCAGGCACTACAGAGATGCAGGAAAGGCAGCTCACACTTGGCACTGTGCCCTGGCCAGCAAACCCTCCCAAACCAGAGTGCTGGGAAGCACAATGTGCAGACGCTCAAGTGCTACTCTGGCTGGGTTTGTGCATGGCAGCTGGGTATCCCTGCCCCACACATCCTGTGGGCCCCGCACTCATGGGGCTTTCCATGTCTGATGGATATCCAAGCCCCCTCACCCTGGGTCATACAAACCTGGCATAGAGTTCTCCTCCCCGCACCTCCTCCCCCATGACAGCGGTGTGGGGTGGGGTAGGAAGGACTATGGGAAGGCCCTGCTGTGCCGGCAGGGAACCGGCCTGCGAGGGGAGGCTGGGCAGCACATGGCCACTCCAGATGGAAGCCATTAGCTGGGAATGCCTGTGATGTGGTCTGCAGCAGTGTAAACAAGAGCTATGAATTATCCAGCACCTTGTAAGCAGGGCTGGAAAGGATCCCCTGCTATCTTCACCTTCCCTCCCTCTTTTGCTATCTCCCTCCTTCTTTTCACCTCCTCTCTTGACTCCCCATGTTACTATAGATGTTTCTTTATTTCCACGTATGATGAAGCGAGGACACACTTTCTCCAGTGCTCCTGCTTTAAACCTGTGATACTATTCAGGAAAGTGAGAGTTGGAGAGGGGCTCAGCCCTCCCAAAGCACCCCTGAGCTCAGCCAACCCCCAGCCAAGCCACCATGATGCTTGACTTGCTGGGAGCCGCCTCTCAAGTGCCCTGACTGCAGCTCTGACTCCCTTGTCTAGTCTCTGTCCCTCTGCTACTGT
Organism: Perdix hodgsoniae; assembly: GCA_035772895.1. Taxonomy (NCBI): domain Eukaryota; kingdom Metazoa; phylum Chordata; class Aves; order Galliformes; family Phasianidae; genus Perdix; species Perdix hodgsoniae. Next base: position 1,369,137 of record JAPSGF010000001.1, on the reverse strand, counting down.
CCTTCATGAAGGGATATTTCATCAGCCTGCTGACTGTCCAGAATGATCCTATATTTGGTCACAGGGGCTGAAACACAGCTTACAGCAATGCCTACAAAGTATCCCACCTTCAGGCTCCAAGATTCTGCCTGCACGAGGAGCAGAGGAAATGGCTGAGGAGCTGGTGCTGGGCAGAGGTCTCCCTTTCTTGGCAGGTGCTGATGGAGTGGCTGAACTGGCTATGTTGGGTGCTCCTCTCTGTTATCTGCTGCTTCCTGAGACAGCAAAATTGAACCATAGACATGTTTCTGTGTCTCAGTGATCCCATCTTGAAGCTCAAGAAACTATAAATACTAGGATCTTTTTGCTTGTTATTGAAATGTAGCTATTTCTGTCAAGGAAGGAGGAAGTTATTTAACAGAGCACTGCAATGCTGTATAATGTCTGAAGTAGCAGCATGATGCATCCAGCCATGTGTGATAAGAAAAATTTAGGAAGCAAAATGAAATTGCTCAAATGGAAGTACAAATTAATAGCACAGTACTCAAATAGGGCCATGCATTCTTTCAGAACCAGGAAAGGAATTTTATTTTTTAAAATGTGTCTTCCAGCTATGCTATGTGCCTCCTGCAGCCATGTCTGTGGGATCTTGCCCCACTGCCTGTTGCCCTCACAGCACCCCACCCTGCAGCATCTGCTGCCTCACTCTCCTCCAAGTAGGTGTCACCCATCAGACACCTGAGTCTGAGCCCCAGTGGGAACACTGTCAGAGATTAGACAGCTTCAGAGAAAATGTCACCGGTGACTGCATGTCTGTTCCAGCAATAGCAAATTATGAGTTTGTTTTGTTTTAACCAGCCAAATGCAGAATATCTCCGTGGCAGAGTCACTGTAGCTCTCCAGCCCCCGTGTTGGGGTAGATGTCATCTCCCCAGGATGTTGTATGGGGTATGGTGGGCCCCCCGCAGCGATGCATGTCCCAGGAAGCAAAGCAGCTTGGTGGCAAAATGGCTTTTGATGTAATCTGATATGGATGGCAGTACCTCAGAAAGCAGATGTCAGGAGAAATAAGCCCTGGCCAGCTGGACTGGTGCACGAGTTAGACAGCCGCCTAATGTCTGTTCCCTACCACCTCCAGGAGGGTGTCTTTGCTAATAGGGCTTCTTCCTGTCAGCAGCCGTTCTCAGTTTCTTGAGCAGCAATGAAGCTGAACAGCTTTGGGGAAAAAACGTAGAGGAGAGTGGGCAGCAGTCCAGACCTTTCCCAGGGCTCTTGCAAGCACATCTAGAAGTTTCATGTTTTGGAGTTGCTCCCCGGGTCCAAGAAAATTTCAGTCATTGCATCCTGCAGCATATCCCTGGCCAGGTGGGTTGCCGGCATTCTGTCCTCTGAGGTTTCACCAGGTGGGCGCTGCCAGGACCAGACTTCACAGACAGACATTCCCACTCGATCTGGTAACCTCGTGCTCATGTTTTCAGAGATTCTGGGGACAGAGCAGATCGTCTTCTCTGGCTTTTTACATAATGTGGGCCCTGATTTTAATTCAGATGGGACATACCCTATTCGTTTTCACTTTCAAAGATAATAAGGATGAAGTCTGTCTTTGCACAGTGCTAGTATTTAAAGCTGGAGGAGCCCTAATTGGTCTCATTTCATGTGTCTCCGGGGGACCGGCAGAGCATCATTTCCTTTATGAAGTGCAGCTGTAACTTCTAAATGATTCAAAAGATGGCATTTCCACTGCTTTCCTGGAAATAACTTCTGCTTCTGCAAAAAGATCTTTCTTAGCTTCTCCACTATTCCTAGGATTAGCTATGCAAGTACAATAACTAAAACATCAGAAAATGTTTTCACCCTACAAGACACTACCAGCTTTGCTTGCGTCGACTTTCAGGGTTTCGTACAGCTTTTGTTGCCTCCAAACCTACCTCAGTCTTACTTTATAGTGTCTTTTCAGGAATAAAATCCCCACATCTGTGAGTCCAATACTTTCCTCCCTCAGCCCTCTGGCAGGGTATGCCAGCAGTCAGCCCTGCTCCCAGCCCCACGCCTACCTGCGCCCAGCCCCGCTGCCCTGGCAGCCAGCAGCTGCTGCCGCCCGCTGGGTGCATCAGTGCCAGAGGTACAGTCTCCATAGCAACGCAGCTTTTTGTTTTTCCGAGGAACACTTTCAAAAAAGAGACAAAGCACATCTGGAGCTGCAGCAGCAGTTGTCCTCCCCACCCAGCCTGCAGAGCCAGCAAGAGCCGGTGCCTTGGATTTTGTAGGCTCGGGGCTGGATGTACAAGGAGAGGGGAGGGGAGCGTGTGGGATGCAGGACAGAGGTGCAGTGCAGGAGGGATCATTATTTGCTTATGGGGTGTTTGGGTTCATTTGCTTGACTACTGTCATACAAAGGGCTTCACATTGGAATACCTCAACTTCATCAGCCTTCTGTGTGTTCTCTGCCTGCTGTATGCTTTACTGAATGTTTTAGCAGAACTCGTTTTTATCTCCCTCATCTGTAAAGCCAGAGTATCTAAGTGTCCCTATGTCAACTGCATGGCTTAGAGGGTAGAGATCGACAGCCTGATATATCATGGTCAGTGCTTGGAAAAAGTTCTTTTGGTATGGTATTATTTTCATTTTCAATGTCTAGTGCAAGCAGTAAGCATGTTGCTGCTGTGTGATAAAGCCTCTCACTGTAGCACTGTGAACACATAAGTTATCACTCAGGAGAGCTGCTTCTGCCATGGGGCCATACATAGCCCATGTTGGACTGTACTTGTCTTCTTCACTTGCCTTGACTCCTTATGGCATTGCCCATCAGGTAATTTTTTGCTCTGTTCTCTGAAAGCAGAGCAGATCATTCTTTCCTTCTTTTTCTCTTTCCAGCTTGTGTTGCCTGCAGCCATTTTAGCAGACAATTTAAAAGGGAGGTGATAGTGGCTGGATGCATCCGTCACAGGAAAAGGCAGAGGAATCAGGCTGTGTGCCATCAACCTCTAACTTCAGCAAGAGGGATGTGGGAAAAAGCAAAGCCCAAACCCAGCCAAATAAAGCTGGCCTGCAAAAGACCTTCATTCCTGAGGAGTTTTTGAATTAAATATTGGCTAGAGCTGGACAGATTCCACTGAAAATGACTGTCAACTGGATTTAAAAAACAGGCTTTCATGTATATGTTTTTTATGTTTTTTTCCCATTGTCTGTTGATTTCCCCATAGACAACTGGGAAATTAGATCTTTTGCTGAACACTTTTGTTCCTTCTTACTTGGCAGATGGGGATTTCTGAATGTGACTTGGAGCAAGACGGCCATCAATCCAGTGGCTGAGTGGTCGGTAGGATGGTCCCCAGCCTCCTTGGGCAGTTGAAAGCACCAGTGCCTCTCTTCTTTATCTGGATGCTTGTGACTGGAAGGGAGTGCCTGTGGCACTTGTCCTGTTGTAGTGATACTGCTGGAGTCCTACTGCCCTTCATGTGGACAAACCAGTCCTGACTTCACTGAACTTCCACTGTAAAAAGGGGTTCATATCTTAACTTCGCCCTAAGAATGCCATTTTCAGTGTACAACGGTAGCCACAGATTACAGAATTGTTTTGGTAACTTACCTACTTCAAACGTTGGGCTAGGAAATGAGAATTAGTCCCTCCTGGGGGCACAACGCCCTTATTACACTGCATTGAAGGAACTCAGATTTCTTTGGAAAAAAAAAAAAAAGGAACAACTAAAGCCACCTGAATCCTTCTGTCTGGAAGAAAGCCTGACAGAGACTTGGAAAGGGCAACTACAGTATTTCTTGAAATTACTGAAAGTAAATGGTAATAAGGGACAGCTGGAAATAATGAAATCATCCACATGTTTGTATGTGCCATCTACATTGACCCAGATTGTATGCCTATGGCCAGAAAGTAAAAACAGATCCCTTACAAGCATCCTTGCATTCCATACCATTGTTGCACTACAGATTCATTTTAATGGTACCCAGAAGTGCCACGAGAAGCACAAAAGGATGCATCTGTACAGGACATATCTGCCATTGTTGGTGTTACTGCATCACTTAAGAGATCCTGGAGTAAACTTCTGGCCTTGGACTTGACTTCTTGTCAGGATCAGCAGCACACAGTACTGTTACTCAACCATTTCTGTGATGCTGTAGGTCTTGAGTGCTGTTGGTTGTCTGTGTTACTGCTTGATATAACATTAGGTGAGAAGCATCTCCGCCTAGATTTGGCTGGCAAAGATAAATAATCTTCCACAGCTCAGCATGGTATGGTAGGATCTACAGGGCAATTCTGAATCCCTCCTGATATCTCACTAGAGCAGCTTTTGCTGAGCAGTCCTGGCCATAGACCTCCTTTCCTTGGTGAAGGCACCTCTGTGGTCATCTGCTGTCTAATCTGCTGATTCATTTCAGCAACTTGGGTTTAAGTGAGCAAACAAGGAGGAAAAGTGAGGAAGGACTGACAACATTACCCATAGTGCCGTAATGTTCTGCCTGTGGGAAAACCAGGCGTCTGATGATGCCTAAGTGTTCTTGCTGTTGTTTCTCTCTTTCCAAAATCTCTTGGTACGTAAACTGTTCCCTGGGATGTGGAATAAAGTGTAAAGTCATTAGCAGCTAAAGTATCTCACCTGGAGAAAGTGAGACAAACATAGAAATATCATTTCTTTGAGCTTGCCTCACTTGCTACGCCAGGTATTTTTCAAAATATGGGAAGTCAGAAAAGTGTAGTGACTTAACTGTCTATAAATCACAAGTCAGAACCTAATTAATAAAGACCTCATGGCAAAAGGTGATCTGAGACACAGTTTGAAGGAAGTCTGGTTCATGGTATCCTCCTAATAGCACGTAAGACATGTATTGATTCTTCCAGAAGGAGAGCAAGTGGGAAATGAAGCCATTCAGAGGACTGTGGGCAGTACAATAAGGCCTGACCTTTCTGGTGGGGGGGTGAAAGAAAAGCTGATCTTTCACATACTGAAACTGTTTTTCTTTATACAAGACTTAAGTGTGTGTCTGATATTTTATTATCTCTTTGAGTACCTAATCTGAGCTCTGAGGAGCGGGGAGACCACAGTTACGATTAGATTACTTTTGGTTTCCAGCATAGTAGGGGTGGCATTAGATGGCTGTTTTGAAGCTTATCCTTCATTCTCAACATCCTGACTTGTAGGAAAGTACTGGGAAACAGCTACTGAGAGTAGAGAAGTCAGTGTCAGGGCACAGTGTGGGCTGATGTTTCCCAGAAGGCTGGGGTGTAGGGACCAGGGGTAGTGTGGGGAAGGCAGAGCCCTTCCCATCACCCAGCCAGGAGCTGGGCATATGGCCGGCTGGCGGGCAGCCCTGGGCATTGGGCACCTCCATATGGATGGTGATAGATTGAGGGTGGGTAGGCAGGGCAAGGCTATGGCAGTTGGAAATTGGTGTCCTGTGGCATCTCCGGTGAAGGGACTGATGGCCCTATGGGCTGAAATGGGGTCCTGGCCATGAGCAGGGTAGGTGGAGCACCAGGTGAGGGGACCAGGGCCCTGTGTGAGGTTGTCAAGTGCCTGGGACTGGACGTGGGTTCACGGAGAATGCTCCCACTCTTCTTCATGCTGAGTGAATTTGATATGAGCTAGTTAATTACATTTAAATCTTTTATGCACTGTAAAATGTACCCCTGGCACCTTTACAGTGAAGAGAGCTATCGGTGATGTTCATACAGCACCAAGCAGAATCACAAAGTTGCTCAAATTAGATGGGAGAGCTGATTTGGGTCAGGAAAGGAGCAATGTTAGGTGTGTGCATTTAAAAGAGAGAGTAAGTAGTCCAGTGAGAGAGCTACATGAATGCGACTATATTGCTTTTGGAACTAGGGCTGATTTAGATCCCTCTTAACTGCTTAATATGGTGGACATCCCTCAGAGGCTTCAGTTTACACTTTTAGCTGCACGCTCCCCTAGGCTGCTTTAAAGTGCTTCTGGCACGGAAGAAATATTCCCTCCTGAGTCACCCCCTTCACTGCAGAGTGCCACAACCTCGAGCCCTATGTGGAGACACTGAAGACCAGCACAGATACTTTAGCAACATCCCCCCACTGAATCAGAAATTGTGCATGACAGTTCCAGAACTCCAAAATATGTAGCCCTAATTGTATTCAGCCCAGTCATGCACATTATCTATGTTTTCCACTGTCTTCTGTCCAGGGTACGGTGTGTGTGAAATTCTTCAGCCTCTTGTTTTGACTGGAGGAGGCCTAGCCATTTGCAAGCTAAGAATAGCTTAAATGTAACTGTCAACAGAAAATATATATATATATACATACATAAAAAAATTAACTGCTAGTAAAAGAATGTAAAAAATGGAGCATGTAAGGAAAATATTTTGGCATTTCGTTGGTACAAATACCCAGGCTCCCTAACCACTTTCAATACATAATCTAGATTTACTGCCTCTTTGAGATGGCTGAAGTGGGAGATTCTTTAAATCTAGACAAGACTGACCATAAGCATGAATTGTACAAATCCAGAGTTACAATTTTATGGCCTGTGTGAACACTTTTAACTATGTGCTTTTGAGATTTATTGAGGTTCTCTATGTTTGAAGTGTTTTTGTGAAGAAAGTTAGAATGTCAGTTAAAAACATGAAAATTATCCATAAATTCTCTTCGTTTTTGGGAGGTCAAAGGGAAAAAACTGTTGGCTTTCATTTCTCCCCTTTCCTCCCCCCAAAGAAGAGCAAAAATTCCCCCTTAAAGAAAAATCAGTATTTTTTTCCTCATCTTTTCACCTGTTTTTTAAAGTTGATTCAACTTGATGAAGGTTACCAGGCCAAAACTGTAGACCTGGAGGATGAAAAATGTCTCAGCTGCACACACAAGGAAAATGCAAGTAGTGACAAAACAAACTTCCCATGTGTGCTGCTTCCCATTGGCATTGTTTTCATTCATGCAGCTCTCAGCTTCCTAGGCTACAGCATGGAGTTAGTTAGGAGTTGGATGGAAACCCTGCAGGTGATTTCAAGGGAGACCTATAACAGCGATCACCTTTCAGCCACGTTATGAAGACCTGAACTTATGACTTAAATAGAAGCCACATCTACATCCTTCCAGTGCAAGGAACCATATTTCAGACCCGCCTCAGATCACCTCCCACCCTCTCTGTCTCAGATTCCTGCTGAGAATGACTGCAGAATTATGGAAACAGCAAGACAAGGCATTTCGTGTTGTATTTCTGATATGTGCGAAAACGCAGAGAATGAGAAATGTCAGGAGTAAAGCCAGCCTTAGGAGATATCCTCTTCTCAGACAAAAGAGATTTGGAAGTACAACCACCTTTATTTTAATGCTTTTCTGAACACCCCTGAATCTCTTGATGCATGGGCCATCACTAATGTGATCAAATCACATTCAGTCTGTCTGTGGATTTCTAAAGCACCTATCACTGTCGTAGCTGGGTGACAGATTACAAGAATTAGAAGAGACATCACTGCAGTTCCATTTATACCCTATTCTCTGTCCCCCCTAAGGCATTTTAAGATGGATTCTCTGGTCTCTGCTAAATTTGCTTTGCAGTGCTTATGGAGCATAGAGAGAACTCAAACAGGCAGGAGATTCCCACAGGAAAACTCCCCCAGTGCAAGGGAGATCTGTGCCACTTGCATAGCTGTTTTGTCTCTGCAATCTGCCCCTCATTCCTCGTCTCCCAGCAGGAGTAGGATGAAATGAAGAGCTATATTACAACAAATCTTTCTCTCATATAAGGTCCATTATCTTGTTTATGGGGGTGTAAACCAGAGTGTGTGATGTACTGTTATGGCTTCCAGTTGGATAAGGCAGCTAAGATTTGGATATTTGCCTCTCTGGCATGCCTTAGTCAAGGATCAAGGTCTCTCTTAATCCAACTCTTTTGCAGGACAGCCATGGGGAAAGACACCCACTGTCTGTTTGGCACTGACTTTATAGAGAAGGACTGCTGTGTGCAGAGCACCACGTATTGGGCTCAGCCTGAGGTCAGACTGAGCTGTTATTCCACTAGAGAACATGATGAGACATTCTCACAGATGAAGGTTTCCTGGCTCATGAGATCTTTTCGCCTCAGAGGATGGCAGAAGAGAACTGTGGGCTTCCCAGGCTCAACCCACTCACAGAAAAACCAATCATCAATTCTTTTCTTCTTTTTTCTTCATGCAAAATAGTCACACACTCTTTTCCTGACTGTTGCTGATAATCTCCTCCAGCCCCATAAACCTCCCTAAACAAAGCCAGCCAGCACAGTCACTGGAGAGGGGTTAATTTCTAGGCTCCAGTTTTATGTGAATGCATAATCTGCCCACTGTGCAGTGAAGACACAGTTTAAGTTTCTCAGGTTTTATTAGTGTTCCAGTTCTCCCCCACTTTGCTCCAGGTGGGCCCTGCAGCTGGTTAGCCAAAACTCATCCTGCACTTACTGCAGCTCAGAGGACGTCAGGACATTCCTTCTGGGCTTCTCGTCCAGCTTCTTGCTCACACAGGCAGCCATATCTTACAATCATTGGAGTAAATGTGTCTGATTCTTAAAGCCAGCGTTGTTTTTGGCCTCACTAAACCCACTGGGAGACCTTCACAGAGCTCCAGTGCTCTGAGCATTAGAAACCTGACAAACCTCAGTCCAAATGTATGCATGGCTAGTTTATACCCATTTGTTCTTATGCCAGCATTGTCCTTTATCTTTGAATAGCTCTTTCCTCCTCCCCATGTGTTCATGTGTATTTATTTATAGATAGCAGTTATATCCCCCTTTGCTAGGCTAAACAAGTTAGGCTCCTTAGTTAATTAAGCTCTAGTGAACGATGCAAAGCCAAGCACCATGGATGCCCCAGATTTGCCGCAGTCAGGGCTACACTAACAGATAGTCGGGAGCCAAAAAGGACATGCTGAGTTTTACAGCACCTGCTTCAACTGTCCTCCTACTTCATGGGAAGCATCTTAGTTCAAGGAGTGATCAAGTCTTCACGAGACAGTCCTTCATTTTATCTTTAAGGTAAAGCAGATGTGGACTGCCTTTAAGGCACCCTGTGCCATCCTGCTTGACATATCCAAGCAGCTGAGTAGCCCATACTACATTAATCACATTGAGCTTTATTTTAAAAGCAGAATTAAAAAGTGAAAAATGTGGGAACCTCGGTTGCTTACTTCTTCAAAACATGTCCAGACAGAAACTGAGGAAATATGTGAGAGGCAACAGTCCTGCATCAGCTCTGGAGATGGACTGGAGGAGTTAACACATTTTTTCCAGCTTGTAGCACTGCTGTAATTCATCATTTCTATAGCACCATAAATTAGATGGCGCTTTGCAAACACAGAGGCAGTTTTTGCTTCCCTGAAGTCTCCAGCAGGTCTCTCAGGATGGGGTGCCTGGCTGAGGTACACTTTTCCCCAGAAAGGCTTGTACTGTGAACACTGTGCTTGCAGGACTGCACCATTGTCCCACTGGAGTGGGAATAAAAAGTCTGGGGAAGGCAGAGAGCTTTTTTCCCAACTCCTCCATACCGCAGCTGGACTTCTCATTTCTCCATGGCCTGTTTTAATGTTGCCCGGATGGAGAATAGGCTTCTTGGGGCTTTGATTCAGCCTGGCTCTCCTCCAGCACTATCCACAGTACTCCCTCCCCTCCCATATGCTCTCCATTAACATCCTCCTGTCTGCTGAATAAGGAAAGAAGAACGCTCCCAGCCCCAGCCAGAGCCCCTGAGCCAGAGGAGTTCATCAGTCAGACTGGTTTCTCCTGAACCCAGAATAGGCCTCGTTAATGGGCCAGGAGGGGATTTTATTTTGCCTTTCAGCTAGTGGCTGTGCTGAGCCAGGAGCAGAGTCAAGTTACTGTGTCCGGGAATCTCAGCTATTCCAAGAGTAGGAGCGAGTGAGCTGCTGACTCAGGAGGTTTCCTCATATTTTCAAGCAGGGCTCGGTCCTGTCAGAGCAAACTGAACTGTTGGTCTTGCTTTCTTCTAGCCCCAAGACTGGGATTAGCAGAAGTCAAAGCCTATGGGAACAGGCTGGGGAATGGAAATCAAGCAGGACACTACATCACACCTTTTTCTGGCATGGCCACAAGTCCTTGCAAACACTGAGATTAGTCCTTTACCCTTTTTTTTACTCCTCTCCCAGGAGTGCTGTACAGTCTATAGTACAGACATCCACAAGCTATGAGGCAGCTCATCTTTATTTGCACCATTTTCTAAAGGAGGAAAAAAAATCAGAGGGTGAAACAGACTAGAGAGAGAAAATGTTTCCTTGCAATTTAGTGTCACAAGGGAGGCTGGTATTCAGGCATCCCTGACTCTCTGCACTCTGCCATCATCCAGAGACCACCCTGCTTCCATTTTGTGCAGGGATACAGGAGGCTGTCTTCCTTTGGGCTTCTCAAACCTGGAACAGTTGCAAGCTGTGTCTGCTACAAGCAGTTAGAAGTCACACCGACTGCAGGAGTCTCCTCCTTAATTCAAGTCTAACTATGTGTTTTATTTCTTCAATAGCATCCAATTGCTAAAGGTTAGTAGAGAAGATGGGGCTACTAAAAACTAAGAGTCTCTAAACTCACCCCATATGAAGCAGTGCATGCTGCTTTTCTCAGAGTTTGCACCCCTTCATCTCCTGGCACTTCTGCGAGTCCATCCAGTCTGTTATATTTCTCCTCTCAGCCCCTGAAAACTCTCAACAGCAGCAGTCACAGCTCTCTTCTTCCAAGTACTGTTAGTCCTTTCCTCTTTGCTGCCTGCATCTGTGGGCTGTTATCTCCAACTGTCCTCAACCCCTCCTCAAACTCACCTCAGCAATGAATAACCAGCCCAAGAGGGAAAGAAAGGGCAGTTGGGTACAAGCTGGTACTTATAAAACAGAAGATTTCTTTCTGCCTGCAGGTATTGGCATGCGCCTGTCCCAGCCACTGCACTAGGATCTTATCTAGCAGCAAAGATGGGTAAAAGCTTCTACTTTCCTTCACTCTACAAGACATGAAAGTCCCTGTTTTGAACAGCTAAGAGGCTCTTGGCCTGTGGCCCAAATACCACTTGTCCCTGCAGTATAATGAGATGGATAGGATGTCTTTCTTAGCTTAGCATCTCACAGAGATTTCCCTGCATATGGAGAATTTTCACCTACCTTTGTGAGCACTTAATATCCCTCTAGAGATGCTCATCATTGCAAAGGCAACAAGCTGAAGACTGTTGCTGGCCCACATGCCTTTGGCATGCTGCTTGCTTTAGATCATGAGCTCTGCAAAAGATGCACAAATGGTGGCCAGGACTTGTGATAAGTAAAGGAAAGCAGCAGAGGAAGGGCATGGGCTGGGACATTTTCTTTTCCAGTGAACTGACAATCTTGATTTTCTCTATTACTTCTTAACATGCCATTTGCATCAGGATAGGAATCTAATCTACAGTTAGCCCATTGAACAATGACCTCAGGAAGCCCAGATGTCCTCATCCAAAAAACCGTTGACTTGGAGGGGGCTCAGTAATTTTGTTTCAGCTATTTGGACATGAATTAAGTATGTGGGACTGCAATAGAATAGAAGCTAGCAGGAACAGATTTCATTTGGACACCCGTAAGACAGGGAAACTTGCTCTTATAAATTTAACCAGGAAAATGAACTTGTTAGTCTGTCATCTAGCCTAGTGAGTCACATGTTGTATCTCTTGGAAGCTGGTAACACCCCAGAAGTCATCAACTTAGCATAATACGTGCTTAACCAAAATTTTGTCTCATATTAATAACAGCTCCAACTGGGCTTGCATGACAGTCTAGAGAAGGGGACAATTCCAACAGGTGCCTAAGAATAGAGCACTCTTTAGTATTCAAGATGTCTGGGAAAAGAATTTCAGAGCATTTGGTTTTGAATCAAAGGCTTCTATTCCAAAAAGTGATAGAGATGTTATAAATAGGACACCATGTTACAGTTGTATTGTCTAAAAGGCAGAACATAGGCTGAGTGAAAAAGATGGACACAGAAAGAAGATGGGGATGCCCTGAGCAGGATGGCTCCCATGTGAGGGCAACATTCAAAAGATGGGATGATGCTGGGAGCTCCAAATCTCTGGCTTCAGAGACAAAGACCATCTTGAGGGTGTCTGGATAAATACAGCTAAGCTATCAGGATGCTTCATCTCCTCAGAGGGAGGGAGTCCAAATGGTGCAGTGTTGCAGGCAGCCAGAATAACATGTGCTGCATGACGTGAAATATTTAAGCACACATGGGCTTTTCTGTGTCTCCTGCCAATCTGCAGAGTGACTTGTACTGTGAGGAGCTGGGTGGGCTAAGCAGAGAGAATCTCTCTGATGGGCATAACCTAGCAGCCTTCCTATGAGGGCCATGTGGCTGAAAGGCCTGACTTGATTATGGGTAAACCCTACAATGTCACACTTAGCCTTCCAAAAAGATGAAGGTACCTACTCCATGTCTGACTCCATAGTCCTGCTCATCCTCAAGATGTAAACCTGAAGAAACAGAAATGCTCCAGCTGCAAAGGGCAGCATCTGTGACAGGGAGGAGAACTGCAGGTGAAGATGTGTCCTGTGCTCAGTCCCTGCCCTTCCCTCCAGGTGGCTTCTCCCCCATGCACAGGGATGCCTCCTGGCCCATCAGGCATTGAGCTGCCTCAGGTGATGCACATGTGCCTACTTGACTCTCTCCTAGAAAACCTCATGCCTTCCCTAAGCGTTACTCACACCCATCCATAAGCATACACACGTAAACAGCGTGATGTTGCATTAACACAGACCTGTGATAATGGCAGTGAAACATGAAAGCTTCTCTCCTCACACTTGTTTTTCCAGTTTGAAAGAGCAGGGGTGAGTCCCTGCACAGATGGCAGTGGAGTACAGGCTCCAGTTGCTTGCCCAGCAGCCTGGCTGCATTTCTGCCCGCCTTGCACCAGCACAGTAACAGCACTGCCACAGACACTGCAGGGCAGGAGCCTTGGGATGTTTCTGACCCGGGTGTCATTTGGTGTCATGGGTAATTGTTGCTTCTTTACACAAAACAAACAAAGCCCTGCTGTACCATCAGAGTCACCTGCTGTGGTTTGCCCAGGGGGAGAGAAGCAGGCAGTCATGGTCTGGCTGATGCAAGAAAGCATGGCGTGCTGCTGGGGGCATTAGCGGCATGCAAAGCCTTTCTGAGCACACGTCAGTTCAGCTTTCCTCTCCATACGTGCACACTCCATCCTAAACATGGGAACTGTCTGCCGGCTGCTCTTGTGGAAGCAGTCAGATTGAGTGTTTGTAGCTGGGGGCCTTAAAGCAGAGTGACACGCTCCCTCTTTTCCCAAACAAAGCAGGGCAGCTGGAAGGGCTGAGGCTGGCTGGGAAGGCCACAGGATGGGAATCGCCTCCTGAGGGTGACCAGGCAGAAATCAGCGCTCTATGCTAATGGCTCCTTCCGCTCTGTACACCAAGGCCTGGTGAAGCAGGAGGAGGTAAATGCTGTTTGTGGGGGAGGCAGGGTTGGTCTGCCTGGTTGCAGGCAGGGCCAGCTGCCGCAGCCGTGACCCAGGCACAGAAATCTGAGCCCGCCAGCAGTTGTGCTGGGGAGGGCTGTGCTCTCACGTTTCCGTTTTGTTGTGGAGCCCCTGATAAGTAGCGGCCTTGCTTTTTTTCTTCTTTCTTCCTTTTTTTCTTTCTGTCTCTCTCTCTTTTTTTTTTTTTTTTTCCTGAATGTACTTCCACAGTCTCAAGGAAGGAATTTAATAATAATAAAAAAAAAAAAAAAAAAGAGCTCTGGAATGGGAACAAGTATGTTTCAAATTACAGAAAGGATGTGAAAGGTTCAAGAATTTGCGATCTGACTCCGCCCGTGTCTGTCTCCACCTCCCAGAGAGCAGCTCGCCTCGTGGCTTTTCCACCACGGCGGTGGGGCCGCGCCGCCAGGGGCCGGGCGGTGCCCGGCGGTACCGCGGGGCAGCGGCCCTGCGGAGGCAGCGGGCCCGTCAGACAGCGGGCTTGTTGGGACATCGGGCCTGCCGGGACGCGGCCGAGCTGGGACGCGGCCTCGCAGCCTGCAGCGTGCCCGGCTGCTGCGGGTGGGGCCTCCCGCACCCTCACAAGCTGCACGTCCAGGGGTTCCGAAAACCTTTTTAGCAGCGCACGGTTTGGCCCGAGCGCGGTCCTCTTTTTTGTCTCCCAGGGCGTGTTACGTGCGGGACCTTTTTTTCCAGCGGTTCGGCTGCATCCCAGGAATGTGCTGGGGCCACTTCTGGGAGCACAGCGCCCTCTGCTCGGTGGCAACGGACAAAGGCGCGGCCTTCGCGGGGGCCGAAGCCGAGGTGCGCGCTCCTCGTGCGCTGGCACCCGAGGGAAGCAGCGCTGCCGTGAGCACCACCCTTGCCTCACATGGGGCCGGGCCCCAGGGGCTGAAGCTGTGCTATGGGCTGCAAAGCTGTGCCGTGCTCTGGTCCCAGCTCCCCAGCTCAGACTTCTCAGCACGTGTGTACTCAGAGTCGCTGGGTGCTCCCAGTTTGGCTGCACAAAAATGGGGTGAGAAGGAACCACTGGCACAGAGGACAGTCACAATGGCTTGATCTTCCCTGAAATTCATGGCTGGATCTAGTCTCATGGGGGCCGTACTCTGTAGACCTCCATGATATGAGTGCTTAGTTTATCTTGTGACAACAAACGCAGGCATAGACATGAGGGAATTGACATACTCAGTGTGTATTTGGCAGGACACTATTTCCATGTTCTTCCATGACACGATCAGATCCCCCCTTCTCCCTGAGGTTGGGAATACACTGGTCCCCAGAAAGCTGTGCAGCTATCACATCAGTGAAGCATTTGAGAAGCGAGGGCACAGAGAAAGCCACCAAAGCAATGTGCCCAGCCTGCAGACCTGTCCTGCTGGCATCTCAGCAGCCTGCAGGAAAGTAGTGGCAAGGAATGAACTATGAGTTAGCTGAATGCTTCTGTGGGCCAAATTCAGAATGCAGTCTGTTTGCTGGGTTCTCTGGGGTAAGGAACTATGAATTAGCTTCAGTATTACAGATAGATAAGGGATCACCTACTGAACAAGAAAAGAACAACTATAACTTACATTTTCAAGAACTGAGATCCATTCTGACCTATGTCTTTTCCATTGTTTCTTAAAACAATTAGCATCAGTCAAATGACCCAAATCCTCAGTCTCACACTGAAAAAAATAAATTCTGTTGTTGCAAACTTTTACTCCATCATCTCTTCAGATTTGGTAGAGTTGTTGTGATTTATGCAGGTGAGGATTTACTCAATGAATAGACAGGGAATGTAATCATCTCAGTAAACCATCGAGTGTGTTGTGCATAGCATGCTCCCAATCTCATGATGCTGGATTTTGTGCACAGCTGCAGGACACTCCTTTGAATAAGGCACGTGTCCACTGATATATGCAGAATATCTTTTGGTGTACCATTATATGAATGAGAGGCCACTGGAACAAAGAACTATTGATGCAAGCTTAAAAGATGACAGCCAATATCAGTGTATCCACTTCCGTAGTGTATGAGATTTCTCCTTTGAAAGCAAATCCTAAAAATCCTTTTGGCCAGTTCAGAGAGACATGAACAAGCTGAAATAGCTCTGCATATAACATTAGTTGTGTTGTATATGTGCATACATATATATATATATATATATGAGATTTTCCAAGATTATGAGTAGCAATGTCTTTTTTTTTAATACAGAGCTGTATTTTCATAGGTGTTGCCGTGGCACCTAGGAAATCAGTCTGAAGGGGCCTCCTTCTGTAAGATCTGTTACAGATAGAAGATATTCCCTGTGAGAGATCTAAATGTTCATTTAAAGTAGCTAACATATTAGATACAGCAGTGTGCGTGCTGAGTTTTCAAAACACGTTACTTAATAGTAGTTATTTGCTTTCTACCGTTGAAGGGAGCTGGCTGTGTCTCTTGGCTGTATCACTCTCCCAGCACACAGAAGATGCAGCGATTCTGTTTCGCCAGCTTTCTGCGCTGTCCAATTTTGTGCTGGCAGGCTGAATTCCTGAGGTATGCTAGATGAGTCTCAGAGCAGCCTTAATTTATGGCAGCTAAAAATTTCCTTCTGCACCATTTCACAGGTGTGGGATCAGGCGAGCAATTCATGTTCCATTCCCTGCCTGTCCCCGCTCAGCACCCAACTCAATTCATCCCCAAAGTGCCAGTACAGAGACAAATGCTGCCACCAAGCTTAAAAAAGCTTTATTGATATGAGAGTGTTCAGAGAGGCTCTGCAACAATACAGACTGCAGCCACATCCCTCCACTGCACTGCCTGCATATGAATTCACAGAATTAACATTTTCACTAGCACTTACAGATTTTAGCTGGTTTTATTTGCATCAAGCCACACGGTGGGACAGAATGTTGCACCTGGAGATCCTCCCCAGAGATTCAATCTCTTTTGTGTTTATGTGTTTGGTGAAGTAGGTCATTTTTACTTATCAACCCTTTCTAGAAGCTAGAAATTTGGGTTTGAATTTGGTACAGTTTTTTCAGGTTCTTTTGTGATGATGATGATGATGGCGATTTTTAAGAAAGAAACCATCTATAGGCTTTCTATGGTGTAAATGTACAACATAGCTGCCATCGCTGTTGAATCTGAAGAGAACCAAACAAAAGCCACACCTGCTGCAAGCCAGTACCCATCTATATTTGATTATGTTGTTTTCTTACAGAAGAGAGAAATTTTCATGGCTGTAGCTAGCCTAGAATCCTAAGGGCAATAATTGGGCAAATCAGTTTAGTTGGGCCCGTTCTGTGCAGACCTAAGCAGAATAGCAACGTGTGACTGACACACAACTGCACTGCGCGCGAGATGAAGATGCACGCATAGCGTATGCAGCACAAACCCAGGATGCTGTGGGAATAAACGATGAAGATATTTCCTACTTTATACACGGAGTCTGGCAGGACGGCAGGAAAATCACCAGATGACGTCCTGCTGGTGGCGTTTCTTTGCACGGAAGACACAAAGTCTCTTTCAGAAGAGAACATGGACTCCGCTCGGGGCCGCCCGGGGCCGTGCTTTGCTCCCACCGCGGGGCTGCGGCGACACCCAGCGGGCAGGGCGGGCACCGACAGCGCGCTGCCGCAGCGCCGGCCTCGGCTCCTCGCAGCCCTGGCCCAGGGGCGTCCTGCTCTTCACGTCAGCTGCTCCGTCTTAGAGATAGAAGAAGAGATCTCGACGTGCAAAATGATGAGCGCGCCGCCCCCTTCGCGGTTTTCACGTGTGAAAGGATGGGCTTCATGGTGCGCCTTGGTATTTAGGAGTAAGATCTTGCAGGTCTGGTGTCTGGTTCTGTGAAACGTACCTCGGTGCTCATTAACAGTCAAGGAAAGCTAATAAAACATTGGGAGTTTTTTTAGGAAAGAGAAGAGAACAAAAAGAAATAGTGTTATACTCATGCATGTGCAAACTCATCAGTGTCTTGAATGCTCGTTGCAGTTGTGCTTCTTATTCCCACATATTCCACCTGGGAATGGTTCTGAGAAGGAAAACGAGGATCAATAGAGTCTGTCCTATGAGAAATGATTGAATAGCTGGCATGTTTTGGTTTGGAAGAAAGAAAAATGGTGGGGACATGAGGGAGGGTGGAGAATACGATACAGGTCTGTAGGACAGTGAGTAGCTGTGAGATAGATTTGGTAACTGGCTCCAGTTCTTGACCAAAGCCACCAGACTTGCCTTGCAGAGGAACATTGACTTTATTTCTACATTTGATCACTTGGATTCTCTCAAATCCCCCCAAGCCCAGGGCCACTATGAATTTTCTTCTGTTTTTCTCCTACTGTTTTTCTGTGTTTCTCCTACTGTATTTCATTGCTGACCTGCCTTCTCACTTCATTTTTGCATCTCCTCCTTTATTTCTTCTTTTACAGGTTTCTGTTCTGGCTTCGGCTCTTTCAACTGACTGATTGAGAAGAAAGAGATGAAGCAATATTAATCCCTGAGCATCAGCTCATCAGTAACCCTGAGGAAATGGTCTGAGGTGGAAACAGTAAGGACAGCAAAGGTGACAGTTCTTCTGACTCTCGTCTTCAAAGTGGATATTGCCACTAACACAGCTAATTCAGTGTTAAAATGCACTAAGCAGCTTGATAAGGAGTATCTATTTTTTTCTTTCCACATCAATTCAGCAGCAGTCTTTGTTGTCCACTGGGTTTCAGTGGTTCCTCATTTGCTTACTGCTCAACCAGACTTTTGTAATTTGTGCTTAAAGTACTTGGTTACCCTATGTAACCCCCAATTCAAGATTAACCAGGCTAAAGCCCATACAGTGCCTGAACATAGATGCCTTTAGCATGGCAGTGATAGATGAAAAGGAATGAAGACAGGATCTAATAAAGTCATTCATATCTCAGCTGCTCTTTGAAAACATTATGAGGCTGGGATGTAAAAAGATTTGCAAAGCTGACCCATTGCTTCTAGCTTTAAAACTAGAGTACATCTTATATTTAAACCCAACAATATGTACTAAGGGGTGGGAGTATTTGACCATCATTAATAGGGCTTTCAGGTGATGATTCACATGTCAGAACTGACTGCAAATCTAGGGGGAAGTCTGTGGTCCAATGACAGGTGGTTTAGCCTGCAGCAACTGGCAACCTCCAAGGAGTTTGTTGCTGACTGCTCAGACTCTCAGAACTTGGACATGATTGCTACAGGCACTAAGAAAGAGGCACTTTAGGCACTTTCAAGAGAATGAAAAGTTCTGTAGTTTGAAGGTGGGTTTCTAGGGAAAACTAGGTCTCCTAAGATGAATGATCAGAGAGAAAGAAAAAAATAAAAGTCCCCGAGGATGGAAGAAAAGGTCTGAAGGCATAGATATGCTGCCTTTGCAAATCATACTTTAGCTTCGGGGGTATTGAGCTGATGCTTCTCATGCAGGTTTATGAGTGCAAATGAAAATGCCATTCGGCTCTGAGATCCATGCACTCTCACAGGAAGTTTATAAAACAGAAAAACAATCCTGACTTGTTGTTTGGTTCTTTAAGGCTTCTAAGTGTACGAGGCACTGTGTAATCTACCTTTCACTTAGGTAACTAGTGTGTAATAAATGTTGCTGGATTGACAAGAAATATGTCCTTTCAACAACTAAATTGAATGAGGGTGTGTTTACTTTGTATTTAAAAAAAAATAATTTTAAAAAAATATATTTAAAAAAAATAATTTAAAAAGACAGTAAATATGTGGAGTCACTTACCTATAGTCTACAATCCCTGTCTGATTCTGGTCTAGTTTTCGCACTAGTTCCACAATTTGGACCCGATCCAGTTGGATGTTTGATTGCTAAGAGGAGAGAGAAATATTTACAAATCTATTCATTTTACAGCAGAAAAGTATCAGATTGGAGTGCGGCCATCTGCTAATAGGTGAGGAGAGAGCCTGGTTCATGGAAAAATACAGGATGTAAAAATCCAGAGTGATGGGAGGGAGGATAAAAATAATGGTTTGGTTTTTTTTTTTTGCTTTTTTTTTTTTTTTTTTTTGCAAAGGTGTAAAGTAGCACGATAAGAGAGGTGACCAGTGCTACTGGTACCATCACCATGGCAATTCTAGCAGGAGGGGAATTGTCTACTCAGTGTGTAGGAGCAAGGGTTTAAGTAACTCTTACTCACTATCTCGTAGAAGTAAGAAATGATTATCTGTTAAGACCGAGTAGTTATATCCTGTACAAAAAGCTGACCTCTGTGATTTTTCAAGGTTCTTGTGATACTCAAGTTTGATCAGATAATCACTGATGCCCTCTGCAGTATTTACTGGATGTCACAGCATTTCTGTTGGAAACTGTTGAAGGCTCAGCTTTTGCAGTGGGCACCTTTAGCTTACTTTTTGGAACATAACCAGCAAGGCTGATTGGTAGCTGTGGAGCAGCAGAGGGGTTTTCCTCAGAGCAGAATGCTGTTGGATGAGCACTCTGACCATGAATCCAGGAACACACCTGCATCATGGCTCTCCTGAAGTCTGACACAGGGATCTTCATGTTTCCATCCTTGTCAATTTTCCTAAAAAAGTCCCAGAGTCGTAGGTTGTGTTCATTCAAATATTTCTGAGAAGCAGAGATAAAACACAGGCACAACCATGAAGTGAAAAAGCCACTGATGCCTGATGCAAGCTCTCCTTTTATTCCTCCATCCCGCCTTTACTCAGCTCATCCCTGAGATGTATTTCTCCTTAACTGTTTATGCAGCCACTGTCTGAACAAAATCCCACCAGCGCTACTTGGCTGGGCTGTCTAATCCAAATACAATTCTTTTTCTCCAATCTCTGATCACTTTAGTTTCTTTTCTCTGGACTCCTATCTGTTTGAAGGAGGACTGCCATAACTGCCGTTAGAAACTGCAAAGCAAGCCAATATGAGTGTCGGTCACTAGCTGTGAATCACAGCAGCACTGTTTGATGTGAACTAACAGCTTAAACTTTTACTTAATTTCATCTGAAGTCGTATATACAGCAAGATTTCATCCAATTAACTAAAAATCTCCACAACAGCTAGAAAGCACAGTGAAGCTGGTAGTGCAAGGGTTGTTAATTTAGTAGTGCTCCAGTGCGGCGTTGCCTTCCAGCCAGGAGGATAGCACCATCTGCTGCTATCTGTAGAAATTACAGATCTTAAAAAGCTAAGTATTTTCTATTTAGAACAGTATTTTTTATATTACCATACCCTATTTTTATGAAACACGTTCATTCTGATGCTTAATCACAAATGTCAGTGAAGAGTTCTGTGAATTTCAGCTATTGCAGTGGCTTGGTGAGCAGAGTGCATGCTCATTTTGATCAAACCTGACACCCATCAGTTTGTCCTCCTCAGCTAGCAAACATCTATTCAGATGGAAACGTCAGACAACACAGTGCAGTGATTACAGCACTTCGGGCTTGCTTATGTTGTCATCTCTGACACTGCTTTTTGAAGACTGTCAAACTGCACAACTTCTGTTAGTCAGTATTCCCAGCTGTGGGAGAGATCATTTGGATGCACTTTTGAAAGAGAAATATATAGATGAATGATTTCATGTAAATATATGGGATTATTATTACTAAACCACAACTATGCAAATCAAAAGCCAACACCCCCCCCCCCCCCCCTTCCCCTTTTTTTTTTAGCCCAATATGCTCAGATCCCAAGGCATTCAGCCTCTCCTGAAAATTAAAGGATTTAGTTGGTCAGTCTGCATGGAATAAGAGATGTGAACCTGCAGTTGTGATTCTGAGATTCTGAATATACTTTTCTGAAGGAACTTGCCTGAATTTCCTACTTGGAAGAAAACTTATCCATTCCAAACTCCTTCTCTTGAGTGCTTGAGGCATGGGTGCTGTATACAGGAGATCTATGGAACAAAATTCAGTAGCTACCTGAATCGCTTTCATAGGATTTGGATGCTGCTTGGAGATTTTGGAGATGCAGCCTTCAACTTCTCCGTAGATAACATCGAGTTCAGGATGTGTTTGATACACTAACTCCAGCAACTTGATGAAAGTTTCATTCACCAGGACATTCTGAAATATAGAAGGAGGAATAGTGAGTGTGGATGACCAGAGAACCAAAAAGACTTGTATGCATTAACTGATCTATCTAAAGTCAACATTAATTACTTTTTCCTAAGGTGGTGCCATTTTCCTGTACCTGATCTTCACTTTCAGGAATCCTACAGAAGCCTGACCCTAAATAAGTATTTTTAGTTCTCTTTTCCTGTGTCTGAGTCAGAAAAGGACATATAATTTACACAGAAGTTAATTTAATTAAGGTAAATGTTCATCAGGTCAATGCCTATACTGAAAACTATACTGAACGTTAGGTGATCTGTGTTCATCTCAGAGACAGTTCTGCCTGGATCTCCTCTCCATTCTATAACATGTAGACAGCCAGGCAAACATTTAAGTGACCAAAATTTGTCTTAGAGTTCAGAAAAAATGAAAACAGTATCAGCCAAGGTGTAGAAAGATGAGCATCCCTGGCAATGCGACTTTGTAGCCCAGACAAGAGAGATGAAGCTGTCTGTGTGAAGAAGTCCGTGTGCTTTCAGATGAAAAGAACTTATGGTAAAACGCTGTTTGCTTGTCTGATCCTGAAGAGAAAAATCCAGTTGGCAGTGCGAGGCCTGGCATTGCTTTTTTCCTAAGGATTTCAGACAGAATAGTGGCAGTTCAGCATGTCAGAGCTCACACTCCGAGTTTTCTGTTTTACTACTTATAGAATGGGCAGCAGCACAGTGTCCTGTTTCAGGGTTTTGTGGTGTTAGTTTACTGTCTGGAAAAAAAGAAAAAAAAAAAAAAGGAAAAAGAAAGAAAGAAAGAAAGAAAGAAAGAAAGAAAGAAAGAAAGAAA
>JAPSGF010000001.1:1328966-1346852 GCA_035772895.1 Perdix hodgsoniae | reverse complement strand
AGAAAGAAAGAAAGAAAGAAAGAAAGAAAGAAAGAAAGAAAGAAAGAGAGAAAAAAGATGTCACTGTAACTTATTCTATCAATATAATGAATTTACCTTTACCTTGACTGACATTTTGAAAATATAATTACGATTTTCCAGAAGAGTAAGGAAATACAGTTGTCCATGTGTTATGTTAGCTACATATTAAATTGATGGAAATTTCAAGGCAATTTAGGAACAGCAAATTCACAAATGCTTCTGTTTTCTGTCACTGCAAAAAGTTTCCAAGGCATCAAGCGTCGTATTTTTCCCTGAAGTGTATTTACAAGGTATCCCAGTATATTACTTTTACCAAAAGAATTCACATTACAGTGAGGTCTTGATTGCTATTACTTGTGAACAGTCGTGAACTGGTCTGGGTCTGGCTGGGTTTACTAGCCTTCATTCAGTGTTTTTATGGATGCAGAGTGGCTCATTGCCAGACCCATTCAGATCCTGATGAAATATGCAGGCTTGCAGTGCATTTCAGTCTTGGGAACCCAGCACAGAGACCCAGCCTGTCTCTTCCTGCAGCCAGCTCTCTCCATGGCTTGCCAGGCTGAGCTTGACCCCAGGAGAAAGGCAGCAGGCTGCCAGTGTGCCCTCAGCACAACACAGCACTGCACCTGGCCAAGCAGGCCATGCTGGAGTCAGCTTGTACCTGGAGGAAGGTGGTTACTTCTGTGTCTTTGGCACAGTCATCCCACAGCCCAGAAAAACAATGCACAGGCAGCTGATGAGCAATGGACATTCTTTCATACTGTGATGGTGAAGATAAGCATGTTGGCTGTTTTGATTCATGCCTTCCATAAAATATCTGATTGCCAGTAAATGCAAGTAGAAAGTCTATAAAGGTAGATTATGGAAAGAGTGTGAGGAACTGCTGTGCTTAGAAATGGTAGAAATGGTAGAAATGTGCTTAGAAGCAATAAACTACAACATTAAAAATGTGTCCTTCTATCATTTTGCCTTTACTAGTGCTGTCAAATGAACATATGCGAAGGTTTCTAGAAATGATCCTTATTTGAAATCTCACTTGCAGACACACTAATTATTCCTTCTTTGAAAGTCAGAATAAACTTTTATCACTGAGAAAAGGGGCAGAAAATGCTGTTACGTTTCTTATTAAAGATTTTCTAATTTCTTGAAGATTTAGGACAGCAGAAGAACTTTGGAGGTGTATAGTTGCAAATATTCTGAATTGAAATACAAGACTATCTACATCACAGGTGGAATGAAATATATCAGAGAAGTTAGATGTTTGTCTACAGACATGTGATTGAGATACCATAAAGGCATTGTAAATTTGTGCCATTGACTACTTACTTTAGGAAATGCCAGATAATTTAGACTTTTTGAGGGGTGGCGAAAAGAGAGCATTTGTTAACACTGAAAAGCAGAAATATTTAGTGAGATTTAGGATTCTAAATATTAATTAATTCCTTGCCTCAAAATTTCTCAAGTGACTCCTTTTAAATAACTGCATTTCAATAATTTCTTTAACTTCTCAGAATTTAGCCATAACGTATTACTCTTTAGAAGGTTATGAATTGTTTAGGTTATTAATAACCTAAAAACTTCTGTTTAATTAACAGAACCATGCATACTGTATTGAAGCCTTTTATTCACACAAGACTTAGGGGTTTTTTTTTTGCAAAATGAAGCAGTCTTGGAAAATAATTTTCTTAGATGTTAATTTATGTAGGAAAAAATATCTGCCCTGGAGGAATAGCCATTCTTTCTATCTCTGCTGAAAGCCCCTGGTACTCCCAGCAAAAACCATAGATTAATATTATTTATTCTGCTTTGTTTTTATTTCTTTGATATAGGAACCATAGGACAAAGATCCCACCTATTATCCAGGTCTCCGGAACTCCCCCTGAACTATTCAGCTTTTTGCAAATGTGATCATAATATTTTAAATCTTTTAAGACTCAAATCTAATTTTTTGAAAATGGTCTTTTCTTTAATCATGGCTCTTCCACAGATAAACAGAGGACCCTGAAGCCACCTGACACATGCCGAAAGTCCATGCAGGCCTGCAAGCCACTCTTTCTCCCACTCACATGGATGGGAGAGATAGGAGCAGACTGGTGCATGCCCAGGTCTCTGCTCAGCATGGGTTTGGGATGTAGCCCCTGCCCTCACTTAGGAAATCAGAAGCATTTGTAGGACTTTCTGAGCCATTTTAGAGGTAGCACATGAGGTTACAATAATATGTCACATTCCCGTCTTACTATGCAGAGAAATGCATATTAATATTTGGTGCCTCTGATTCTTATACTCTCACCTTTAATTTTTTCCTTTGCTTTATTTTTTTTTTTTTAAATAAGAAACACTTTCTTTCAGTGCCTTGAAGCATCCATCTCTTTCTGTTCCTCTTTCATCCTGACAGAGTATTGAAGCACTTTATAGTATCTAGCATCTTAGGCTACCCTGGAGAGAGGCAGCTCAGGGGATGAATAGAATTCATCCTCTACTGTGAATTCACTTCTCCTTCTGCTGCTACAAAGTTGAAGGGAGTGAAATGTGACGATTTTACAGGCAAATCTCTCCAGAGATAGACCAAAAATCCATAATTTCCTTGTGGCTCCTGCAACGGCTGTAAAATGGTAGCTTTTTTTTTTTTTTTTTCCCCCCCTTTAATAATGGCTATGCATAAATAAAACAGACAGCAAGTCTCAAAACAGTTTTGAGGGGGACACTCTGGGATTTAACTAGTTCCTAAAAATGTGTGCTGTATGGGCTTTGAAGTTTTCCAGTACATAAGCTCTTAAGCTCTTACTGAGATGTTGATCTCTTCCATCATGGAATTGGGGTTCTTTCTGACAGATCCCACTAGCTCAGTGGCACCTTCCACGGTCAAGAGATTATTGGCCATCTGTGGAAGAAGAGATGTAGACAGACATAGTGAGAATGAAGCTTTTGTGTCCTTGCAGGAGGCATGCTGTAACCTGAGGAGTGACCCTTTCTTCCCATTCTTCAGCAGCTCTGTAGAGTAACTGGTCCCTTTTGATGCTTTTATTCTCTGTCTCACCATCCCCTGTCTCTGACCTTAAAACTCTGCAGTGCAGCGCTCCAGTGGAGTTGCCTTCTCAGCCTCTATCTGTCTCCATCTACGAAATTTGACATGTCCCTGATGTGTGTCACATGGGAGTATGTGATGTGGGGTGTGCTTAGTCACATGATGGCAAAAGGCTGACACAATATTTGAGGATGTGTTTGCTAGTAAAGTTCATCTGAACAGAGAGCCCTGTGAGATGGCAAGTACCCCTCAGGACCTTTCCCATACCCTTTGGATCCTCTTGGCAGCACAGCTGATCAAGGCTGAGGCTGATCAGCTGTCTCAGGTCTACAAGGTCAAGATATTTAGAGTTATGGGGCTGGCATTGCCATATACGTTCCTTAGTGTATGAACATCACCTCTTCTCCAACTTGAACTTTATATGTACTCTCCGCTCCAATTATGTGAAAAAAACATGGTGGTTAACATAGGCTAATGGAATTCTAAATTATTAACTCTATATTATTTATGTTATTAGCTCCTAAGACAGTCTGTACAGCTACATAAAAGAGCACTTGCTACCCTTTGCACCACTGCAAAGATGTTGTTAGGACAATAAGTGCTGTGTTGCATGTGCTGCTTGTAGGGTTGCCAGCTCCCACAGAGGAATGCTTAAGCTTTAGCTAGTGATCTTACCTTTGACCACGTTAAGAATGAGGCAAGCAGCCACATTTATTTACGTAATCTAAAACAGCAATCCAAAAAAGGCAGTGAGGTTGCAGTGATTTACAAAGATGGGTGTCCAAAGACAGATCTGTACAAACAGTTTTAAAGACATCCCTCAACCACTGTACTTCCATTTGCAAGCTCTCAGGGTGATGACATTAACTTTGGTTGAGATGAGAATCCACCTCATAAGCAGGCTCTTTTCTGAGCAGAATTCCTACAGAATGATTTCAGAGTGAGAAGATAGATTCGCTTTCAAGCCTAACCCCTAAAGCTAGTTTGGCTAGTCATTCAGCTTTGTGCCAGTCCAAGATTATTGATTCTTAGCTTATCAAGATACATTTTTGGCTTTCTTTTTCCAAGACTTGATAACATACCTCAGGGTAGTGCTATGGCATTGCCTTGATGTAGCAATAGCAGTTTGTCCTGTGTTTGAACAATTTTTTAGCAAATCATTAACACACTGAGAAAGGCATGTTCTGTTCTACCTCAAATCCTTCCAGTACTTGAAGGGAGTGCATAAAGAGGAAGGGAAATGACTACTTACATGGGCTGATAGTGATAGGACAAGGGGGAATGGTTTTAAACTAAGACAGGGGAGGTACAGTTAGATATTAGGAGGAAGTTTTTCACACAGAGGGCAGTGAGGCACTTGGAACAGGCTGCCCAAGGAGGCTGTGGATGCCCCATCCCTGGAGACATGCAAGGCCAGGCTGGATGGGGCCTTGAGCAACCTGGTCTGGTGGTTGGTGACCCTGCACATAGCAGCGGGGTTGAAACTAGATGATCACTGTGGTCCTTTTCAACCCGGGCCATTCTATGATTCTATGATTCAAATCTCTGTTTGAACTTTTGCCTTATGTTGAAGCTTAGAATATAAACCTGTATATTCACAACTCTGTGTTATGGATATATGCAGACGTGATGAATGCCTGAGCTCCCTGTTAGACGTGTTGACTGCCTGGGCTCTCTCTTGACTGAGACTAGATATGATAGGAATCAACCACTTTGGGGTAGTAATGGGTGTGGTGTTATGCCAGGGCCAGTATTTGAGTGATATTTTGAGGGAACAGTGCAATTAATTTTCCCTGGTAGAAACTCAGAGCATAGAATTTCCTTCTGCTTTGTTCACCTTCAAACCAGAGCAGTACTCATCTATCCTATTCTAGTTCAAACTGCTCACTCTGTCTTTCGTGCCTCAGAACTTTCTACTCCCACCATTTTCTCCTCCAGCCCAGCCCGAGCTTTATTTTACCTTCAGGACTTTGAGTGTTCCATTGACTTTAAGGCCTTTGCAGATCTTCTTGGCTCCCTCGTTGTTGATCTGGTTGTTGCTGATGTCCAGGTAAATCAGCACATTGTTAACTTTGAGAGCTTCTGCTAGGGCCTGTGCTCCCTCATTCCCAATGCTGTTCCAAGACAGGTTGAGTATTTTCAGTGCAGCATTGCCCTCCAGTGAGAGAAGAGAGATCTCAGCTACTGCTTGTACGCCATGTGTATCACTCTACCCTTTCTCGCTTGGCTGAGACAGGACCATCTGTCAAGTCACATCCAGCCCAGCCCTGATGAATTCAACATCTCTTCAATATCCCAGCACCTCTCCATCCACATGAGTCACCAGACCTACTCACTACTTTAATTGTTCACCTGGCACTGCCTCCTAATGTCAGTAGAATAAGCCTAGAGCTACTGAATCCTGCTCAGACCTCAGGTATGTGAGTTCCCAATCAGTGTTTCAATCGGCTTCTGATAATAATCACTCTGAAGGGTATCACAAGAAAGGAGAATTCCTACCTTCAGACCTGTGCCAAATGCTACCATTCCCTTCCTCCTCAGGTGGTTCCAGCTCAGGTCTAGAATCTCCAGTGTTGTATTGACAGCTAAAAGAGAGAAACTGAGATGTTATCTTATGAAGAGCAGTCTGAGCACAAATGCTAAGTCACAGGCAGGGGCTCAGAGCAAGTTTGCTGGGGATTCAGCAATAGCTGTACCTACAGTCTTCTCTGTTTGCTGCATCACAGAACAGAGAACAGGCTACATGCCACATCCAAAACATCAAGACTCATTCTGCCTATCTTTGATTAGCAGAGGAGAGGAATTCAGCTTCATAATAGTAGCTGTGCCCAGCTGTATACATGTCAGTGCCAATTTCCATGCAGAACACACCTCACAGTTTAAGTTCTACTTAGAGCAGGATATGTGTGAATTCATTTGTGTCACTGTGACACTGAGAGGAGTAGAAGTTACTGCCAAAGCTTCTCATCTTCAGAAAGAATTTCTCATCCAGATTTTCCATGGATGGGAGGATGGACAGAGGCAGATGGTGAATTTAGCTAACTTTAAAATATTCCTTTAAAAAAACAGATCAGAAGAAAAACAGATTCTGCAATAAACTCTGCAGCTCCTGCCTGTATTGAGCTGGCAGGAAGGAAGAGCTGTAAGAAGTTTTAGTTGGGAGATGCATTTTTTTCTGGGCTGGGAAGGTCACAAGGTTCAGTATTGGTCCCTGGATTCCCTTCAGAGTTGTGCAGTGCAAGGACATAGTGCCTAGTCCCCCACTGCAGTTTTAATTGATCCATCTTTTAAAGACATGGACTGTAATTAGAAGCAGGTTCCTATCAGTGTGAATACTGAACCAGGGGAATGAAGTTGCTAATAAAAACAAAGACATGTTACTGGCATTCTCAAGGAACACAGGATGCTCAGGTCACATGCTTGTGCCTGTCGTGGTAGTAGTTTCCTGGGGGTGCTGAGGGAAGAAATGCTGCCAGATATCCATGCAAGTCTTTTCCAGTGCACAAATAGTACCACAAATTAATGACTGTTTTTTACTGTTTTGTTTGTTTTCCCTCTCCAGGGCTACTATGCATCATGGATCTCACTTTGTCTGAAGAGCTAAATTAGGCAGCTTTATTTTATTTCTTTCTAATCTGTTTCCCTTGCTGCTTGATACACAATGACTCAAATCACTAGGGTTTGTGATATTTAAGAAAAGTTTCAATTAGTGATCAAAAGCTTTAAACAGTTTTTACACTCTTGAATTCCATTAAAATGTAATTTTTTGCTTTAAACACTGTAAAGGACTTTTCTTTCAGCTCCCTCTCCCTGACAGAGTCCTCTGTTACTGTGGTTTCTCATTCTTCATTTCTATTCTGAGACAGCTGTGAAACAATGGCTACAGTCAGCTGTGGTGATGAGGATGAGCTGGTGGACCAGGCAGGAATCTCTAAATCTGGTCTTTTGTATTGCCCACCAGGTCATTGGACAAGAAGAAAGTACACGGTCACCATGCCAGACCCACTGTGTCTGCCAATGACTGCCTGCACTCCTGGCTCTTGGAAAGTAATAATGTAAGTTACCGAGCATCTGTCCTAGTAGCTGTCCTCCCTTCTCAGAGAACTCATTGTGGCTGAGGTCCAGCTCCTTCACTTGGTAATTGCTCTGCAGAGAGACAAATGTGCAGGAAGAATGAGATCTTCAGACCAGCTGCAGCCAGCTGCCATGCTAAGGCCCCAGCATGAGGATGAAACAGAGGGATATTGAACACGTTGAAGTCTACAGCATGTGGGAGTTCATCAACATGGAGATGGTGGCACTGTGTAACCCAAGACAAAGCTTTGTCAGTCATACAACATCATAGCAATTATCTTCCCAAAACAGCAAAAGCAAGGGGACTTTGTGTTGTGCAAACTTCTCTCACACAGCTTATGTCTGATCTGTAACGCATCCGGTTCCTGGCCCCTATTTCACTGCCAGCACTGAATCCTAACCAAGAGCACTTTCTATCATTGGCCTAAGGCCTTCCCTCATGGCATCTTCTGGTGGTGCCAAATAGTGCAGAAACTTGGAAACAAGAAACAAGAAGAGAAACCTAGATTTTTGTTGCAAAATTGCGAAGTGCTCTTACGTTAGCCTACTTATGCTTCTTGAAAATTTGGGATCACCCGTATTTCCTTCTGCTGTTACACGGTCCTCAGGTTTTATTTCTCAGCCAGACTCACAAAGCCAATCAGAGAAAATGTTAATCCAGTCCATCCTTCTTTGTACCCTCCAGGCTCCCTCGTTTCTGAAGTAAGCAAGAGGCACTTAGCAGAATTATGCCAGGAACTCATATAGTTATCGCCATCTGAAATTATGCCAAGTGAATAGCAGCTTCAAAATGAGGAGTCTTATGTAATCTGGGCCACAAATGACCTTGGATTTCAGGTAACTCACCATTAATGCGTCAGCAAGGCATGATGCAGCCTCCTCTCCAAAACTGTTTCCTGTGGAGGAAAAAGTATGTGAACAGTGTGCTGATCTCTCCCTTGGCATTGTGTTGGGATCTGCAGGAAACTGTGCTTTCATGCGAAGCATTCAGTTAATCACGGTCAATATCAGACTTTGATATGTTAGCCTTTCCTCCACTTCAATATATTGAAGAGAATTATCCCAAGATGTGGAAGACACCCAGGAATAATCTAAGTTTCTCATATGGGACTGGTTTGCAGAGGGGCTGGAGGCTTAGCAGGCTGAATACTTACTTTGATCATATCACTATAAATCTAGATTTCCACATTGCCACTTTGGGTTCTTCTAAGGGACATAACCGAGAAACTGTTTTTGCCCATGGTCTGACTAATGCTCTTGGAATGGGAGACAAATAAAACATGTGGCATTTCACTTCCACTGCTGTCACTGCTTGAGTGCATACAGCCCACCTGAGAGCTGAAGAGTGTGGAGATAGGATGCATTTTCCAAAAGCAAACTGGCAATGGCTTCAGCCCCTTCTGTGTCCAGGTGGTTATTGGAAATGTTCTGGAAGAAGATAAGGTAGGACAAAAAAGATGAGCCCAAATAATGAGTTAACTTTATTGTGTCTTTAATACACAAGATCTTAAGAGAAAAATGCAAGACCAGTAATATAAGAAATGTTATCCAAGCAGTAATTAATAAAAGCTATAGGTATGTTTAATCCCATATCCTTCCTAGCTGAAACAAAGTCCTAGAGCCATTGGTTTCACATGGATCTTTGTCTTCAGTAAACCAAGAGGCATTTGGCTAAGAACATTTCTTCCCAGTACAACACAGATCCCATGGCCTATCAAAATGCATTTTTCATACCTCACTTTCAGATTGAAGGAACATTCCTAAGGATTTTAATCTGGAAGTTATGCATTACTCCCTTAATCTATTTAGAAAAGTTTCCTCATATCATATCGGAGAATAAAAGTTCCTGACCAAAACATTTTTCTGTTGGCTAAGCATGACCTAGAAGGACCTAGTCCTGGCAATTATTGTTACATCTGCTAATGAAAAGAACAGTTCCAGGCTCCCAGATCTTGGGAGTCTCGTGAGACTCATCATGTGCACATTTCTGCTTTTCAGAAGCTTGTACATTTTAAAACTAGATGAGCGTAAAATACCATGTCTTTCAGGTATGAATATTTTTGCATGGGAGCAATTGTTATTTGGTTAAAACTTGGAATTGAATGAATTAGTTTTCTTTATTGAAATTCTTCAGATGATTGAACTTGGTAAGCAATAGTTTTGGCTAAAAATTGCCTCAGATTGGGTACCAGTTCTCGAAGAGAGCAATTCTCTCGTAACATCTCTGCTATGCATATGGCTCCTTCTGCCAGTATGTGGTTATCTTCCAGCTCTAAGTGGGTGACAGTTGCATTGGACTGCAAAGACAGAAAGGTAAAAAGAGACACAGAAAAGACAGCTGGAAAGTGAGTGAAGTGGGTTGTTTCCTCAGTCAACAGATATTGGACATTTCCTCCAAACCTCAGTAGGCACTGCAGGTCCTAAACAGGACTCTAGGCAAGGGGCATGGCACACTTATTGCAGCAAAGGCCAGTAGTTGCCACACAAGTCTTTCCTGTTCAGGAGATTAGAAATATAAGGAAGACTTGGAATTGCTATGGGTAATGTAGGACATTTTCTCTCACTCTGTGTATTCAGTGATGGCTTTCAATGAGAGGCGTAAAATGCCATTGACAAAAATGGCCCCACTCTTACTAGGTACTCACCACTAGAGCAATAGCAATGGCTTTGACACCTTTGGGTCCTAGACCGTGGTGGTTCAGGTTTATATAAGGCTTGGCCAAGTTCTGAGCAAAGTGTGAGACAGGCACCACCTCCATCAGCCTGCATGCTTCCAGGTACAGTTCTGCACCCATAACACCTGCAGAGGCTTTCCCAGTGTCTGCAGAGAAATAGTATATGAATGAGTGGTGCATTCTGTGTCTGCCATCCATCTTCTGAGGCTGTTTCTCCCAAGCACTCCACTCTCTCTGGGTCCAGAGGGTCCCTTGAATAAGGCACAGCTGGCAAGCATGAGCTAATAATTCCCTAATACCTCAAAGCAATCACTCTGAATATAGATTTCTTGACCTTTCTGTGTTAAGCACAGGACTTGCCCAAATATCTGTGACATTTCTTCATGCTAGAATGTTGAGATGAGGAGCAGAAGAACTCTTGCCTCAGCAATTGTAGCAACATGGGAGATGGGAACAACCTGCCAGTTGTCTGCAGAGAACTGAGCAGCCACCTCAACCAAGATCTCGCTCTTTGCCTAAATGAGCACCTCGTTTTGTCTTGATTCGTGATTCAAACCAAACCATCAGCAGACTGTGCCCATTTCTTTGGCTCAGCCTCTGTGTTAAATCTTATACTACTAATTACAGAGCTAAATTAAGTAACACTATGAAACAACTGCAGAATTTTACTTTTAAAAAGTTATCTTCCATCCAGAATTTTCCCCATACCTTTATACCGCACTTCTAAGAATTAATGTAGCTTTCTTTCTTTTTCATTTGGCATTTGGTGATAAGCTGTAGCTTCTCATCAGTCTGCAATGTGACTAAATCTTTCTTGGTGTAATTGAGAATTTCTGACGTCAGGCAAAAACATTTTCACCATTTTTTTCCCCTTTAAGTCTTAATTGAAGCACGCAGCTGATACTGCCAGCAGAGCAAGGGCAGCTCAGAACATTTTGGCTTACAATCAGCAGAAAGAATCCCAGCATTCCCATCTTGGCCATCGGGTGTTGTTGACACAGCTGCAGTGAGAAATATCAGTGCAGCTGGCAGCTGTATTTCCACAGAAACCTGTCATTTGGAATTCCTTCATCAAAACCCCATACATAGAGCTCATATTTCTCCATGTTGTTATACACATTCAGTGGTCTGACCTCAAGACAAATTCCCTTCCCATTTTTCCAGTTCAGTCTGATGCCTCTCACAAAAATCTTTTTTTCTTGCATTCTTAATTTTCCTTCAATTTACAACATGTTAAAAAATGTTCATCCAAAATTATGGAAAAGTCCTACTGTGACACAAACAAGCATATAAAACTTGTTTAGCCAGAGGACTGACTTCATTAGGCAGGAGTTAAGAGAAGAGCAAGCAGAAAAGGACAATCATGGCAAACCTACGGCATGCAGACAACAGCTGGTATGCAGTATTTCATCAGTGTTTCACATGCGCTGGGCCTGATCCCCACACCCCACCCCTGGCTTCTTCTAGGTGGTGTACTGCCCAGCAAGCTACTCTGCTAGTGTTGGTTATTAAGGACTAGAGGAGAAAGAAAAGAATGAAGGAACAGCCATTGTTTATTCTGTACAGAAAGGAGCTGAAGGGAAACACTTGATGTCAAAGTGGGAGTTCCTAAAAGGCAATGAATCCCCCCTGCCTTTCTCAACTGACAGATGTCAGTTCAGATGTCAGATGTGAATGTCAGGACCCTGATGTGGTTGTGTTCTGTGGCCTTCATTTCTGATACATACATGTTGGTAGGTACAGCACTGACTGTAAGGGGAAAGGATAGTGAGGGGCAGATGGCAAGAAAGCATTCACCTTCAACATCAAGGTCAGTGTCAGAGCCGTGTGTGGCCTTCTCTGCTGAGGCATCAGACAGCGGAGACTCTGGAGGCTTACTGATATCTGACTGCTCTTCATTCTGATCTGCTATGGAACCAAGCATTCACATGTCAGTGCCAACCCAGCACTTTGAGACTCCTGGTATATGACAGAACTTCCTACTGCTCTCACTGAAGTCTGCACCTCTCTTCAACATTCTGCAGATGTGCTCCTTCCCCAGCCCCGCTTCATGACAACCATTCCCTGTGTAGGATACCCATGTGGTGCTAGCTCTGGCATGGGGATAGGCTCACATCAGGTCTTCATTCCCTAGTGAGCAGCCTTTCTCTCCTTCCCCTCTTTCTGAAACGACCAGACAACAGAAGATTTCCCTTCTCCATCCCACTTTCCCACAAACCTATAAAGTAAAGCTGTGCCAGCTCTTTTTAGCTCTCCTGAACTCAGACTTTCCCAGGCACTGGCAGGATACTGTTGGCTGGCTGCTATCAGACAGGGATTGCTTGTAGTACTGTTCATGCAAAGCAGAAAAGGAATTTTTGAATGTTATTGTATGTTGGGATTGAGTGTAACCTGACTCGATAGAAGTAGCACAGCTTCTCTTCCTTACCATTCATAATTTATTTTACTGTGAGAGAAAAGAAGAATTTGGAAAATTCTTCTTTAAGACAAAAAAATGCACACCGGAATCATCAAGAGTGATTTTTCCAAAATATTTTTTGGTGAATAACTACACTTTTTTTCCCTACTGTTTCTTTTCATCCCTTGACACTGCTTTTACTACCTTCTTCCCTTAATCCTTATTTCTCTTCAGAGTTCCAGGCTACTCTGGGTGTCACTGAGCACTGATGTTTCATGCAGTTTGGCTGTTCACTCAGATCTGTGTGAGGGAGACTGGACAGCTGGCACCCACATCACAGCATTTCAACCATCCCTGGAGCTCCTTCATTAAGATATTTTCCTTCTGCCAGACTTCATTCAAATGATGGCTTTATTTGTATTTTACCACAAGAAAGACAAAAGAAAGGGTAAAAACAGGTTTAAATCCCATGTAAAGAACTCATGAGACAAAAAGACCCAGACTTGGAATACTGTAAAAATATCCCCATATCCTCTTTGCTTAATGACCCTACAGTACTAGTCATCCTGATAAAAAACTTCCCACTCTGGGGATCAGACAGAGCTTTGTGTGCTATACGGAATCCCTCCAGCTTTATCACCTTCTGATAATGTAGCTGTTGTGTGCCCACTATCAGCCAACCCTGCATTACATGATCTGAACCTTCTAAGGTAGATCCAGATGTGGTCCTTAGCATCCATGTGGAACTGTATAAGTTAGCACTGATCCAGATGTTTATCTTGTTAAGATGTTATTCAAACAGAAATGTAAAAGGTCATCATAAAATTGTTTGAGTTGGAAGGAACCTTATATATCATATGGTTCCAACTCCTATGCCATGGGCAGATACATATTCCAGTAGATAAGGTTGTACAAAGCCCCATCCAACCTGGTCTTGAACACTTCCAAGAATCATAGAATCATAGCATCATAGAATTGCTCAGGTTGGAAAAGATCTTAAAGATCATCAAATCTAACCACGACCTGACCATACTACCCTATCTCTAACACAGCCCTCTGCTAAATCATGTCCTTGAGCACCACATCCAAACAGTTTTTAAACACATTCAGGGATGGTGACTCAACCACTCCCCTGGGGAGCCTATTCCAGTACTTAACCACTCTTTTTGTAAAGAAGTTTTTCCTGATATCCAACCTAAACTTACCCCGGTGCAACTTGAGGCCATTTCCCCTCATCCTGTCACCTGTCACCAGTGAGAAGAGACCAGTCCCGCTCTTCTCTCAGGTATTTGAAGATGGGGGCATCCCAGGATACAATCTGTTTTCCAGACAACCTGTTCCAGGGTCTCACCCTCCTTATAGCAAAGAATTTAACCTAAATTTACCCTCTTTTCCTTTTAAACAGTCATCCCTTCTCCTATCACTATAGTCCCTGATAAAGAGTCCCTCTCCAGCTTTCCTGTATGCTCCCTGTGTTGGGGAGCCCAGATATGAATGCAGTAATCCAGGGGGGTCTCACAAGAGAGAGATCATTGTCAAAACCAATGCAGTGAAGAGCGAGGAGTCTGGAGATTCTTCTCTCTCTCACTTTTTTTGAGGCATTGGGACTGCAGGCACAGCTTTCTGTTCAGCTTTCTTCAGGCACAGATTCTACCAACCATGAACTTGGAGGGGAGTTCATACCATGGTTTGATGGGAGACTTACAATGGATGTATTGAGACAGTGGCAAAATCCTTCTCATGCTAGGCTGACAGTGCCTGTTTTCTGGACTCTACATTGTTCTTTGTTGTGTTTTATAAGCCTCTGGTATAATACATAGCAATTTGTACTCGGATGGTAAAGAAGAGGAAATTTTCTTCTCTTTTGCCCAGCATTACAAAATGCTAGGCATACCACTACTAATCTGCTGAAGTCATCTTAGAATCACTGCTTATAGTGTTTCAACTTCAGGTAAGACGAAAATTTTAATAAATCACGCTCCTTCTCTTCTATGATGTAATCTAATTGATATATGCTAAGGAATTTCAAGTGTGAAAGGAAACTGTCAAGGTCATCTTCACTTCTATGTTCCTTGTACCATACCTTAAAAATAATTCAGGCGAACAGCCAGATCCCATCCTACTATGACTAAGATCAAACTAGAGTAGAATTTAATGAGAGAAAATTTATGTTATGAAGCCCAAAATACTACATACAGGCTACTTAGCAGAGTGCAGACCCAGCACCAGTCTGCCTTTCAAAGCCAACCCACCTTTCCTAGCAAGGGAGGGCTAAAATAGGACCTCATTTTACACAGTGCTAAGCTACTAGATCCTCCATGGTGAATGAAATGCCAGCAGGTACAATTGCTGGTACTTGTCAGCTGGCATTTTATTTTCTAAGCAAGGTGCTGGTCTGATTTGTCACCAGCCTTCTGGCAGCAGCCATCTCAGGCCATCGGCAGCCTGGGTCCCCTGGCACCCCACTTCTTGACAGTAGCATATCTGTGCAGCCCAGGTCACAGAAGGGAA
This sequence comes from Perdix hodgsoniae, assembly GCA_035772895.1. Taxonomy (NCBI): domain Eukaryota; kingdom Metazoa; phylum Chordata; class Aves; order Galliformes; family Phasianidae; genus Perdix; species Perdix hodgsoniae. The sequence goes on along the minus strand of JAPSGF010000001.1, from coordinate 1,332,148 downwards.
GCCTTTCACTGGTCTACAGCCACTGTACTCCCCATATTCCCTGTTGGACCCTGCTGATTTGCCTATTTCTGACTATTTGTAGATAACTAAGCACAGCACCTGTGTACTTCTCAGAGTCCTTGTCCATGGCTGTTTTCTTGTCACTGCTAATGAGCTGCAGGTTTATTTGCTTTTTCTCTTAGTGAGAAGTGTACAGCCACCTTTTAGGCCCCACAATTTCCTCTAATTCATTTGTACGAAGCACAGCTGTTCAGCAGCAATTTAAAAGCCTCCAAGAGGAATGGTGCTATTTGTAAGGTTGATGTTCTTGATTTATACTGCTTATAAACAGGAGAGCCCTGTTTTGTTTTTGAAGGGGCTGCCTGGGTGTTATGACAGTCCTATGTTGTTCTCAGCACCCTTACCCCTGCGTTCGGTCTGCTTGGCCATTTTGTGACCTCACTTCCACGCCCAAGCTCTGTGTTCCAGGTTCCTCAGGAAACCAGGGCTGTTTGGTCTCTGATGGTGTCAGCACCCAAGGACAGGATCAGATGATGTTTTGGTTGTGAGAACCCCCAGGAATATCACAAGGTGATGCCACATCTCTGGTGAGTGTTGTGAGTGTTCTCCTTCCTTCTGGGTTGTCCTGCAGGTTGTACAGCTTTGGGCAGCCTGGTCTAGCATTAAGTGGGGAGGTTGGTGGCCCTGCATGTGGCAGGGGGGTTGGAGGTTCATGATCTTTGAGGTCCCTTTCAGCACCAGCCATTCTGTGATTCTGTATGAGAAAGGCAGACTGCAGCATTTGCAGTCAGAAAGGAGCCTAGAAAGAAATGGGTGCATTAGACTTATCAGTCTTCAACAGATTCAAACTTCTCTACTGCCTATTTGCCTGTGTGCTCCTCAATAACACATGGTTTGTGAACATACCAGCATTTAATGGGGCCTCACATCAAGTATTCATTTGTCTGGGCAAGTAATGGTGGTGCCAAATTTGGCTCAACACTTACTATTTCATGCAATTTATGCTGAGGACTCCAAAAACTTTCCTAAGGGGATAAAACCAAAGCTGTAACACAAGAGGATTTCTGTTGGAGGCTGAGCAGAACTGATGCATACACTTGGAAATCTTTGAAGTTTATTTAAACTACACTGTGTATGAAGACTGCTCTGAAAATAATGCCTCCTATTTTATTATGTTGGCCCACAACATTAGAGGCAGCTGTTGGTGGTATGGCAGTAGAGGCTGAAGCTTCCCACCAATATTCTGTTATATATATATATATATATATAACTCTTTTCCCCACAGAGTTCTACATAAACCTCCCAGCTAGTCCACTCATTAGAGGCCACAACGGGGTTACGTTTGGCTATAAAACAAAATATGATGCATAAACCAGTGGAAGGTTTGACCCCAAAGCAAACCTCTGTCAGCTTTGATTCTGTTGCCAAAGTTTGTAAATATTTTTCTCTAGCATAGGCCAAACAACAGTGGCAGTCCAGATTCTTGCTTGTCTGTAGTTCTGGACAATATTCTTCACTATTACAGTCTGCTTATCCTGATGTGGGCTGAGCCTGAAGATACTTTTTGAACTCTCAAAGAACAGCTTTGTTTTAAATTCCCTGGCAAATAGCCCTTGCTGTCACAAACCCTTCCTCTGGAGAACATCCTCTGTTTTAGGCAGACACCAATGATGGTTTGCCTACTGTAGCAGGATATGGGAGACTGCAGACAACCGCTGTACTTTGCCAGAGACATCTGCAGTTCTGGCGCAGAGGTTACTCTGTGACATATACATAGTAACATCAGCTCAGGTCCTAGCCACAGACACCTGTTGTGCTAATCTCAATAAACTAGACACTGCACACCTCTTGAAAAGAGTCTAAAGACTCAAGAGTACAGGTCTTACCAGGAGCAGCTGGGGGAACTGGGATCGCTCAGTCTGGAGGAGGCTCAGGGGAGATCTTTTTACTCTCTACAACTATCTGAAAGAAGCCCAGGTTACAGTGATAGGACAAGCAAGAATGGCCACAAGTTGTGCCAGGGGAGATTCGGGTTGGATATTAGGAAAAAATTTCTTTTCCAATAGAGTGGTGATGCATTGGAACAGACTGCCAGGAGGTGGTGGAGTCACTGTCCCTGGAGGTGTTCAAGAACAGTGTAGATGTGGTGCTGAGTGACATGGTTTAATGGGCATGGTGGTGGTGTGCTGATGGCTGAAGTAAATGATCTTAGTGGTCTTTTTCAATCTTAATGATTCTATGATAACCTAAAACAACAGCTAGGGCCCATCCAAGGCACAGCCTGGTAGCACTGGTTGATGCAGTCAGGGACAGCACGAGTCTCGTTGACCTAATTGCAAGAGCCCATCTTTAAGGACTTTGGAAGAAGGTTACTGAGATCACCCTCCAGATGTGTGCTGGGTGTCCTTCGCAAGTGGGACGGGGAACATCCAAGGTGGCACACAGCATTATTCTGAAAACACGAGAAGCTTTTAACTTGAAGTAGAAACCAACCTCTAGTAAGTGAGAGGCAATAACCAGTATAGATATAGGATCAAAATGCTCCCTACCAGATGACAAGGGTGATTTTAGTGGACGTTGCAGTCCAGTTGAGTTAGATTTGCCAATTTTGTGTATTGCTATGATACATTAAAAATATGTAACTGTCGTAAAGAACTGCAGTGGTGCTCAGTTCAATTTTTACCTTGTGCACAGCCAAATGCGGAATAAAACAAAATATTACAAATGTAGCTCAAGCAGGACTTTTCCCCTGAAACCGGTTTCAGCATTGCAGCCACAAGGTGCTCGCAGCGTGCTCGCAGCTGAGCAGATGGAGCGGTTTTGCAGAGCTGTGACGTGCTGCGAGCAAACCGCAGGAGGAGAACACGTTCGTGTGCTGCTGCTTCGACCTGCTGCCGACGGGCTTCGTCCACGCAGCCTGTGCTCTGCGGGATGTTGGCTAATGTGGTTTGCGAGACACGTGGTGGACTGTAATTACGAACCGCCTGGGACCAAAAGGGACGTTGTGCGGCGCTCTTCCAGGGGGCTGCAACTTCTGCGGGCTTCTGGCGCACGGAGCGCAAACTTTCCTTTCAAAGCACCCCCCAGGCCGCGCACCGAGCCGGCCGCAGGGCGTCAGCGCCGTCACCCGGCCCCGGCGGCGGCCCCACCCCGGCCGGGCCCGTCCCACGCGCCTGCCCCGA
>JAPSGF010000001.1:1299091-1328566 GCA_035772895.1 Perdix hodgsoniae | reverse complement strand
CCCGACCTGCCGGGGGCGGCCCGGCGCGCGGCGAGGCCCGTGCCCGAAACGGCCGGGCGAGGGGACGGCCGCGGCGCGGTGAGTGCCTGCGCGGAGCCGGGCTTCGGGCCGTCAGCCCGTTGCTGAGGCGGGGCCGGGCCGGCGCGTCGCCTCGCTGGGGCCGGGCCGGCGGAGGAGGTCGGGCCGCGCCGCGCTATGATCGGCACCGTGCTGTGCTACGTGCTGCTGCCGGCGGTGCGGCTGCTCCGGGCCCTGCGAGGTAACCCGGCCCCGGGCGGGCGGCGGCGGGGCCGGGAAGCGGCCGGGGGGGGCGCGCGGGGTCCGGCCTTCCATCCGCCGCGCTCCGGACGCGGCGGCGTCGCCTCCCGCGAGGCGCCGCCCTGGGGCCGGGCCGGGCCGCGGGGGGCCTCGGCGGCCTCCGCTCCTCGGGGGAGGCCCTGCCCGGAGGCCCTGCCCTTCCCCAGCTCTGCCGCCTGGGTGCGGGGGGGGGGCGCCCCGTGCTGCCCGGAGCAGCAAACCCTCTCTGGGGTGGCGCGGCCCTTTCTGGCCGCTCGGCGCGGCTCGCCGCGTGTGCGGCTCCGTGCGATTGGGTTTGGAGGCAGCTGTTGGCACGGACGCGTTGACACGCGGGTGTTGGGAGGCAGGTCCCGACCCTCGCTCCGAAACTGCGGATTTCGTTCTTGCAGGCTCTGAGCCGCTCTGCGGGTCCCCGGGAGGCCTTCGGAGACGGCCGGCTGTGAGGCCTGGTAGCCCTTAAGCACCTTCAGTTGGGTCTGTGCAGGTTTCACCCGGTTTCCCCGATCCAGCTGTGGCTTCGCAGGCCCTGGTGCTGTGCTCGTGTAGCGCCGTCCTGCCCGAACCGGTTCTCACGTCTGTGGCAGCCATTGCCGCGGACTGATCACGGCGACCGGCCGGCCCCACGTTCGGCTCCTGCATTACAAGCCTCTACGATAGCCGTGTCTGTAACGACGTGTGGAAGTCAAGTGCTGGTATTTGTGACAAATGTGAGCTTTGTTACAAATGTACGGAGGAGGCTTGTGGGTCTCAGTGCTACATTTCTGACGCACGCAAAAAGCTTTGACACAGAAGATACCAACAGAACAAGCCTACAGTTATTGCTGACCCTTGTGTGTTACCGCTAGGGGTGACTGACTTGCAGAGCAGCAGCAGAAAAAAGGGGATTTATAGACAACAGAAATCCCTGCTTAACAGCAGGGACTGGTGTCTGTGTATGGTTTGTAGCAAAAGTCCAATACTGTCATCTCTGATGTCAGTAGAAGTAGAAAAAGTCCCTGTCATTTTCTGCTTTACACCACCAGTATTCAGAAGTGTTATGTGAACAGCGGATTATGTACACACGTATTTATCACAGATAGCAGTCACCAGGTGGCCATTAATTCTTATCAAGAGTTGTTCTGTGCATATATTCTCTTTAATAAGGCTTTTAGTTGCTTATATCTATCCCCCTGCTTCTTTATTTTTCATCTCTAATTACAGAACATTTTTTCTAGCATGTTGTTGTGACATGTAACCATTTTTAATCATCTTGGTGGTTTTTTTTGTTTTTTTTTTAATGGCAGATGCTTTCTTTACCTGTCAAAAGAATGTGCTTCTGGCGAAGAGCACGTCCACCCAGATAGAAGGCATCTTTGCTGCAACCAGAGGAAAGTTGGTCCAAGAAGAGCAAGAAGCCCTGCTCCAGCAGTGGCTGGAGGAAGGAGCAGGGAGTTCATCAGCCAGTGGGAGTGCTCCAGTAGTGGGAAACGTATCAGCTGCATCCACCATCACCTGGTTAGAAGGTTCAGAGCTATTGATGAGTAGCCTTAGCGACCTGAATTCAGCTCCAGAAGTCGTGTGGTGTGCCAGTCAGCAGCTCACGGAGCTACGTGCCTTGACTTCTTCAGAACTGCAAGATCATGAAGAGACCAAACTGGAAAAATTACCAGAAGAGGAAACAGTGGCTGTAGCAGGCAGTGCACCTTGGGCAGCTCTGGTGCCACAAACAGATCACCAGATAGCTGGCTGTGCCACTGTCAGTGTAGAAGGGCTGAATGAAGACCCAGTGGTGCTGGCATGGAGTTTAGCAGGTGGCACAGAGGTGGTGCCAACAGAGCCCCCTTCCTGGCCCGCTCAGGATGCAGTGCAATTTTGTCCTCTCCCGGCGGAAGTACCCTACCATGGTCAGTATCAACAGCTTTGGATCTAATGTGAGGAATTTGTACTGTAGAGAACCTGGTTAGGTTTTTGTTTCTGGTTGAGGGGAGTAGATCTGTCAGGGAAACATTGATTGTATCAGACCGTACAGAACTGACAAGATCTGCTAGTGAAAGCTATGAAGTCAGGTTTTGCCTAGAGCAAGCTGATCACAGCTAGAAGTATCTGTGGTAGTGGGCTGTCTGAATATTGATACAGTATTTCCCAGGAGCTGTGTCTGAGAGGTATAGAAAGCACCCGAAAGCTTGTTGAGTTTTTCTGTATGCTCAACTCTGGTCTTCTGTTATCTCATCCTCAGTGGCAACTAACCAAAGGAATCCAAATAAAGCATCCAAAACCCAGAGTAGATGAGAATTAGGTTAGAGGCTTAATTACCCGGGCTTAGTGAATGACATTGATATTCTGTATCCCAGAGGAACAGAAAAATCTGGAGGGTACCCAGAATGGCTGTAATTTGGCTTTGTCTTTTTTTTTTCCTTTTATTTATAGAGATTTTATGGAGAGACTGGGAGGATCTTTCTGTCCAGCCTTGTGAGCTAGAACTGGGCTCGAAAAAAAATCCTCTCTTTGAATTTCGTGTCATGTCTTACAATATCCTTGCCCAGGACCTGGTGGAACAGGGCCATGCTCTTTACCTACACTGTCATCCAGACATCCTGAATTGGGACTACCGCCTTCCAAATATTTTGCAGGAGATCCAACATTGGGATCCCGATGTGAGTATGACGTAAGCCCCTTACATGTTAGTATTGCCAGAATTTGAATTTTTTGTTTGATCTAATCTCATTGTGGCAATTTTTTTTTTCCCTTCTTTTCTTTAAGGGTGAGGAAAGTAGTAGGAAGATGGTATCTACTTGGTAGCTGAATGCTGATTCCTCTGACACTATATGAGGCTTTGTGTATACATTTTTTTTGCTGTCTATTTTGTGTTTTTGCGGCATTTAGCAATACTTAGGTAACAGAGATTAACTTCATAAACAGCAGAAGTGGAGGGAGAGGAGTAATGTATTTTGGGGGGGAAGGGCTAGGTTTATAAGGCAGTACAGGAGAGGAGGCTCACATAAAAGAGGGCTTCACAACTTTCTCTGTGAGTCCTTCTTTGTGTGATGAAGGAACTTTTGCCTCATCTCTGATAAACTAATGTGACCCAGAAAGTTATCACTCTCCAGATGGGAATTACAGGACAGAGCTGCAATCGTGGCCTTTCTGTTGCAGTTAGTATGCGAGTGTACCTTTGTACTTTCTTCCTTCCCTGAAACAAAGTAACTGGCAAATACTGTTGGAGTGAGTGAGATCTCTGACTTCCTTCCAGGTTCTGTGTCTGCAGGAGGTGCAAGAGAATCATTACAAGGAGCAGCTAGAACCGACTTTCGTGAAGATGGGTATGTCCTGCTTTTATGTGTCTGTATGCCCAGCTCATGGGCCTGGCTGAGCAGTGCTTCCCACTTCATGTCTTCAAAGCATTCAGTCCCAAAAGAACTCTTCTTCCTTTTTATTTGAGCTGCTGGCCTTACTACTTAACTATTTGCCTGGACCTTTGCCCTTTCATTTGTAGCTGACTTTTCAATTTGAGAGATCAGAGTAACAAATCTGTTCTAGAAGGACAAGGAGAGAGAAAAGACATGATTATAAATTATAGATAGTGATTACTGCGACAGAATTGGGTATAATGCTGCACCCAGAGCATTGTAACTGCATGTTAGAATAACTAAGAGTAACTGTATATAACTAGGAGTAACTGTATGGTAGAAAGCATTGCAGCTGAAGGAAGGTTGGATTTCATGCTTCCCAAGCAGTGAGTCTTCTCTTATGTGCCCTGGCACTGCTTATTGCTAGAGGGAGCTGAGGCTTAGAGGAATGCTGATAGGGGATGTAAAATGTTATGTTACTAAGCAACCAGTGCTTTACAAGTACAGTTGCTTACTGGCAGATGGTGGCAGATTTTTTTTGTAGTTAGAGCCTAGATCTAGATGTAGAAACCAGGCTGAAAATTAACACAATTGTAATGCATAGGGGTTGGAGAAACAATCCTTCTGGGCGGGCTACTGGATTGAATTGTGTTCTTCCAAATCATAGTGGGTATCTCTTCTACAAATCTGCTATACTAACTTGCTGAACTTGAATGGAATGAGAGCTTGAGGTAGCAACCAGATTAGCTTTTTAATGGGTGATGGTTTCTCTTCAGGCTTTGCTTGCTTCTATAAACGGAGGACTGGGAGAAAGACTGATGGCTGCGCAGTGTGCTATAAGCAAAGCAGATTCCAGCTAATCACCGTCAGCCCCATCGAGTATTTCCGGCCTGGCCTAGATGTCCTCAATCGGGATAATGTGGGTTTGGTGCTTCTGCTACAGCCTCTGCTCCCAGAGGGTCTTGATCGGAAGGCAGTCAGTCCTTTGTGCGTCGCCAACACACACGTGTTATTCAATCCCCGTCGGGGAGATATCAAACTTGCCCAGATGGCCTTGCTCCTAGCAGAGATTGACAAGATTGCAAGAACTGCTGAAGGTCAGTACTATCCTGTCATCCTGTGTGGCGACCTGAACTCTGTACCTGACTCTCCGCTTTACAAATTCATCCGGAATGGTCAGCTTTCCTACCAGGGAATGCCAGCCTGGAAGGTAGGTGCAAATGCCAGCCTGGAAGGCAAAACTGGGACTGGGTGGCTCTTCACTGCACGCTTCTGGTGAAAAGCATGGCTGTATTCTTCCTCTTACAAGAAAGAGTCCCAATATTAAACTTAATTATTCAGGACTCATCCCCAGTGCCTCCAGGAGTGCTGAGGAAAGAAGCAGATGAATGTGTGCATGTTGCTTCCAACACTGCTTTTTTTTTTTGGTTGTTTTGAGCCAGACCTCTTATAACAGTTACTTCATTTCACATCCTGGTTTTCCCTTGCTGTGGGATTTTTGTTGCTGGGTGACTGGAAGTGTAGGGGAGTACAAATCCACCAAGGCAACCTGAAATTTTTGTAGGTGTTTGATGTGAAACCAATTTTGCCCATGAAATGGTTATCTATGCTGGACTCTTCAAGTGGCTACCTGTTAATTTGTATCCATGCTTAGATATGTCCTTGGCTTTCATGCAAAATTATCAATTCAATAACACATGTCCACAAAGTATGTTGTGTATGGTGACTTCTAGTTAACTGAATCCATGCCCCACTGTGCTGTCACTGTGAGGGCACTTTCCAGTTTTGCTCTTGGTGAGTGTGTATATATACATTGTCTGTAGCTTGTAGAAGTTCTGCTGTGTGTTGCTGATGTTTGCCTCTCCTGATTCTTGCCTCCTTGCAGGTGTCTGGACAGGAAGACCTTTCCCAACAGCTGCATTCTCGGAAACTGCTGTCCCCGCTGTGGCCGAGCTCACTGGGTGTAACAGACAACTGCCAATATGTTACTGTGTGCCAGCCAAAGAAACAGAGCTCTAGTGTGTGCTGAGTATATGAGCTTGCTATGGATTGAGAGTCTGTGGCCCTTGCTATCTCCCAGAGTAGTCAGTGCATGTGTTATATACGGCAATCAGCAACAAATTCTATTCTTCTGTGCTTTTCCTTGGTATTTGAATTAAATTTAGTTTTTCTGGAGTCTGTCACTGTAGCCCAGTATCTGCAATCGTATTTCTCTAGCCTATAGCTGAGAATTCCAAATAAGCATTGCTATCATTTATATTCTCAGGCTTGAGCTTTTGTGCAGTTGTAACTGATGTTCGGCATCTGTAGATTTCAACTGCAGGTGTTTATAAGAACAATTTTGGGTAGTGATTGCATGCCAGTATGAGAAAATGCCAAGAGTCCACTTAAACAGTAATTGTTCCCTACTATTTCTAAATTCTAAAAAAGGAGGCCACACTAAGTAGTTTTTGTTGGAAGTCTGAATATAAAATTTGTATTCAACATGATTTGCAGAACTGTTCTTTCTTTTTAGGCAGACTTGAGTTTCCTTGAGTTGCGAGCTCGCTGATCTGCTTAAAAATTACAGTGCTTCAGAGGGAACATTCTTAATTTGTCTCATCAAGGTGCTGACCACGATGGATGCATTGGCTAAAGGAATAGAACAGAGTACAGTTACTGCTATGTTTAGGTTATTAAGTGATTCCTGTTCACATGGTGTAAGGGTGCTTGGTATGAAACTTGCTGTAAATGTGACCTTGCTGCAGATATTTTATTCTTTTAAATTGTATTTCTGTCTGCAGGCAGACGTAAGTACAGCCGAGACTTCTTGCTCCAGTTCCATTTTTGTGATGTTGCCTGTGAACGACCACCAGAGCTGGTCTTCTTGGAAGGCGTGACAGATGCTAAACCAGGTATTAATGGGGTAGTTTTTCAGCTCACAACTCTCCTAGCTGTATAGCAATGAAAAACTGTTGGAGGTAACACCTTGTACAAAAAGAGGAAGACAGAAAAATAGCATTCTGTGGCTGTATGATTGTTAATTGACTCCATGAGAGGTCAGAGTATAGTCTTACTGCAGCACTGACAGTGTTTCTTGAGGTACCCTGAGTTTCAGACTCTTCTGGAGGCTGCATCTATGTACATCTGTCTGGAATCTCTCTATTCCTTTGCAGACCCCCCTCCATACTGGCCCAAGAAAACTGCTCCAGTGAATGACCCTGATCTCCAGATACTCATCCCAAGGTAATTTGATGCACCTTCTGTGGCCCCAGTGTTTCACTTTCTGCAGGACTGAAAATCTGTTTGAAGTAAAGACTGAAGTAATTGTGAGGATCCACTCAGATCCCAGCAACTAGGTGATATTCTGGCACCACTGGGTTGATGAACTCAAGAAAAAATGAGTAGACAGGACTGAGTATTGGATTTGAAATAAGCTCGTGGTCTGCTTTGTGCAGGAGGAGTAAATAATTCCAACTGTCTTTCTGTGTACGTGTTTGCAAACTCAGAAAGAGTTTTGAAAGTTGTATCAGTGAGGGAACTCCCAACTTCACCCGTGACATCAGCATGGGAACTTCCAACTTCATCTGTCCTGCAACAAACACTGCATCATCCTGTTTCCTTTCTTGGTAAATTCTGGCTGTTTGCTTGCAGGTCTGCAGGTGTTATCCAGCACGGCCTCAACCTGACCTCTGTCTACAGCCATTTCCTGCCACAGAGGGGTCGCCCAGAGGTCACAACCATGCCCATGGGGCTTGGTGCCACTGTCGATTATATCTTCTACTCAGCAGAGCCTGTGATGAATGGAAACAGAGGGGGTGAGTGTGTCAGTGCATGGGTTGTCCCTGTGGTGTTGGAAAGGGTTGTGAAGTGTAACTTAGTTTAGCTCTGTGCTGGACAGAGCATTTTGTTAATCTGGCGTAGATCTACAGGGTGTAACTTTAAGGTGATGCACAAAGTAGAAGCAACATGTGCTCAGATATCTTGAGAAGATGGTGTTTGTCTTCCTTGTGGAAAAACTGAAGCTGCTCAGGTAGGATTCATGTAGACTTCCAAGGAAGCCAGAGCAGAATACATTCTTCTTCCTTTAACTATCTGTGCTCCTGCTAATAAGCAGTGCTGAGTCCTTAGTTCAAGGCTTGGACTTCAGATCTGACTGAGACTTCACATCCTCCTTTGAAGGAGGCTGTTGTTAAAATGACAGCACATCTCTATTACCTGGAATGGGAGTTAGGCTGATGGAAGACTGCATGTAAATGCATCCGGGAACTGCCTTGGAACTGGTTTTGGATCACGTCAAGATCGGCTTTGGGGAGGAGGTTAGAAATGAAGAGAATTAATTCCTCCTCAGTGGGGAATTTGAAACTATCTTCAAGACTTATGGGAAGTTCCTTTCATTCCACTGTAAACAACTACCTTGTGAATTTAGCATATACTGGATTTTTTGTGCCTGCAAGCATATGAAACCATTGAACTGCAGCATTATAGGATGCTCACTGCTTTCATATCCAGGCTCAAAAGTGCATTCAGTGTTTGTGCAGGTTGTCTTTCTTCATCAGGGAAAGGATTGGAAACCACTGACAAGCATCCTTATGCAAGTCTGTAGAGATAATCTGCAGCATCAGTCTACAGCTGCTGTTTCCTTCCACTTTATCAGGTCGCAGGCTGTACCGAGATGGAGTCCTAAAGCTGCTTGGCCGCCTTTCCCTTCTCTCTGAAGACATCCTGTTGCTGGCAAATGGCTTACCAAATCCGTTTTGTTCATCTGATCATCTGTGTCTGCTGGCTAGCTTTGGCTTGGAGATCTCCAGCCTCGGAGAGGGTTAGTGTTGGTTCCCCTGTGCCTAAAGAAAATATATTCTGAACATAGCTGTTTGAGACTCTGGATTTTCAACCAGCTTGCAAGAAAACTTTTTTATTTGACATGCCTGAAGAGTCCCTTTCTGCCCTCATGCCCTCACAAAAATAGGGATGAGTCAATTGGAGCCCTTTCTGTTGGTATTTTGTGGGCAAATTTGTGTTTCTGCACAGTTGTGTTCAGGCATTATCATCTCCTAAAGGGATCCTTGTTCCACTGCTTAATTCAGCAGATATTTTAGTGCTGTAGGAACCAACCTTGCTCCCATGTTTGTCCCTTGGTAAGGTCTTCAAGGACCTGGGAAGTACAGATGGATTGCTGTCTGCTTCTGGCTACCAAACAGCAGGGCATATGTACACCAATATTCTTTCACACCAAAACAATGTTTCTTTTAATTTCTGAATGATAGTTTATGAAGCATAGTCTTTAGGAATGTGGTGCTGCTTTTGAGAGTGGATCTGCCAACTGCTTAGAAATAGGTTTTTCTTAATAATGGTAAGGGCTGTATTGCTGGCAGAAGAGCCTGTATAGTTGAGTAGTTTCAACAAGATCATCCCAGTGAATATCAGGTGAAGAAAATTGTTGGGTAAGGCATGACAACTCCAGAGGCTGTAACTCTGGAGGCTCTCAAAAGAGAGATAAAAATTGAAAATGTGTTAGAGGAAGCAGAAGCGTCGAAGGAGACAGTTGAAGGTATTGTAAATGCCCCTACCCTTCCTCTATGTCTTCTGAATTCCGTTTTACCTCTCAGGGGATAGAGAGTCAACTGGTAGCAGCCTGCTGGGCCAGGCTATGGATTTTCTGGATCTAGCCATGCTTAGGTAGACCCATTGGACTGGCTCTTATCTCTGAACAGATGCTGGGAGGGAGGGGAAGGCTGTTTCCTTGGAGGCAGGATTGTCAGTCTCTTGGTGTCATCTTACTGTAGTTTTCTCAGCTTGTACAGTACCAAAAAACCCCAAAACTGTACCTGGTCCCGAAGCAGATTGCCTTGTTTAGCCTGATTTTTTGGTGCTCAGTTTTGGTATGAGAGAGGAAAGCAATATGGGACAAACATTTCTAACCTTCTGTTCACAAATGAGGCACAGAAGTCTTGTCCTGCCTCAGGATTTTTGAGAGGATATGAAAAGACTGGAAATACCATTTGCTCTTTCTGTGTTATACTGGGGGGATTTTCATATTTTAAATGTTACTTTCTTTACTGAAAAATAAATTTTTTCTAATTTAATGAAAAATGCAAAGTAACTGCAACACCTTGTGCTGAACGCTTAGAGGAGTTCCTCAGCAAGGCTTTGCTGGCTGGGATGTGAAAGAGGAGAATGGATTAGCTACACAGAATAGTAGTAATGAAGGATAAAGGGCAGGGGTAAGTGTGTCTAGCTGTTGTCTCCCATCATATCCTCACATCCCAGGGGTCTATTTGGCATCAGAGTTTATCTTGCAGAATGGTTTTTGGAACCATCCCTCTCTTTCCAAGAAAGCCAATACTGTTAATCCTTTACAGCTTATTTCTGTGAACTGTACAAAAGACGTGGGCTGTGCACTTTGTTCTGCTCCCATACAGTTCTTAAGAACTGTGTATCCCGTTCTTGCCCCTGCTGTGTGGTTTGTATTTGCCTGGTGATGTGTGGATGGCTTTTGCTACCCCAGCTTGGATACTATGTGTAAGAGTCTGCATAAGTGAACGGGAATGTGGAAGTAAACAAGTCTGCAGCTTTGTTCACCCAAAATTCCAAAGTTAATGGTTCTGCTATGGTGCTGGTGTTTGTAGTTGGTGAGGGATGCTGAGCTGTGTATTTCTGTGGATGTTTTTTTTCTGAGAGTTACTTTAATTTCTTCAAGTACTCTTAACTCTGATTTTATAATTGGTTTTATTGCTGCAGGGGGGAGAGAAAACAGAAATCTGTGCAACTGAGAGGCTTATTTTTCTGCCAGGCTGTTTGTAGGTTGCCAGATAGCAGTCTGGTTGCGGATAACTCCCACCAGTTGGTAACCTTGTAAAGGAAAACTTGAGACACTGAATGTTTAAAAACAACTGACCAAAAGCAAAATAATAAACACTGTGACAGGTAGGGCTGTCACTTCACACTGTGACTGTTTGCTTTCGTTGTAACTGCTGTCCCAGTCTGATAGCCTGTTAATGATGGGTGTGTGTGTCTGTGTGTGTGTCAAAGTCCTCCTGACCCTCTGCCACTTTCCACTCAGACCCACTGTCAGGTGTGCTGGTTGCCCAAGCACCTTGACACTTCTGTGAGGTAGCTGAGCTTCAACATCACAAATACTTCTTCTATTTCATTCAAACCAAAGACTTGACTTCTCTTTTGGGTAACTTGCATGAATGCATCTCTCAGGGAAGTTTTAAGTTCCAGCTGTTTTGCTGGAAAATCGGTTTCACAGGTCAGTCTAACACTTTGTTTTTCAGTATATGTGAAACTGTATGGTATGGACTTGGAATACTTAATTTACTAAACACTGTGGATATGGAGTCAAGTGCTTAGAAATTCTGAGACGATGCCCACAAATCTTCTCCTGCTTCTCTCAAGGTTGGAAGGCTACCAGCGTCCTGCAGCTCACAAAGCCTTGGCTCACACATTTTCTTGGGCATTCGTGGATTAAACTGTTTCAGAAATGCAGCTCTTATAGTTGATTATTGTGGTTGTTTTGATCACTGTTCCTAAAGCTCTTGTGTAGACCTCTATAGACTTGACCTGTTTCAAGAAAGACAAACTCCTGTTCTAGAGCAATTCAGAGTTAACATCAAATTGATCTGGAGACCTTTGAATGCCTCTTGATGTTGGAGGCTGTAGGCAAAGTTTGTAGATGGGATAGATGGAAATAATCCCTGCCATTAACACAGCAACTGTTATATAATTGTAGGGGAAAACAATGCATTCTCTGATGCTTTGAGAATATCACATACTGATATAATAAAGGACTGTGGTAATCAGCAACTTCTGATGGGAAACAGGATTAAGATTCCAGATGTAGCTCTTAACACTGTTTCTTGACCGAAGCGTGTAACTAGTTGTCATTTACACAGTTTTCTGATACAGAGAAGCCTGTAAATGGTTATGAAAGTGGAACAGGAATATCTGCTATAGCCAGAAGAAGGAAGTGAACTACCTATGTCATCTCTGTGGTAGTGTTGTAGAGCTCAGGGAGGTTGGTACTTATGGAAAGGGGTGCCAGAGATCACTGGCAATGTGTGTAAATATCCTGTTATGTCCTAAGCTGCAGGAACATGCAGCTGTAGAGGAAAACACAGATTTAACAACAGCTTAGATTGCACCACAGCTGCTAGGCCGTATTTAATTATGCCATTTAGAGAGAAATTGGACTTACTTCTCTTTCTTGGTCTTAAGTTTATCAGTTTATGAAGATGCCCTTTGTGATCAGTTCTTCCAAAATATATGGGATAGGAGCAGTAATAAACAGTATAATTTCCCTAGTTTCTGTTTTTCTGGTCAGAAAATGAGCCTTGGCTCCTGCTTGAGGTCTTCTTTTTCTGTCTTTTTCTTACGAGGTATCTTTCCAACAGCTGTTTTCCCATGACATTGGATGTAAGATCCAATTATCTTTTAAAGCTACTGATGTTTATTTTTCTTCAGCTGTATTTTTTTCACTTAGAAGCTATGGGAAAATTATTTAAGGCTAAGTCATATTAAATACTCAGTATTTGAATAGTGTCAAGCTGTAAGGGGTGGCTTCTTCGCCCCTTATCTGAAGAGTTTACTGGGAAGAGTGGGAGCTCTGAAGCCAACACTTAGATAGGAGTAACTCTTAGTGTAAAAGCAAAAAAAAATTCAAGATTTACTGTTAGTGCCCTGTATGCAGCCTTCTCTGTAAGGCATGGAAAAACAAAGCCTTCATTCCTTTCCTTTAAAGTGTCTTTTGGAGGACCTCAGAAAAGTTGAGCATCTCAGAGATCAAGGCATGCTTTGTGCTCCTACTGATTTTGAGCGATGTTCTTAGTCAGCACCTTGCAGATCAGGGCTCTGCTAGAGTGCAGTTTTTCCTCCCAGTTTTTACCACCTTAATGTATGTACATTTCGGACTTTGCAGACAGCCAGCATTCATCCAAATACCAATACTTTCATTAGGCTTCCTATCGTGCAAGTTAATTGAATCGCTGTCCATACCTGACTGTAGCTGCCTGGGTTGAAGTGTTTTTCATAGCTCTGGCACTGAGATGCAAGAAGTGGATGCTCGCTGCCACTGACAGCACTGCATGATGTATCAAGGTCTGAGAGTGAGTTTCTGTACAGAACTCACCTGCTATAACAATAACAGACACCTGATGGCATTTTTCGAGTTCCTTGCTTTTGTCAGTTGTACGAGGTTGGCTTCTGCTAGCGTGAGCTTTCTGCCACTTTCCACTGAAAATATCTTTCCAGTCTTTAAGGTCTTTTCTCTTTTATTTGTTTACTTCATATCTAGCCTGCACATTCCTGTGCTCTAAGGGAATAGGAATGCTCTATAGTGGAGCTGGAAAATTTTTCCTAACTGTGGTTAGACAAACACAGCAACTTTCAAGGTGCTGAGGTGGCAATGAGCAAAAGACTGAACTAGAAGTTGGCATGCACTAGAACAAAAGATGCATTTGTTCCATCCAGTCTTTCCTTTTACACACACAAAAGACTTAGCACGAAGCCTTGTTTTTTTTTTTTTTATTTTTTGTTTTTAAAGTCTGCATTGATAGTCTGCTGCTTTCTCCAGCAGTCTTAATTTTATTCGTTTACTGACCACTTTCAGCAGCTGCTCCTGAACTGGGAATTGAATGCAGCCCACCACCACCACAAAAAAAAAAAGCAAACAAAAAACCAAACCAACCAACCAACCAAAAAAAAAAACAAACACCAGTGTAGGTGTCAGTAGTTTATTGAAATTAAGATGAAAGTCACTGCCAAAATGAAAACACAAATCAGGAAATCCAACTTAACTAAATTAGTTGATGTTTCTAATGGCCTGCTAGCCAAAGTATGTCATACACCTTTCCATAATCCTGCAGTCCCTGGTCCTTATGGGCTTATTTCTCCTTTCTCATTAGGTTTCTACATGCTTCTGTGCATGTGGGATCCTTAAATTTTGCAGTCTTGGGCTTCTCAGCATATTAGATGGCCATGCTTTTTGGTGGTGGTGTTTTATTATTTTTAATTAGTGCTTTTAGCTGCTTTTCCCAACAAAGGTTTTTCACTGATGTCCAAGTAGTATAATCTCTAATTTAAAAACCTAGAATTACAGGAACTATCTTAGTGGGGGATAGCTTGATAAAGGAGTTAGCAGCAAGTCTCACAAGCATCCGAAGTAGAGATTTATAGAAGTTGCAGTGCTTAATTATTTTTTGCTATTATTAAATGCCTAAAGATCGATAACAGAGCATGGAGCAAGTACCTTTCTGCTGCTGCTGAAGTCTGTCATCTTCTGGGCTCAGACACAGACCATGAATTCTTATGATGTGATTACTTTCTCTTGTCTGTTCACACCACCTGTGAGGTACTATGCAATTACTTCCCCTTGAGACAGAAATTGTTTGTATAATTAACTTAGCTGAGAGAGACCACTGCATGTGCCATGCTTTGGAGTGACAGGGTAGGGATGTTTATTGCTTTCTTCTGCAGTTGCATATACTGTAAGCTTGCTTGCTTACATCTTTATTACTCATTTCCCTAGAGAAAGGGGTATGCTACGCCTGAAAAATGATAGCCTGAATAAAGTTGGAGCCCACTTGCTGGGGAAATACACTGAATGTTGCAGCTGACTGTCCTTTATTAACCCAGAATTTGTCTGAGAAGCCCTGGTGAGGTCATTAGTCTGGAAGGCCACTAAACTACAGTGCTTAAACAGAATTGCTTTTCTGGCCAGGAAGGGAAGCTTGATCATATGTTTAAGAGTAAAATAGAACAAGCAGAGGCTTGCTTTAACCCTTAGAATATTGACTCAAGTCTAAAATTTCTCCTGCCTCATCCACTAACTTTATTTGCGCAGCCTTGCAGATGGCAGCTTAGAAGAAAAATACGAGTTTAAGCCTTTGCCACACAGCCACAGAAGAACTTCTTACTGTCTGGCAGCTGCTTTTGTGTACAAACATACTTACCCTTGAGATGCTTGATGAAGAATGAAGGTCCTTCTATGTTTTTTTTCCATTATATTGCAAAAGTGTAGGACATCTATACATAATTTGTCTGATACCATCACTCAGTGTTATGGTTTTGACTTCTCAACTAACTGACAAAGGGGAAATTTAAATCAGAAAAAAAGACAGCACAGACATCGTGTCATCTCTGCACAAGCTGAGAGCAGTACAGAGGCAGTTTTATTGTCTAAGTGTCAAAGGAAGCAGAATTGTTATCAACATGAGGGCTATGGGAAGTGCAGTAAGAACTAACTCTAAATAAGAGTTCTGTGCTGGCTACATAAAGACACAGAACTATATTACATAAAGACACAGAACCAATTAATTACAAAAAGACACACATGATATGATTCTTAAAGAAAGAAACCTTCCATTGTTTAATTAGTTCTGAGCTGTACCAGTGATAGAGATGTAAATGGTTTTGAAACACCCTATCCTATGCTAGAGTGGAACAGTGATGTGCATGGAAGGGGACCACTGTGGCCCCACTAGCACCATCTCAACCCTGACCTGGAGGGAGACTCTGCTCTGCAGAGACCATGGGGGATTCAGTCGCCTTCTTGGCCTAAGTGAATTGCTTTTGAGCAGACAGGGCCAGGGCACCACTGAAGGAGAGTGCTTGTGATACAAGTAAACACCTGCTTGGAAAACGGACAAAAAATATTAAATTCCCTTAAGAGTTCAGCTTAGCTTGTAGAGGAACCTACCTTGCACTGGCAAAGCAAAAACCAAGCTACGATACAACTTGCTTCCATAGGTTCACTTATTAACTCCATAATACAGGTCTTAAATTAATAGGACAACAGTGCAAGACAACTAGAATACATGGTATTATTTCAGTACACGTGGGACACAGGCTCATCCTGCTTATATTTAGCGCCTGATTATCAGGACCCCACTTGAAATACCTGACTTAGAAAAGCAAGTGGTTAAAGCAACCAGCCTCCCAAAGTAATTCTTCAGAACCACTTGAGCAGGGTAAAGCGCATCTGAGCCAGACCTGCCTTTTGGCAACAGTAGGATTCTTCTGTTAGTTATGGTTTCTTAAACTGCAGTTATGTTTCAGTCTATACAACATCATGTGAGCCCACCTTAAGGGATAGGCACCTGATTAAGGCTTCCACCTGAAATACTTAAAAAATAATTAAAAAAAAACCCACGTTAAAATCTGATAACAGCAACACGCTACTGTATGATTACAAACTATGTTCCAACCACAGTTCTGGAGTCATTTATTCTGGTAGGCATCCAAGCATACTTTGTACTGACCCATACAGTGGCACGCAGGTAAAATAGTCATAGTCAACTGAATAAAAGCACTCCACTCCCAGCTAAAACACTTGCTAACATATCTTAAGTTTCTAAAGACTTGTTTAGCTTTTCACATTTTAAAAGTTACAAAAAAAAACAAACAACAACAACAAAAATACAAAGGCCAGTGTGTCACAGACTGATGAAGACTTGATCCCACTTCTCACTATATGATGCTATCAGAGTGACACCATGGCAGAAAGTTCTTGGTTTTGCTCACTGATGCTTTTATCCAAGAAAAAAAATTGCAGTTGGCCAGCTGTCAAAGGGACTTCTCTCCATAAAAATATGAATATCTCCTTATTTCAAGGTTTGCATTATATTTAAGATAGCTTTGCTAGTAGTAGGTCAGCATTTGTTCCAGTCACATCTTTCAAAGCTGACCTGGACTTCACATACAACGTAGGCAGTGTCTATCCAATCTCTGTATTGGAGGCAGTTCCACAGGATTCATGAGGGCTTGAATGCAGAACAGACATCAGAGGGGACCTACTGAATAGTGAAAATTTATACCCCAGAGCTAAATGAACAATCATGTTAATACGTAACATTAAATAATTAATAGGACTCCTCAAGAGCCATGTTTTTTATTCAGCAGGCACTAAGGAGTACAAGTTACACCCTACATCCTTGTTTTCATTCCTTTCCTGCAGTTGTAAAGGCTGCAGAAGTGTGATGAAGACTCACCTCTAGCCTTTTTTTTTTTAAACAGATAAAGGCAGATAGAGCAGAAGCCAGAGTAGCTGGATGGGGGAGCTGAAGTGCAGAAGCATTTTAAACTGTGCCCTCAAGTTTCTTAGGGCATAAATGTGGGTTGTACTAATTTTCTGTGTCACACAGGACAGCTGTCTTGTTTGTTAGCAGGGAAGCTAAACTTTGTATTGATGTGATTCATCTTGTAATAGAGACTATAGGGAACGAGAGCAAGAAGGGGAAAATTGGTCATTTTCCCTTTCATTTTGCTCTCTGTTGAACTGGAGATACAGAGCAAAAGACAGGGCTTCTTCCACACAGAGAAACAGGTGGCTTGAAATAGTAACCCCCAGTGTCTGTTCCTGTGTCCATCTTAAGGAGTCGTGGATACTAGATACATAAGAAGAATTAAATGACTCCTAATGTACATAATTGTGCAACTAAATCTTAAAAGAGGATATTGTCTCTGGCTACAGCTGGTGAGTGCTCTCAAGGATGAGGATTAAGAGACCTTGAACTCCACCTGTCATTCATTCTTTAAACATCCACTTCCTTGGTTTTCTAAACTATTGGCCTCAGTTACATCCTGCAGGAAAGTGCTTAATTAATGGGTGAAACAAAGCATTTTGTTTTTAGCCATTCTGCCCTGGTGATCTAACACCGCTTAGCATCCCTTTTGCTCACCTCTTAAGAAAACATTATTAGCATGCAGCTGACCCCTTCACTTACCACATCTTTTCTGAAGTTTTCTCTCACCCAATGCACTTCCCCTTCTCTCCAGCTAAAAAAAAAAACTCAGGTCTGTCCAGTTATTAAATATACTCTTTATGAAGCTCCTAATTGTTCTCGAGCTTTCCAGCTACTCTGAGTAAACTAACTTGCCAACCAGAGTCATGGTGTGGATGCATCCTAGTTCCATGTGACTTATGGTTTTTCTCCTGGATTTCTTCTGCTTTAATAAAACCTGACATTCAGTCTCCTTTGCTGACTGCTGCTTGTGTTTATTATATAATTCACAGTGGCACCTGAACTTTCAGTCTGTTGCATAGCAAACAGTAGGCAAAGGCAGTTTTTGGCTTCCAAATGATCCATGTTATTTACAGTTAGCCATGGTACCTTTACAGCTAATATGACTGGTAGTACTCAGATGCTAAATACATTAATTTACAGCCACAGAAATGAACAGAGGATGGATTCAACTGGCTGCTTGGCTTGCTACTGCTGTCTGTTTTTAAGTTGTTGCATACAGCTGGAATGCAAGGGAGGGGACAGGTGTTGCACTGCAGTATGGAAACAAATATCCTCTTCTGCAATAACCTTATCTTGAATCAGCAGCAGGTTATGACACCCCACCCTGTGTACTGTCCTCCTGGTGATACAGCAGAGCAGAAAAGTACAGACAACTAAGAAAGCTCAGAAAGACAAACTGCATGGTATGGATATAGCGCCTGGCATCACTGTTAAGGATGTACAATTAGGAACCTGTAAGGCCTGAGTTAAATCGCTTGTGGGTGGTGCTTTAAGGATTAACACTGCTTTAACTTGGCAGATCTGATTTGTTTGGGGATAAGAACCCATTCTCCGCCACCAGAATAGCACTGCTTATGAGTGTGGCACAACTATCCGGCAACAAAAAAAGCCCTGATGGAGCTGAGCTCCGTCGTGTTTCTAATGAGTCCAGAGGAAAGCATAAGCACAGTTTTAAGAAAATTAGATACTTAGTACTTCAGAAAGCTTAGCTCCTTATCAGTTTTGTTGTAAGATGGGTCTAAGTTTCATTCCAGGACACTGCATCTCTCAGGCACAAATTTTGCATCCCCAGATCAGTGCAGTGCCACACTGATTTATGCCAACTCCAGTTTCCATGTCTTAGACCTCTAAGAGAGATCTTACAACACTCCAGATTTCTGACAAGCGTTACACGGCATAATCAGCAGTAAAACACTCCAATCAAAGCTGTAACCAGGCAGAGGTCCAGCCTGACCCTTGGGGGAAGGTGTGCTTAAGTGGTGCTGTTAAATACTACAGCTCTCCAATGAGCCAGAACACAAGCACAGCTCCAGGACTGGGATGGGAAACAAGTTTCAGGAAGCTTGATGCTGAACTGGCAGGAAAGCAGCTACAACCTCATTGAGCAGGACCTCCTCCCAGCAGGTGCCTGTAACCAGCACTAGTATCATTGAGGGAGAAGCATGATCTATGTGGAAAGGAAAAATGCTTGTAAAACCTGTTCAGATCAATAAATTCTTCTTTAGGTATTTTCTCTTAAAACTTACACTTCAGTGACTCAGATGCCTTCCATAAGCTTTCAATTTAGCAGTCGCTACAAGTAAATAGAAGACTGATGAAGAGATGACTTAAAGTTCAGGCTGCCAGCCAGTCCCAGCCTCCCCTGCTGGGATGATGGATGTTTCTGTGCCTGCTTTCACATGGCAATGGCTTGGGCATATCTTGAGCCACTTCACCACAAAAAGGACATGCTGCAGCAGCTCCTCAGAATCACAATGACTTCAGATTATTATCTCTACTCCCTCAGAGCCCATGAAATGTATTGAAATAGGATTAAACATAATTTCGCCAGATGAAGATGAGGCCCTTACATTATCAATAATAAATTGGGCTGAGAAAATTATGCCCTCTTACAAGAGCCTTGCTTTCAGAATGACAAAACCAGGAGTTTTTGCACAAGATGTGGGGTCATCCCATCCCAGCATCACACCTTCCTCTGATCTGCATAGGCTCAAGACTTCTGTGCAGACAGGGAGGAAGTACTGTTGAAGAGATGCTTAATCTTATATGCTGTCAACTCAAAAAATGGATAAGTCCACTGATCCCACTCATTTCCTATTGTCCCTGCAGCACACTCCCACAGATGTACTGATCTTTTTATTTCTTTTTAAAAAAATACTTATTTCAGTAAGTTAAGATGGACACCTCTTCCAGAAGCAAGCAGGTGAACCCTTTGGGACCCATGGGATCTAGTTCTGGGATTGGCCCACTAGAAAGTACCTGGTAAGACCAGCACTTTGTTCCATTCCTGCTCCCCTGTCCCCTTTGTCATAATTGCAGCAAGTGGATCCAGGTCCCAGCTGTGGCCAGCAAGAAGTCTGTAGAGCCTTTTCACACCCGGATTTGGTACCCATTGAGATCTGGCATGGCTTTGGAGTCAGCAGGCTTCTTCTCACCAGATGGCCTGTGTGCAGAAAGGGTAAGAACTATTCAGGAAATGTTTTTCAGGCCAGGAGAACCTGCATGTACGGATGCTAGTACAGAAGAAGCATATAGAAAAGCTTCACAGTTAACCTATGTGGTTGAAGGCAGGATTTTTTGGTAACCTTGGCAGTTTTCACAGGAAGAGAACACAAGTTAGGAAGAATAAGAGGTCTACAGTGGTATCCCAGATCATGAAAACAATCCCACTGACCAGTGAGCAGAATCTCTTTGGGCATAGGTTTGTGAGATACCAAAACTGAGACTCCTAGGCAAGTACCAGGCACCAGGATCACTGACTATTTAAGCAGCCTCCTTCCTCCCCACCTAAACATCAAAAACAAAACAAAAGCAACCAAACAAAAACCAAAGCCCCAGTAGCAAATCAGAAGGATAAAAATAATAATTAAAAAAAACATAAAGCAAGGAAGAGTCTGTCAAACAAACAAACCAGAGATGTGCTAGATAGGCCTTCTGGCCAGCAGCCCCACTCACCGTCGGTCCCCACGGCTGTTTCGGCGATGAGGACTGGCCTGACCTCTTTGTGGGGAGGAAACATCTTTCTTTCTGTCCTTGGTGGGAGACGGTGGCCCTGTTCCTTTGCCAATCTGCCAAAACAAACAAAAACAAGAGAGTAATGTGAGCAGAAAACAATACTAGTAGTAACCAGAAAACACAAAGCTGAAGAACTATTATTTGAATGGGAGTAAGACAAAAAAGCAAGATAAGTGAACCAAAAATACAGAAGCCAGAAAAGAAACTACAATCACTGGTATGGCTCCAAGGAATGTATACAAGGTAATCACAACTGCAGTACTGCCTGCGTGTCCTTTATGGGACCAGCCTAGTCACAAAGCAGAGGAGCCAATTCACACACCACTCTATCACCATTCCAATTCCCCCAGCATGCCAAAGGCTGGGCAAGACAGTGGATGCTGCAAACTACTACTAGTCCATGCCGTCTGCTCACCTTGAGCCTCATGTCACGGGCGTGTCTCTCAAGCTCTTTGCGGAAGTCTTCCCGGCTTAGCTTTTCTAGATCCAGGATGGAATGCTTCCACTCAATCTGCTCCACACTGTGTGGGTCATGGGACACGCAGTGCCCTAGCTTCACCTTTTTGAGCGTGTGCCAGCAGCGGCGATACGCCTCCTCGAAGTCAAAAATGAGTTCACTCAGTGTGCGGAAGACGGGTGCTTTGTACATGAGCTCTTCACGTCGGCTGATGCCCAGTGCCCCATAGCGGCCTCCAAAGTTCACCCCCAGCACGATGTGTCGGAAGTAGTTCCCTGAGAAGTGGGTTTTGAAGCTGATGGGGAAACGGTCCAGCGTAGTCATGTTGTTGGTGAGGTAACTAACAGCAGCCACTATTCAGGAAACAACCAGTGATGCCAGTTGCTTGGCAAGCTAGTTCCTTCTTGCTTCAAACCCTCCCACCCTGCTTAGCACCCTTAGTCATTCAGGTATCACATTGGTGGAGTTCGTTCTTCAGATCAACAGGCCAGCTCACTGCAAGTTGGTTGGCCTGCTGATGAGGAAACCAGGCTTGACCTTTTCACCAAGGCAGTCAACAAAAAGGAGCTCATCTCCAGACAATATTGTGATAAGAAGTTGCAACATCAACACATGTAGTGTACTGTATTGCATAGTTTCAAGCTGCAATGCTGTAGCATTATTCATTAGCTTGTTTTAATCTGTTTCACTATTATTTCACATAGAAACTGAGGATCCTTCAGTACTCAGATCACCCTTTTGAAACACTTGCCATCTCTGCCCCTCCAGGTGGTTTTGTCAATTTGCATCAATAATCTGTAGTCCAATCTATAGATGTAGACTACGTATAGACTATGCCTGGGAGATAGCTGGGAAAAGCAAGTCTTGAAGAAGGCACAAGCCTAGAATTAAAGGCATTGCCTAGCTTGACAAGCAGTGCTAGCTATCATACTGAAGTGACATACACCATAATTAGGTGTTGGGGAGGATCCCTAATTTATCTTAGCGTAGAACACATGCAGGCAACATTGCAGTAAGGGAACAGTGTTATCCACAAAACCTCCTCATCTAACCCTAGCTAATATTTTTGCCACCTTTATATGTTCTTTAGATCCTTTCTCTGTTAACTTGCTTCCAAAGTAGTCCATAGCAACACCCCATCTCTGAAGAACTGGTTCTACTATTTCAGAAGACTGCTTGGATTTGGATTTTATTGGTAGGGATTTTGGGGAGAACTGGAGAAGGAAAACGGGTGTGGAGTTTGGTGACAACATTTATCAGCAATCTCAAACCATCTGAGAGGAAAACTCAAGGATGGTCAGGCATGCACATTTCTGGGAGGAAAGGATACATTCCCAGGATCACAGCTTCCAGGCATTTGATTGGCAGGGCCTCTTTGGTCATTTCTTTGGCCAGATCCATCAGCCTGTGGAGCAGGACAAGGGAAAGATGAGGAGAGTTAGAGGGCTTGCACTATGCAAGTATGGCTAGTCCAGCCCTCTTGCAGCATATATGCAGCATGGGTTTCCAGGAGAGACAAAGGCGCATCAAGAATAGGGAAAAGAAGAGTGTTTTAGGAAGATATAAATCCAAACCTGCACTCTTCCACATATTGTCACTGCTCACAAAAAGCTCCTACAGTGAGTTGTAATAATGCTGCAAGCCAATGCCTCGTTCCCAAGGAGACCACAGCAGTTGGCTCAGTGAGTTCTAGATGGACACTGACATGACCAGAAGCAGAAATCTCAATGCACCAGGGGCCAGCAGTGTTTGCCTCATAAGGCTCAAGGACAGCAAAGGCCTCTTCTATGGCATGAAACAATATTGTTCTACATTCAGTAAATACCGTGGAGACACTGCACTGACTACAATACAAGACACCCAAGTTCCCATAAGCCTGTGGACTAGACAAATAATAAGAAGCCAGTCTTGAGAGAGTATGCTGACCAAGAGAGCCAGGGAACATCAGGTGCTTATCTACAGAAGCTTATCAGGCACAGTTCTTCTCCAAGGCTTGCAGCTGGGAGAATTCTCCTCCTTCAGAGTATGACACACCTAAAGTTTAGCAAGTATACATACTGCTAGGCACTCACAGGTACTGTAAAGTTAGCTCTATAAAGATGCTTGACTTTTCAAAGGATTGTTTAGGGCAGGACCTAGCTTCAGAATCCATCACAAGTTCATGCAGTTATGCTGCAATTAGAAACAGGAAGAATCTGCACGTATCTGAAATATAATTCTGTCATTTTACTTGATCTACTGATTCATGACAACAAAACTTACCTTTGTCCTTGAGAAAGGGTACACACAGCTCTACTCAGCCATACCCCAGGCAATACACAATAAAATAAGGTCAACTAAAGAAGAATGGAGCTTCAGTACTGAAAATGGTGATTGCCTTCTAGACCTTGGCCAGGGGCTCAGTGAACAAACAGTGGGTATAGCAATGCCCCAGCATTTTAAAGCAAGGATTAAGTGTGGTAGAGGCTGCTGGCACTTACCCAGTCAGAGGTCTGCTCTTCTTAATCTCAAAGAATTGTGTCCCAGTGTGATTGTACCTAGAAGTAAGAGGTTAAGGGTTTGGCAGTTTGGAAAGTAGAGTTTTGAAGAAAACCTGCCCGAAGAACTTTCATGATACTATTTCTCAGAGCAAATTCAGGATCTCACAAATACAGCAACAAAGCAAGAAAATTCCCATCTCCCTTTTGCACATTTTTCCCACTTATAGTTCCTCCTTAGTCCCACTCTTCTTCTTTCTTGTCAATTCTTCTTTTCCTCCTCACCACATACAGGTTTCCACTTCATTTTTCAAAGGTCTGTGCTGACAGACCAACCTCTGCTCATTCTTTCATTTATAAAGGCAGAGAAAGTTTGATAGATATGCCTGCTCCAGTCTGCACAGAGCCTTAAAATGTTATTGGTACTTTACTCTTAGTCTGACAGAGACCCAGTCTGAGAAACAGACTCCTTGATGGGTGAGAGGTGCCAAAAAGACTGCCATTGTACCAAGGCGGAGGTCAGGACCGGATCTGTGTCCCACCACTGAGATTACACTCTGCTTGCAAGGCACATACCTACTATCCAGCATAGCAAAGATGGAGCAGCTCTGAACAGAAGGGGCAGATGCACAAGAGCAGGGTGACTGACTATCCTTTAAGACAGCTACAGAAAGGCAACACACTGTAGTCCATCTGAGACCCCGCTCTCAAGATCTTAGATATATACATTTCAAAAGAAATGTGATTATAAAGCCAGTGGGCTGGTTAGGGCAGGTGGTGGGGAAGGGCCTCTGAAAACATGCCATGGAGCAGACAACATCAGATGGTAACTTGGACAGAAAAGAAACAAAGCAGCAAAACAATCACCCAAAGCCCAGTTCCCTGTTTTCAGGAAACAAGCTTCAGTTCTTCTCCAGCTAAATCAGGATGAGCTCTTCTATTTTGCAGGGAAAGAAAATCTGCTTGCTTCTCCTTCCTGGGTAATCATATCAGTGACTAAGGTAACAGTAAAGGATACTGAAGCTCCCTGATGTAGCGCTGTACAGCTTCCAGGCGCTCAGGGATGGGGGTGGATGGCTGGAACGCAGGCACACTCGGTATGGGAATCTGAAACAGGGAACAGAACATAAATCACCACTTCGAAACCTCTCCAGCTTCTCTTGAACTCAGTGATATGTAGCTATATGAAGCACGTTCCTCTAAAACCAGCCCCTTTTTGCTGCCTGAAGTGACCATGCCAGATACATTCCTCTGTTCCCATACTAGTAACTGATTCACTGGTAACAGTTTTAAAGAAGCAATACCACAGAGCTGCAAGAGAAAATGCCCCAAAGGGTCCTACTGTTAGGGAGTGCAACAGGCAAAGAATTAGATGAAATTAACTGACAAGGCAAGATGTGAGACAAGAACACTATCACACTGGGGAGCTTGGGCACATTTGACTAGGCAAACTGGAAGGCACAAAACAAAAGAGAGAGGTAAAAATTGAAAATAATTTCCCCCAAAGCCACTGAAGCAAAGGCTTACAAGATCCTTGCTGCCTCCTGGAATCTCGGAGGAGTTGGCACTGACTAGGACAGAGGCTGGACAGCATAATGACTCCCCACCTTCTGTGTTTGTTGTTTTGAATTACATAGGGAAATAACTTCAGAAAGTTCACCATTCAGACTGTCCCATTCTAAGGCCTCAGTCTTATGGGTCCAGTCCAATTTTCCCCTCCATTTGCTCCACAGGGGATAACTGCAGCTTTGTCAGCAGCTGAGAAAATGTGTCTAAGGAAGGGAAGAGGTCCTGTCTGCTCAGCTGCAGTGGGCAGGCAAGCCAGGATGGGAGACAGCCCTGACTACACATTCACTCAACAAATATAATGGAGAAGACACAAATTTGGTGTGACTGACAGGCTCACAGAAACAGCTCAGCATCTTCCCTCTGAAGGATAGCTCATGCCTTTCACACACCCATCTGATACCAGACTGTAGCTTTTCACAGCAGTTTGATTTTTAACATTTCAGTTCCTGCTCAGAATTCCCCCAGACATGGGCTATCCCCCACCTAAGGAAGCATGAGTCAGAAACAGATCTTCCCTTGGGGGCCTTCCACTCTGCTGCACACCAACTGCCTCTGTTGGCAGCAGATTTGTAGCCAGCAGCACTGCTGAGCCATTCATCTCCCTCTGCATGTGTACCTGCAACCACTCATTTCCATGCCTCCTTCTTCTGCCTTGGGCTGCCAGAAGTGACCAGTGAAACAGGCCAGGCACCTGCACCAGCTGAAAGCTGAGCCAGTGAGCATGGCTAGTTCTCAGTCAGATCAGTTCCCTGACCTGGTTTGCCACATGGCCACATCCTGCTTGTGCCAATATGGCAGAATGGACAGGGACTGTCCATGCCTCTTGAAACTATATGGTTTTTCTGTCCATCTACAACTACCATCAGCAAGCAAACACTGCGTTAAACTCAGTCTCTACCCATCTCGATCTTTCTTTTCTTCTTGAGGTAAGAAAATAGTACCATCTGGACACTGGTACACATTTTCCTAGCATCTCCTGGATGTTCCACTTCACCATTTCCAATGCCTAGATTCTGTACCTTGTTTGGAGCAAGCTAAGACACTTGCAGGAAACACACAGCAGGAGCAGATGTGAAACTGTGTTTGTTCAGCCACAGCAGGAGCAGGGAAGGCTCCAGAGAGTAGCACAGGGATGGAGCCATCTCTGGAACCACGCGAGCTGAGTCAGTTTGGATGTTGGGAGCTGACAACTGAGTCATAGGATATCATTTCCAGGCAGAAACAGCCAGAGAGGTAACAAGCAGGACAGTACGACTATTTCACTTTGTTTCATTTCTTCAGCTTGTGGACTGTCATGCTTTTGGAATGGATTACCATTCCAATCACCAATTAAGTTCATGTTGACAGCACAGATTAAGGATGCTCCTTTCCTCAAAGGACTGACACCATAATGACAACCAGTTCAGTGGGGCACTAGTTAACACAGAGAGCTGCATGCACCTCAAGTAATTAAACTGATGAAAGTACAGTGTGCTCACTTTCTCTCAGATCTGGGCCTCCAGCCCAGAATGGGCTACAGTTTCTTATACATCTACAGCATTTTACTGGGGCAAGAGAGGAGGAGAGAAGAAAGGTCCCCATCCCTCAATCCCACTCTGACCCCAACTATTTGTTCTTACCTGGCACTATCCATTGCATATCTCAGAAGGCTTATAAATAGTAGGCAGTCTTAACAGTCCTCCAGGAAGCAAAGAGGAATTAATTTGCAAGAGAAACAAGAGAAAATCAGATCTATTTTGCTCTCCCTTTAGTTGCACTGAAAGCTGGAGAGAGAGCTAGGAAGAGAGCCCAGATTTCCAAGAGCACACACCTCTGCCAGGCTTAGCAGACTGAACACATCCTTGGTCCCTCATCACTTGTGTTGAGGGGCTGCATCACCCCACCCTTGGATTCCTGCATGCTGACAGGCTGGCTATATGCATAGGACTGGGCCTGACTTCAGAAAGGGATCCCGAGAACAACAGATTTTTATATACTAAGTGGGCAATAATGTGCATGAGACAAAAACGATGGGAGAAAAGCTAAAAACTCCAGCCTTGTCTATGTCACAGGGGTACGTTTTTGGCCAGCCTAGTTTAGCAACAGCTTCTCTTACAGTGCTTTTATTTATCTGAGCTCCTCCATACTTTCCCTTTTGTAAGCCGCATGGGAGCAATATCAATCCCAGTCATTAGCCTGACTAAAGAAATTGGATTTTCTTCCTCTCTATCCATGCAAACTCATCAGATGCAATACTTCCCATCTTTGCCCTCATAACTACTGCATTTAGAATCCAGCTTTTCTTAAATAGTCAAGGGCACATCGTTTTGTATTTCCATTGTGAGGCTCCAAGCAAAGCAATATCACACCCATAGCTAGAAAGGGAACAACCTACAAAATGGTGGCACACTCAACCAACTGTATCCTGCCAGCCTGGCCTGGCTTGCTTGATAGGTACTCCAAACCTACCAGAAGGAAACCTTTGGCCCCTGGGGAGATCTCTGAGCACAACAGCACAGCAAAAGACACAGCCTCAGCAGCTGACGTGTGAACATTTCCACAATGTCTGGACGCAGCCTTATGCAGTCATCATTCTATGGCATTATGTTTAGCTTATGGACAACTCTGTCAAGAGTTACTTCCCCCAACATGGGCCACACTTCAAGGCAATTTTCAAGGCAAGAATTTGGGAGCGAGCAAACTACTGTCTGATTCTCAACATGTAGAAAGGTGTGCCTATGGAGAGTATCTGGCCTTTCAGAGGAGCTTGCTCTGCTCACTGCCCTAATTCTCATCTGTTGCATCAGTCATGCAAAGGAACTTAACGACACAGAGATGCATCTCAAACAAACCTCAAAGATAAAAACACTCCCAGAGGGGAGGAAGAGCTGGGAAGCAGAGCCCATTCATCCTAGCTGCTTCCTGCATCCCTGCATCTTGTCTGTAGGCCCTGCTGAGCTTGGGCATAGCATTTCAAATTGTACAGCGCTGAACAGAGTTTATAGCTCTGATTCCCAGGGCTGCTAGCAGACACCAAACAACAACAAATAATGGATAGACCACTTTCATCAGTTATTCTAGAGGAGCACATCCTGCTTGTGTCCCCTGACTGTGACCCTCTGGCACTAAAACTGTAAAAGACTGCTAAGTGAGAACAAAAGCAGAAGTACTTCACATCATGACCCAAAGCAGAGACTGAGCACAGTATTCCCCTCCCTTCCTGCATCACACTCCTTGTTTGTGGTGTTTGTGAGCTTCTTTCTTCCATTTCTCTCACCAAATCATCCCTTCTGATCAGGAAATTAAGCACTGCATGTTCTGACCGATCTGAAACTCGCTTTCACTCAGGCCCAGAACAAAGTCCAGGGAAATGTGAAAGGAAAAGTCTAGCAGGGTTAGAATAGGTCCTGCAGTCAGGATTTAGAATTTGGTCTGGTTGCTGTCATGCAACTCCTCACTGCAAAAAGGAACTTCAGCCACACGCATCTCCAGAGCTCCCTGTGTGCAGAGGTACAGGTTGCCTGTGTGCACACCACATAACAGTGCAGTTTTGCCTACTTCAAGTTTCTTTCTCACGGAATGAAGTATTTGCTAAGACAGCACAGGCAGAAAATGCCTAATCTTTCTGTATTTCAGTTTCCTGTTAGCATGATGGGAACACTCCCCTGAGTGGCCAATGGAGCGACACACCAAGTATTCGCAGTGCCTTTTGTTCACAAGATGCCATTGGAAAGGGGGAATTTTTCTTCAGTTGAGGTGCAGGCACCCGGATTCACGTGTAAATGATTCGACAGGGCCTGAAGCTACACAAAACGCCCATCGCTTCCTCTTTTTATCGAGTTCTCTGCAGCGAGGCCAGGAATATGCTTGGAAACATCTGACCCGACACCAGCAAAAAGCTCTGTGCACATTTGCTAGCTCCTCTTTAGATTCTTGGGCATCAAGGGTCCCTTTTCCATCAGATATGGTTCTGTGCAAGAGTTCCTTGTACAGACTGTGCCCGAATCGAACTTCTGATGCAAAGCCTCGCCTCCCTCGCTCCCACTCCTCACGTGCGAGGACTCCCCAGCCCCACTCATCTTCCCACCGTCCGTCCCTCTTCTCACTTTATTAAGCCGGACCATCTCCCTCCCACACAACGCGCCCACGAAGGCCGCTTACTTTCCAGCACGGCCCCTCGTAAGGAGGGCGATTCGTCAGAGCTCGGCACCGTGATCGGACGCAGCCCCTCGGGCCCCGCCGAGAGGCCCGCTCCCAGCCGCAGGGCCGGGCCAGCGCCGCCGCTCCCGCGTTTCGCCCCTTCCCTCTCCGCGCCCCTAAGGCCGGCTGCACCGCGGCCCCTCACCTTGGGCAGATCGGCGGCGCCGCGGATGCGCTCCGCCACCCGCTCCCCGTCGGGGTGGATCCTGGCCACATGCCGCCACATCCGCTCCCAGGTGGGCTCGTCCACCGGCAGCCCGCCGCGGTTGACGAAGAACGGCACGCCGCCGTCGCGCAGGTCCTCCTCGCCCTCCTCCTCCTGCTCCTCCTCCCGCGCCGCCGCCGCCGCTTCGCCGGACGCGGGGAGCCTGGCGGCGGCCGCGGCCCCGCCGCCTCCCGGCAGCGGCATCGCCGCCGCCCGCACTCAGCGC
>JAPSGF010000001.1:1218522-1298691 GCA_035772895.1 Perdix hodgsoniae | reverse complement strand
GGCAGTGTGCCCTCGCAGCCCAGAAGGCTGACAGTATCCTGGGCTGCATCAAAAGAAGTGCAGGGTGAGGGAGATGATCCTGCCCCATATGTTGTTGAGACATCATCTGAGTGACACGTCCTTGCGTGGAGTGCTCAGTACAGGAGAGACATGAACCTGTTGGAGTGTGTCCAGAAGAGGGCTACAAAAATGATCCAAAGGATGGAACATCTCTCCTATGAGGACAGGCTGACAGAGCTGGGGCTGTTCAGCCTGGAGAAGAGAAGGGTTGGGTGAGGCCTGGAAGTGGCCTGTCAGTATCTAAAGGTGTGCTATAAGGAGTAAGGGGACAAACTTTTGAGCAAGGTCTGTTGTGATAGAAGGGAAAATGGTTTCAAACTAGATCAGGAAGAAAGTTTTTACAATAAGGGTAGTGAAGCCAAAGAACGGGTTGCCCGGAGATGTGGATGCCACATCCCAGAGCTGTCAGGCTGGACCAGGCTATGAGCAATCTGACTGAGCTGTAGGTGTTCCTGTTCATTGCAGGGAGTTGGGCTAGATGGCCCTAAGGGTCCATTCCATCTTAAACAATTCTATGATATAACACTGTGTTGCTCAGAGCATGGGCTCTGTGCTACTTGGTTCCTTTTCTGTATCTGTGTTGTTCCCTTTTCTGTATGTCTGAAAGACTCCAGAGGCAGTGACTTCAGACTCTTGTGACAAACCAGCATCTTTCTTAATTTATTTCCCTGGGCTGATCTAGCTTTGAAGATTTTATCAATAACCATTCAATTTCCTGCAGCATTTTTCACATTTATTCTGTATGTGTTAGGATTGCTTGTTTCAAAGGCACCTGTAGGTTGCCTGAACTAATTTTCAGAACTTGGCCATTGCTTTCCACTTGCTGGAGTCAAGTGTGCAGTGTACTTGCAGTGTAGCTGATGCAGTGTAGTTGACGAGAGTTCTTCTCCTGAGATGTGTGCTCCTATATACCACAGGTTTCCTTGCACCTGTAGGCTACTCCTGCAGATCCATGTTTTCTTCCAGGTTTTACTCTCCTGGTGGCAGCTGTGAGAGGAAGTAAGGAGTGGGGGACTGGATGTGAGCTTTGTTGATGGCCTTGGCCCAGTGGTGTCTGGGTTGGTCGCAGGGTGAGGTGGGCAGGATGTCACGTGGAATCTGGGGTGGCCTCGGCCTGCTGGGTTAGTAGAGCACTGTGCTCAGCAGGGGGATGGGGAGGAAACCTGTTTAGCTTTTTAGCTGCAGATTTTCTATGTGAAACAATAATGTATGGTATTTGGATTCATTGTACTTCTGTTGTCTGAATGTATTTCCTGTAAGATCATGAAAGACTGGAGAAAAAATAGCCTCAGCAAAATATGGTGTCTGTGTCATTGCAAGGTTTCAAGCATTGTTTGTTGGCTTTCAGTCAGAAGTAATATAGTTAGAGCTGATCTTGTGCTGGGGGAAGGAGAAGGACTTATATAACCTGTTAAAATCCCTTCGTGACCCTTTCTTCAGTGACTGAAATTCTGTGGCATAATGTATTCTCTGCTGAAGGTGGTAACAGGTTTTTGTTGATTTGAAGGGCTCTCTTGGTGGTGTAGTAAGCTAAGCTCTCTTCTATGAACGAGCCTTGCTTGTACAACCTCTCAGGTTTCATCTATGGCACTTACATGAGAGAAATGTCAGTGGGACATCAGAGCAGAGTGGCTTAACTGAAGGTGTTGGGTTTTATTTGTAAGATACTTTTTCTGCATTATGTGAACTAGATTTTAAGCATTTGATTTGTTTAGCTACTTTCAGAAAAAGGTGGAGACTTGAAATCACATTTGAAGCTGTTCTTTGTTTTATGGTGCTTCTTTTATCTGCTTCTAGTTTCTCAAGCTCACAACTGTACTGTTTATAGCGTGATCATAAAAAAGTCTTTGTCTATTGCTGTATGGGAGCTGCTGAATCACAGCCTGAACCTTTGATTAGTTATCTGAGGCAAGCAGTATGTCAGCCCTGGGAGCACAGGTGAAAGCAGTTCACCTGTGCTGCAGGAAGGGGTGGAGCCAGGCTCCACCTCTCCAGCCCCATTTAAGTGCTGACTGCCAGGGAGGAAGGATCTCTGCTGAGAGATCCACTCCTTTGGAGACCTTTACTGCGAGCCCTCTGCACGGGTAAGCGTTCCACCTATTTTCTCTTTGTCTTTGTTACCCTTGTGCCTAACTCTTTATTGGGTTATTTTTGATTATACATCTATTTGACTGTACTTTTCAATTATATTATTTTTTCCTTGATTGTACAATTGCAATCAAATTGCCTGCTGTACAGAGAACCCTTAGAAGCACACTGCCAAGCAGTATGACATTGATGCAGTAAATCTTCGCCCAGAGCAGAAGTTCTACCTTTGCTCTTAATTCTGCTCTTTCCAGGAGTATCTCTAAAGATAACAGCAAAGCTGCTACTATTTGCCTGTGAAGTTGAAGTAACCTTTAGTTGGTCTGGGCAATTGTTGTAGCAGAGCCATGACAGACCTACTTTGTGGGTGGTTAAGAATGACTTAATCAGTGGTGGACCCACTGACTCCACATACTGTCCTGTTCAGGTGCAGTCCTACTGACTGCTTTCCCCATGTAGATCAGATCTAAGAGAAGGGAGACTTAAACCCAATCAGCTATTCAAATGTCTGCAAATATTTGTGAAACTTTTGCATCAGTCTTCCTTTGTCATTGTCCAGTTAGCTCACAACTGACTGACCTTGCTGTGTCACATAACCAGCACATGGCATTTCCCACCCCACCTGTCACACTGTAAATACATCAGCCAAGTATGATCCTGCTCTGGGACTCAAGAAGGCAGGAAGGTTACAGCTTGCTGGAATGAGGCAAGGATTGTACATGATAATGATAGCTTTACAATTTGTTTCATTTAGAGTTTCTCTTTTGTTTTTAATAATAACCTTGCTTGATGAGAGGGACTTAGGGCTTAGCTATGGCGTTTCAGGGTTGGAACACAGGAGCAAGCAGCCTATCATCTAGCTTGCTTTGTGCCACCCCAGCTTAGAGGCAGGGTGTGAGACCAGAAACTAGAGTTTTGAGTCATGTGCAGGACTGGCATCTGAAGGTTAATTCATCCAGATGGGAAACAGGAAAAGCACTACAATACTTGGGTGCCTAGTGAAAGGATGTTAAGGGTAGCTGCTTAAGTTCAACTATTTCCATCAGAGAAAGACCATACATTGAAATGGTTTGGCATCAAATTTCAGTGAAAGGAATTTGGATTTGGAAAACTAACAGTTTTAAAATATTTTATTTAGCTGGGAATTGAAAGAGTGTTGTTCTCTGAATCATAGAATGAGTCCTAGAATAGCTTGGGTTGGAAGGGAGCCCAAGGATCATTGAGTTCTGACCCCCTGCCACAGACAGGGCCACCAACTTCCAGATCTGGTACTAAACCAGGCTGCCTGGGGCCCCATCCAACCTGTTCTTGAATACCTCCAGGGACAGAGCATCCACAGCCTCTCTGGGCAGCCTGTGTCAGCACCTCACCACTCTCTCTGTAAAGAACTTACTCCTGACATCCAGTCTAAACCTTCCCTCTTTGAGCTTAAAGCCATTTCCCTTTGTCCTATCACTTTCTACACTTGTAAGAAGTTAATTCCCTTCCTGTTTATAATCTTTCAAATACTGGAAGGCTGCAGTGAGTTTTCTTGCAGCCTTCTCCAGGCTGAGAGAGGCAAACTCTGGTTTTAGGAGTCGTCAGAGAGTTGATAGAGCTTTCTTTTATGTAAGTAAGTTAGAACTTGAAGTTAAATAAGTTACCTGCTATTAAAGTTGATGTTTTTTTTTTTAATTCAACTGTTGGGAAAAACTAGAAGGCTCATTGATAAAACTCTTAATTTCCTTTCTATCTGATGTTTTCTCTAGAGGTAGAGAGGAAACTGGCTACTCCCATAGAACCCCTTTTCCTGTTCTGCACTGGTATGAAACAGACACATCTGAAAGATTTAACTGAACCAGGATAACATCTGCACTGATACTCAGGCTATTTCTTTTGTTTGCTGGGGGAACAGCATTCAGATCTCAGCAGTGTCTTATATGAAATAGAACTGAGTATACATTTCTCAAGTTGAAATAGTTATGGTGACCTTGGACTGCAATCTGTATCTTATATGGGTCAGAGTGAGTGTTCACTTGCACAGAAGATGCTTCATCCAAAGTAGCCAGCAGTGTTGGTAGGTCAGGAGCATACCTGGAGCTTTAGGGTTCAGTATTTTTGAGCTGAGTCTCACTATATAGGCAGTTTGAATTTGTCTGTCTTACCTTTGTGTCTGCAGATTGCCAAAACATTCTAGAATTCATGCTTTTCCCTTTTGGTTTGATCAGAAAATCTTCCCTGAACTACAGTAACCTTCTTAACAGAAATTTGGTTTTCTTCAGCAGATTTGCGATTAACTTGCATTTCCCAAATACAAAGATGTTTCCTCTGTATTTTTTAAATTAATTCTAATTAGTTAGCCTAATTGATCCTCAGCAATTTTGTTTCCACTTGATCTTTAGTATTTTCAGTTTTGTCTATAAACAAGATGAATCTTGAGGACTAGGAAGAATTACTTGGAATGGGACTATTTATGCCAAGGAAATGCCTAGATTTTTTTTTTACTGTTGGAAGTCTTGCTGGCTCAGGCTTCCGTCTTGCTTTTATTGAAGTTCCAACAGGGATGCATTGACTGGCTCTCTTATGGCATAAACCAAAATTAGTTGTTACACATTGTGGAGTTTATTAAAGGCATGCTAGTAATATATTTCTTTTGAAAACTGATGTGGTTCAGAAATTGTGCAATTTTGTTAATCTCCTGGCTACTGATATGTACTTTCCCATAGTTACTAATTTATTCATAGTCCTATTATACCAAAATTGACAAGAATATGAAGATGGTGTTACTTTTTGGTGCTTTCTGCAGTGTGGAAGCATTTGCACAATGTTTGATATTCGTTGCAACAGTTTCTCCCATCTTGACAGACGTGGGGAAATGTGAGGAAATAAGAATGTGAGTGGATGTGGCTTCAGTGTGTTCCTGATCATCTGATTCAGAGTGTTCAAAAGTCTTTGAAAAGTGTTGTAGGAGTCAAAGCATTTATTTTCAAACTGAACCTCTCCAAACTCTTCAGGCATGATGTAAGAGAAGGGCCAAAGGGGTTGCACTGGTGATTTGATTTGTACTTACTTGAGCTTAGTGTGTGTACTTCCTGCTGGATTAAAAAAATAAATAAATGTGTTTTGAAGACCTAAAATTAACCAGCTTCACGCAGAGCAGCAGAATTAAGAAGTGGTCATTTGTAAGTGGAACTTGGCTTCTTTCTCTAGTTTACTTCCCAAAAACATAACACGTATGCCCTTAAGGAAAGAAAATGCACTTTCTAATATGAAAGCTGCCTAGAATATGGCTCTACTTTTCTTTTACCAATGCCTTGGCTTTTCTTTCCATTGTATGTCACTTTGCTTAGAGGAGAAAGCTGGAACATTAGGACATCAAGGTAGGATCAGAAAGCAATAGACAAAAAGTCTCTTGAAGAGAATTCCAATCAAAATATGGGAAGTCCAGCTCTATCATTAAATAATTTAAATGCAGTTCTTCATTATTACCCTGACTTATGAGAACTGCTGCCTTTCTGGCAATGATACTTAGACATCTACTAATGCACTGTGTCTTCTGTAGTCATTGTGTTGAATGCAGTTGATGCTATACCATAAGTGTCCAAACTTTTGTCTTGTCTGGGCCATGCTGAGTGAAGAGGAATTATCTTGGTCCACATATAAAATATGTAGATTGCTCTTCATTCCCATGGAAACTGCAACAGATAC
This sequence comes from Perdix hodgsoniae, assembly GCA_035772895.1. Lineage (NCBI taxonomy): Eukaryota > Metazoa > Chordata > Aves > Galliformes > Phasianidae > Perdix > Perdix hodgsoniae. The sequence continues at coordinate 1,292,859 of JAPSGF010000001.1, read as the reverse complement.
AAAGAGCACAGTAACACTACTTGATGGAGCATATTTGATTGAGCAAATTCTCCATTACAAACAAAACTGGTTTTCACCGGAGCCACCACCATTAGTTTTTCACCAGCAGAGAACAGGAGCCTGTGTGCCACACTCATCACAATCTGCACCAGCAGGGGTGATCTGCTGTTGCTACTTCTGAAACACATCACCTGTGCCTCACTGTGTTCGCATCCACTGTTTGGTCTTCATAAATGTTCAATGAGTGGCACATAGGCTGGATGTGCCTGGACTACACAGTGCCATCTGTATTCATGCAGAGGAGAGAACTTGTTACCGCAGGACTTGGAGGTAGGATTGGGTTTATGTGGGAAGTAAGGTGTTAGTGCAAAGAGCACTGGTTCCTCATTAACGTTGTCAGTTTGGGCTGTATCTTTCTAAAGATACTAAAACTAAAAAAGACAAGTTTACTGAGGGAATAATTGTAGAACCAATATATTGCAGGGTCTGGCTGTATGTTCTGAGGGTTTAGTAGGCCCTACAGATGCTCAAGGGGTGTATTTTCCACCCAAATTGTTAATTTTGTGGAGTTGAAACTGGAAATTTAAGATTAAAATTAAAAGATTGTACCTGGCACTTTAACCTGCGAGTGTTTGAACATTAAACATTTTCCTCATTTTATAGAGAGGTGCATTTGGGGAGGCTTCATCATATTTGATCATCTGTTTTCCAGTAACAAGCTGAATGTTCACGTGGACCAGGATTTGGAAAAGGTCTGCTTCCTCTGCATGCATGAATTTAGATCCATTTTATTGGCTGCCCTTTGCTGAAGCTGTTCAATGGGTGTTTGCTGTTGCCTGGGCCCTAGCCATTGGTGTGGTTTCAATGGGTGAAGCATAAGCAGGAAGAGCAAGGGTAAAAATGAGAAGATGGGACTGAATTTGGCCAGCCCTTCCATCAGTGTAACGGCACCCACACAGATGCTGGATGAAGAAATGGGCAGCAGTGTGGCTGCTCAGTTCTGTCATTTAGGGATGTGGGTAGGTGGTATGTATGATGGCTTGACAACCGGGGACCAGATGACCTTAGTGATCTTTTCCAACCTTCATCCAACCTTCATGATTCTATTTGCCTACTTCTCTGTAGAATGATTACTTATAACGTCTGGGGTAAAACCCAGAACTCCTGTCATAGGCATGGGGAAAAGGTGGAAAGAGTGACATCTAGTGGCTCCTAGGGAAATGTACATACTTTTTTCCTCAGTACAATGAAAACTAAAGCAATTCCTAGCAATCTGTGATTCACTTAAATTTTGTAATACTTGAAATTTAGACATAAGTTTGACTGATGCCAATAATTGAGCTTGATGTCTAATGCCAAGGCTTGCTAGCTTAGTAACTTAGTCTAACTTAGTACTTCTCAAATAGACTCTGCCTAATGGTATGGAATGGATTATACCTGTATACTGCCACGTGGAGGAAGTGGGTGGCTTTGGTAGTTTTTTCTATTAGTTTCCAAGGACTAGATTTCTAGACTATTGAACCAATGGCACTAATCCTGATACCACATTTATGGACAACTCCTAATTGTCCAATTTCCACTGAAGCATGAGCTAGATAAAGCTTCTATTGCTCAGAGGCAGTGGATGCTTGGCTTCTTGTGGTGCATAACAATATAATTGCAAGTTATATTTGAGATGCCATGAAATGAGGTTGTGTATGGACATGTTCTAAATCTGTTACAAGGAGTGTTGTGTGTACTCACTGGCTTGGCTTCCTTCAGGAAGAATGGAAACAGATCTTTCCTAAGACTTGAGAAAGGGATGAGCTCCGCTGTGTTAGATGGAGTCAGTCTCTCCTCGCTCTTCCCAGGGAGTCACAAGCATGTTCTGAAATCGCCCTGCCCATCCACTACAGAATGGAGCTGGGTAAGTTTGATTTAAAAAAAAGATAACGCTACTTTTATTTAGACCAGTTGCCTTTGTGGTTGTCCCAGTAATTAAAGTAGTATAGTAAATCCTGTGCTCCAGAAGGTTTGGGGTATACATAGTATATAAATTCACAAGTAGCTGTGGAGAGTTTTGGGAAAAGAGGTAGCATTTAATAATACATAGCAGCAGAAGTAACTATGTCACCTCTGTCAGGTCTCATGAGTCTTTGGTAGAGTCTTGAGTGTATCCAGATGGCTGCTACCTACCTTTGTTTCCTTTCACTTCAGGGGTGAAGAAAAGGAGAGAGGAGGATGAAATCCTGTGTGGCACATGTGCTGTGTACTTTAGTAACGTAAGTGTCACAGCTGTGGGATGGGAGAAGGAAGGAAACAGGTGAAGTCTGTTGTGCTCAGAGGAGGTCAGCATGTGTTTGAATGCCAGCAAACAGCAAATTGTCATAGAACTGTGCTCATACCATGAAGACAGGAACAGACTTGTCATTGGTAGGTCACTGTTAGAATGCCTCCTTTGTGATGTGGTAAGATGACCTCACTTGGCTGGAAGTTTTGTGGACAAGTCATTGCTACAACAGGGACTGTTTCTTTAGTATGGAGGAGGGAGTAGTATGGATAGGGACTGCACAGGGGGCAAGAGGAAAGGAGTTTTTCCAAAATAGAAACCATTCTGGATTTAGCTGCTGTGCTGTAGCAGGCAGCAGAACTTCAGAATTTGGGCTGGTTCTTTTTCATTTCTATGTGTATTTTGAAGTATGACAGCGATTACTGGTAAAACTACACCAGCTGTTTTTCCTATAGGGGAAGAGGGCCTTTCTTCAGCCATGTCTTCAAGCATAAAAGCATTATTAGTGTTTTACTGTGCTGAATGTATGGCCCATCTAGACTAGTGTACCTACCCTTGGTGGTAACAGCAAGCAGTATTGTATAAGGCTGGGACATGATCCTGACCATTTCCTGTTGTGCATTCCTCTCCTTCTTTCCCAGCATCTGTAGTCACTGGATTTAGGATCATAAGGAGGTACACATGTGCTTCCTTTATATTACCATAACTGATTTGGAGCAGTTGTAAATTTTTATACAGCCTGCACTTGTCTACCTGCTCATATTATTGGTCTCCTCAATCTCACGTGATTGCACGTGATTGGGAAGTAGCATTGCCTGGAAGGTCATACGGCAATTCCCCAATCCCTCAAAACTTATTTTTCAGATTCCCTCAGAAAACTCTGTTCCCATCTCACAAATTCTTGTGTCTGTGAACTGAATTGTTCTAGGGGAGTGTGGTTTCAGAATGCTTCTGAGATGGATATCTGATCTTTAGTGTAGTTGAGACTTGGCCTGTGACCACTAAAGTAAAGATGGGACGTTGGCTGCAACTACTTTACAGCTTTGTTTCTTAGCAATTGTGTGCTTTTTAAAGCAGGTTGGGGTACCTTGTTTATTCCACACTAATTCAGTACTAATGATTCTGGTATTTATAAACCATGTGTGGAATCCTTTGGGGGAAAAAATGGAGCCAAAAGCTGTGGTTCCAGGTATGCTTGAGATATAACCAACCCATGAGGATCCACAGAAGTCCAAAACACAGATATTGTCTCACTGCTGCAGAGCATTTCAGTGTGGATGTTCTGAGCAACCTTCAGGAGTGCAGTGAGTTCAGACATTGCATGAGCTGTGTTAGCTATCAGCATTATTGGCTATTTCATGTCCTGCTAGCTAGGGAGTGTGACACTGTGGTTTCCCAGAGGGCTGAAACTGGGATACATCTGGATACTTACATGCATATACAAATACATAGGGAGGTTTCAGCTAGAATACACAAATGTATGGAACAATACATCACTGCTGAATAAAGCTATGATGAAACAGTGTGTTCTAGGAAGTACATCATCTGTCTCTTCTCCCAGTGGAGATCACTACCTGCTAGAACTAACACATCTTGAGCTAAAAGTATGAAGCTTGAAGCAGGCTCACAGCACCACAGAAACACTGAGGTTGAAAGGGGCATGTAGTCCAAACTCTTTGTTCAGAACTGGAGCAGACTGTTCTATGTCATGCCCAGCCACATTTTTTTTACTATTCTCCAAGGATGGGGGCTCCTTAACTTCTCTGAGCATTCTGTGTTTGGACACTTCCATACTTAAAGTTTTTTCTCATATTTAGATGTAATTTCCTGGGTTTCACTTTATGCCCACTGTCCCTTTTTAAGTCACAGGATAAAATGGAGAAGAACATGGTTCTGTTGTCTTTGCTTTCTCCTATCCATTATCTTTCATCTTTAAGATGACCCCCCTGAAGTAACTAGATTTTCAGCTTATGGAGAAATTCATGCATCTTGCTTTACTATTTCTGCATGGATGAGGGCAACATCAGTTTTGTTCCCTCATGAGGGCTGCAAACAGTATTTTCTTCATGAATTATTCAGTGCTGGCGCAATGAATGCGGAAGTTCTACTGTCATACTTTGTGACTGTACTTCATGTAGCTAGTCCATCTCTAGAAAACTCTAAACAACAGAAATAAAACATATTATGATTTTTTCCAGCTCTTCAAAACTGTTTTTGAACAATTTAATAGTCTTTTTTTGCTGCTTACGTCATGAATGGGTTAACTCATATTATAGCATCACCCTGAGGGTGGAGTTTTGCATGAGATCTCTATGCAGAATAAAGAGCCAAAAGTGCCATGTTCTGTATCTTCCCTGAAAGCTCTTGCTCAGAATTCTGATCCTCTGGTGGGATTTCACAGCTGTTTCTGTGCTTTCCATCTGATGGTTCAATGACTGGATCTCAAACAACTGTCTCCTCAAAAATTTTTGGAGACTGTCTATACATTCTGATGCTTTCTAAGCAAGTTTTTTGTTGCCTCTCCTGATCTACTTGATAGGATAGTGCAGGCTGACTTCCTGAAGTGTGTAACTGCTGTTTGTCAAAATAATTCTCAGGGTTAAGTACGCTGACCTGGAGCTGCTCCTTGCTTTCCTTGGCCTGAGCATGTGAGTGTTTGGGCTTCAGGAATGAGCACCTCAGACCCACTAAATCCTTCTACATACTCAGCAAGTATTTCCCTTCCTTTGATAATTGGTACCTGAGAAAATAACTGTCAGAACAGGGAAGAACATCTTTAAGCGTTAATGCACATTTTTTTGTGTCCAAGTCCTTCTGATTTCTTTCTACATACCAGTATTATCCTGAGTCTGATGCATCTCCACAAATTCTTTAGAGCTGAAAGGAGATTTGCATCTTGAAAATACCAGCACATTGATCTCTGTTAAAGTAACACCTACTCTTCTAAAGGATGTTCTCAAGAAGGCTCTGTCATTTATCTTTTTGTTTGTTTATAGCAGGGAGGCTCATCAAAGGAAAGTTTGTAACTCTTATCCATCCAGATTTTGTTTTTGTTGGAACATAAAATACACAAGTGATGTTGTCCCAGCATCAAAACCGGGGTAGAAAGGTCATTTCTCAGAGGAAATCTCTTACATAATTTTTTGTTGCATTTGTGGTAGCAAGAAGTCAATTATCTGCTTATTAAAGAGATGTAATGGGGGGGGTGGGGGGGGAATATTATTGGGGAGCTTTGCAGGGCTCGGTGAGGTAGAAAAACATGGATGAAAATTCCTCTTGGCAGAAGGCTTTTGTAATTGAATGGGTTAATCTGTTTTTCCAGATCAGAATGGAGCAGTACAGAAAACATTCTGAATACAAGCATATGGTAAACTTTCTGGCTACAAGGTCAGCTCAGTTGTAACAGCAGAAATCACTGTGCAAAGCTTGGAAAAGCAGTGATATACAAGATGCTAGATTCTGTTAGGTGCAGTTGCTAGTTGTGGCTTACTTGAAGGTTGTAAAGTTTCTCCATGTCTTTCTTATTCCATTAAAACAAATTAAGTTATGTCCAGCTGGCAGAATACAAAATTCCCTCATATAAACTCATTATTTGACTATGTGGAGTGAAGCCTGGGGTGCTGGATTTATGCAGGAATTATCTCAATCTCTGACTACTTGTGCAGGCATTGTCTGTACCTTGAATGTTTCCTGGAAGTAACTGTTTTAAACTCAACATTTCTTCCTCAGCCTGCCTCACCTGTTAGCTTATATCTAAGGCAGCTGAAGTGCTGGGGAAAGCAGGGAGTTTTGGTGCAGTGGGTCATGCCTTTGGCAAAAAACCTGGTGTGGTGGTGTGCCATCAGAGCTCCAACGAGCCCTGGAAGGTATCAGAAAGCAGTTTATCAGCACAGCTTCCCATGGAGAAGAAAAAAAGGAAAGCAGGAGGCATCTTCTGCTCAGACCATTCTCACTATGGATAGTGAAGCAGACTTTTGCACTCTGCTATGCTCTTGATTTTTGGCATCACCATTTATTTTTCACAGATTGGACCGAGAGTCTCTTCCCTCACCTCTCCCCACCATGGTGTTCAATCTATGTTAAATTGTGCCTATAATACCTGGCTACAGGCACTTCACCTAGCCCTGGGCCCAATTTCCATCTGCTTGTTGTGAGAGGCCCATCCATCATGTTGTGGGAGAAGGAGGGATAGACTTTTTCAGTGCTTTCAAGGGGCCTCTCTGCTTTTTTCTGCTAAGGTAGGTTTAAAGGTGGGAACAGTCTCTGCCATCTAGTGGAAATTCACTGCCCTCTTCTTGACAATTCACTTTCCCCCCAGAATTACATTCATTTGGACTAGAGAATGGAAGTAATGTTATTTCTAATACAAAATACATATAAGAAACTAGTTGTACATAGGGTCTACATCAAGAATATTTACACAGATTATTCAGGGGATAATTTTACTTGAATAAAAGTTGTTCACTCCCTTCCCTTGTCATCTGTCAGATACCAAGAGACAGTTCCCTATGGTGATGTTGATCTTCATATTTGCTTGATGTTGCTTGGTTGCTCTTCTATGAGAAAGCTGTACTGTAGCTGTCTGAATAGGGACCAGGAGAATACTATTAATTGACTTCCCTATGTTTTCATTCACTTCTGAACGTCACTATAAAAACATTTCACTTTTGAGATTATTTTATTATAGTTGTAGCTGCTTTTGTTGCAGGAAACAGGAAACTGAGAAAACTGAAGCTGGCAGGTGTGAAGCTGTCTCATTGGAAAAATCAGTACTAAAGGTTTCTGGCCTTGCCACCAGGTGTTTGCTAGGGAAAAAGATAGGAGATGGGGATACTGAAAAAAACTAAGAAAATGGTGGAAGAGTGAGTAATTCTCTTGTCAGATCAGAGCTGTGAAATATGCCACTTCCACTTTCTAAGCTCATTTAAAAAAAAGTTTTTCTGGGAAAAATAAAAGTAGGCATATCCTGATGCTGCCACCAAGATCAAACAATTTATCTTTGTGTTTTTCAGTTTCTTCTCTGCAAAATGAGGATAAGGATAGTGGGCATTTTCTTTGTGAGCTGTAAGCGTAAGCTAATTCAGCAATACTCCCCTTTGATGCTAAATGCTGAGTGTGCTGCAGCGCTAACAAGCTGCTGGCTAAATGATGGTGAGATTTAGGACCTTGTGGAAGTCACAAGTAGTGACACTTGTGTTTTTACACAAATTAATGTGATTTATTCTGTTTCCTTCTATGATCCTTTCCATGGAGAAAAAATCAGGCAGTTACTTCTTCCACTGCTGAGATGCAAACTACAAAGCTGATTCCAGTGGAAAAAAAACTAGCTTGTGATCTCCTGATGAAAGATTAAACAAACAAAATTCAAGTTATTTTTGAAGATGTTTTTGTGGGATGGTTTTAAAATGCCTGATTTTGAACTTGTTTTTATTTAAACAATATGTTGAATTTAAAAAGTACTTGGTTGACTTTAGCTTTGTTTTGTCTTTATAGTTCTTAGCTGTTTACCGAAAAACCCAACAAACCAAAACACTCATGTACACTGTAAGCAATTCAATTTGAAGCTTTACTCTAATTTTGGTAGGTCTCTTTGGTTGGCTCTCCCTTGAACTGCTGATTATAGCAATTGATGCAGTTCACATGGTCCTGCCTAGAAGCTCTGTTTTTCCCAGAAGTGTCAGATCTCCCGTGTGAATGTTATTAAAAACTCCCGTGTGAGTGTATTCTAGAGGTATTTGTGGATGGGAGAGGGAGGTAGAAATAGGCATCAGAGTACAACAAGGCAAAGAGGGGAAAGTTTGTCCTGAGAGAGCACATCTGAAAGTCTCTCAAAAATGGATAACCTTGAGAGGCTGGAGGTCAGGAAACTTGTGCTGGTGCATAGACAGTCTGTCTGTTGTGGTTTGTTCCTGTCTGCATGTGGTTCTGGTCATACACATTTACAAAATTATGTAGATGTGTTTGGACTAGTCAGGTTACTGTCATGGGTGCTGTGTTTCTCAGATAGTAAGTTGGGGGGGTTGGGATTGAATTTAACAAACCGCATTTGGATAAAAACATACTGTAAATTCTTAATAAACTGTATGAAGCAATTTAAAGTATTAAGCACTTATTAAAGTACCTGAAATATGCTAGGTAAAGAGCTCTGCATTTTCAGACTTAATTTTTGTGACAACAGAGGAAATTAGTACTTGGAAATTTGATAATTGGACAATGAAATTTTGAAGATGAGAAGCAAGTATGAGGTACATAAGGACAAAGTTTCATATGAAAGAAGGAAAGGTATCAACTGATGAAACTGTTGGAACATGTAGGGGAATAGCCGATAGGACCTAGGCCCAAGTTTGCTACACTTTGGCAGTTAGACACCGTTCTGTGAAAACACTAATTCCTGGCAATTGTGTGTAACCAAGAATAGGAATATATTTTTAATTAATGCATATGAAGAAAATCTCTTTACTCTCTACCCAACAAGAATGACACTTACAAAGGTATAATTTCTTTGTACAACAAAAGCTGAAAATACTGTGAACGTAGAAACACAAGTTTTTGTTCCATTTTGAAAACTGAGACTTCTACTTGTCAAAGGATACTGTTTTATAGAAATGAAAGACTGTTATGTAAATTTATATTTGTCAGAGCTGCAAAATGGAGAGTAAGTACCAGCTATTCTGGCAGTGCTGTACAAAGCTTTGATTCTAAAAGACTGGATTCTGTAGAGCACATCAGTGCACAAGAGACACGCTGGTTGGAAGAAAAACTTAAGAGTTCTATTAGCTGAAAAAGCCGTTGATTCAAAGAGGTGTTCATCCTGCTGGGAATATCAATTTTACCCTAGGCATGCTTTTACTGTGTGCTTCACATAAGGCATAGTTTTAGCAGTCCCCTGAAAAAAATTAAATTTGCATGAAACGTGAAATAAGGCAGTGTCTTACAATGACAGTAAAATGGCTTTTGGGAGATCACGGAGCAGCTTTTAATATTCAAGTGCTGTGAATGTGTATCTACAAAAAAAAAGTGGTGAAATCATTAGTTCTAAATTTTAATGGAAAAAGTAGAACTGATAGTCATCTAAACCTTTACAGCAAGATTTTCATTGACTTTTAGGCAAGAATTTTGCACAGTAATAAAAGTAATAACTGATTCAGACTTTACAGTTATTTGTGTTTTGCTGAAAGGCAAAGAGGAACACAGCTGTATAATTCTCAGGATGATGCTTATGAAGAGTTGTTTTATGGATTACCCTGAAATTTCAGAGAGGAAATGCTATCTTGTTAGCTAAAGGTTTAGTATTCATTTTAATTCTAGCTGTGTAACTGCAAACAACTTACAATTACTGAAATATTACTGTTTTACAAAACAGTGTGAGACAGAGGAAAACTCAGTTTTCTTATGGGCTTTGTATTATTCTCTTCACCCTCATGTGAATACTTACCTAATACCAGACATCAAAGCATTAACATTACTTTCCTCCTGTTGCTCACCAGCTGAAATCTTCATTCATTAAAAATGGAATCCAGTCTTCAAGTCAAAGCCCTCTGCTGATGAAATGTGAACATAATTTCAGGATGCCCCACCCTGCTCATCTACTGGAGGCTGAGTAGAGCTAGAGCTTGCAGTGCTATGGGCATTCCACAATGAGGAAATTCCCTGGCTGAATAATTCCAGAGTATGTCATATCTGGGCCCATTCATGTGGGGTAGGAGAGAGACGGTGGCTTCTTTAAAAAATAAAATAAAGGAAGGCCTACAACTTAAAGGAAGCTGTAGGCCAGTAACATTGCATTACCTTTTCTGATGGCTGCTGTTGGTCCTTCTCTTGACCTTTTATGTACTTTCTCTCTGAATAAAACTTAACAAGTGAATGCATTCAGGAGAAAAGCTTACATATTTGAATAAGCCCTCACAGAAGACAAACATGGGGGAAGGAGAGAACTGCTGAAACCAAAATCATAGATTTGCTTACTTCCCTTTATTCTGACCCAAGAGTCATACTTAGAGAAATATTTTTTAATCTTCTTTTGTAAATCTAATTCATATATAATGTATCCTTTGAAATTGGTCTTACCAACTTCTCACCTTGAAGATAGTGTTTCCCAAGCTAGACTGGGTTATTGATGCTATGAATCTACTGGTGAATCAAAAAAAACCTTCAGCTAGTGAGGTTTAGCCTGCTTGCACTTAAAGGAGACACTGTTCCAGTTGTATCTCAGGTTTCCCCCATATTTTTTCCCACATGCTTTGGACTGGAGACAAGTCCATGATGAACAATGGAGAGTGGGTATTGGGTGAATGATGACTTTGAAATTCTCTGCTGTTAAGCATGTCTCTGAAGAGAGAGAACCTCAGCAGAGGATGCTGGCAAGCGGTAAGGTGACGTTTGGATAGGTTGGTAGGGCCCTTCCAAGACTTGTACCTGTCTGAGTTAAATGACACCTAACCTTGGTCAGGCCTGGAAGGACACTTTTTGTTTGAAAAAAGAAAAAAGTGTACATGGTGATAAGACCATTTCCTTTCTCACAGCGTCTCCTTTAATGTCAGGCCTGAAATATGAAGTCATTAGGGGATATTAAAACAGTGCTGACAAACTAATTAACAAAAGACATTACGCCGGATGGGCTCAATTTATCCTTTTTAATGGTTCTTATAAATGGGTGCCGCCAATTAAAATTAATAAAGATTTACCAGCGATTGCCCAGCATACACTGTTAAGGAGCTCTACTGAAGGTCGCCTTAAAGTCAGCCTTGTCAAAGCTGCAAGTTCAGCTGCCAGTACCAAGCCTTGCTGAGCTACTCTCAGTTATGTTTTCACAGGCACTTTCTCCTTCTTTGTATTTGGCTGAAGTTTATACACTTCTGTCTCTATCTCTCTGAAAACCCATCCATCTATTGACTCTATTAAAAAAAATATTCCTCCCACTCCCCCTACACTGTAAGTTTTGTCATAGTTTCACAAAAGAGAATCTCAGCAGTAAGTATTATGAGGATTCCATTATTTACAAATCTGTCTGTTATGATGAAAATCTTGACATGAGCCTTTCTTTTTAAATTGATCCCTATTTTCTTGCTGTCAAATTAATGTACAACAGTGTCCCTGCTTAGAGGCACAGTACCAACAATTAAGAATGCCCTGTGTGATGGTACTTTTGTTCAGCCAAGGCCAGCCTAAATGCCACTGGGCTGTGCTCTTCTAGCTGCCAGTGCTCCGCTCGGTTTGTTTGAAAAGTCATCCTTATATTTGGATGACAGTGAGAGTGTTTGCGTTGAAAGAGTTTCAGCCAGCTATATTGAAACTTAAAAGCCGGTGTAGGTGATTGGGCAGGTATTAAAATATGAATTAGGATTTTGTGGGAAACCAGATCAGAAAGTTACAACCAGGGTGATGTGACCCTGCTGGGTTATCTGATGGAACTCTGGGGAAATTTGAGAGATTACAGCTGGGAGACCATCAGGTGAGTTGAGGTTTCATGTAGTTTTTTTTTTTTTTAGTACCCCATGACCCATTTGGGGTATGCGAAGTATGTTTAGGAGATCTATATGGTACACTCCAGGACCGAACGTGTCCTGGTGGTGCAGGTGAATTGCTTGCACCTGTGCTCCCATGGCTAGCCATGATTCTTCACCAGATGCTCGATCACTGGGTCAGGCCATGATCCCATGGTACCTATACACCTGTAAATAAGTCTTTGGATAAGTATAACGCCTAGTTTGTGTCCTGTTATGTTTAGTGTCACAGGATTATAAATTGTTTAGTGTCCCATAGTAACATCTTGGCACAGATGTTTTTGGTAGAGGCCTTCATCTTTGTAAATCTCCTTAAATAGCTTCTGTGCTAGCCTGTTGGATAACAGAAAACTTAATGTGAATGATTTTGTACAGCTTAAGGGTACTGCATTTCTGTTGACTTTCTGTTATTTTTGTTAAAGTAGCCACAAACCTTTAGGCTTATGTTGCCTAGTAATGGTATTTTTCACAAAGATTATTTCTCTCAAAATCATTGATTTTATTTTTTTTTTGCCTCTTCATTTTCTTATTTATGATGCAAGTGTGAAAGTAAAAGCTTTGTGGTTTTCCTGTAAGCTGTTCTGTGTTTGGTATTCAGGTTTTATGTGATTCTGGAGGAAAAAAAAAACGAAGAAAAGGAAATGCATCTTCTAATTAACAGTTCTAATTAACAAAATATATTATGCCTTGGCATTATTTGGGTATGTTTTGCAAGTTGAGGCTTTTCTTACCTCATCTTCTAACTGCCCTCCTAGAGGGAAGATGTGCTTACGTGAGGCTTTGTGTATTTTCTCATACTGAGCTACTCTGCTCTCTCCAATTCTCAGTTACTTTGCAGGCTTGTCTGATAGATCCCAACTAAAGTAACCAGGTAGATGAGCAGGAAGAACAATAGATAAGAACCAAAACTGAAAAACAGTGGAGCATTGCAATTTCAGAAGATATTAGTCAGGAAAAAAAAATAGTCAGAATGTGAGAGTTCTCACTTTCTCATCAAGTTTAATTCATAAAACAAAATAATGTAGAGGTGCTGCTCTGACTTACTGTGCTGACTTGCATGACTGTAAATTATTTATTTTTCCAGATCTATCTTCCAAATGCCTCTCTTAACAGAAGATATTGTAAGGCTGTTAAGTGTACCACTGAGATTTTAAAAAATGAGTATAACTGATCCTACTACATGCAGTGACTGCCAGTTGGACTTGCTCAGGATGTGTTAAAGTGGAATATCAGGGTGTATATGCTATACTCTGGTTCCAGCCTGCTAAGCTTTGCAGCTTCCTCAAACAAGCCAGCATGGAGGGATCACCAGCTTTTGCCTGCTCTCTTGATGTACAGTACATTAATCGTACCCTCCCTAATTCCTGCTTCAAGATAAATCTCTTGCGCTTCCATTATTTGGCTAATTGCTGTGGATTATATAGCAGTCGGGTGCTCTTTGGCAGGGAAAGATTAATGGAGGACATTTCCTTTGTTTTGATTTCATTTGCTAATTGCTGTGTGGAGAGATGGTTATGTTAATACATCCTCTTTCCCTGCTAGATAGAACAGTTTTGTTTAGCATGTGCTAGGAAAGGAATAGTTTGTTAGGAATCCAAAGTGATTCTTCACATTTGTTTTGCATGAGGTTTTGTGAGAGTGGAGGTCTTCAGAAATAGATGGGTTTTATCACTGGATAGACAGGTTACCCCTATGCTTATGTGCTTTCCTATATTTCCATGTGCAAGAAATATTAATTATAGGTGCACAAAACAATGAATAAAAAATTATTTGCATCTTTTCATCTGTTTATAGGGATACTTGATCCCTTTGTATCTCTGTCAGACTCTTGGTAGAAAGCCAGAACTCTACTGAAAATTCCAGGTCTTTTAACTGAGCATGTATGTCACCGTTCTGGCCTCTGGACAAGATGCAGTGTCAGAGCCAGGGAGGAGCTAAGAATCCTTGTTCTCCCATTGAACTTGATAGGAGCAGAATGCTGTTCTTAGCCCTGTTGTTCTTATTATGTAATTTTAAAAATAATTGTCACCAAATGTGCATTTCTGTCAAGTTTGGGTAGGCACAGAAGTCTGGGGGAAGTGGCCAGATAATTGAGCTGTTGACATTTGTTAGCCAGAAGAGTGTCCAAGCCAGCCACTGGAGACAAAAAATTGCTGCTGTCTGTTGCCTGTTCTCTTGCCTTTGCAAAACATCTTGGATGTCAGTCTTCCCTGCTGAGACAGATGTTCCCATTGCATGTCTACAGTCAGGGATTTGTACTAATTGCCCCTTTCCACTGACAGGTCCACTCATAGCCATAAAAAAGTCCACCTTCCTGCCAGCAGAAATGCCTTACAACAAAGATTTTATTGGTGCAACTTTTGAAAGGCATATTTATGAGGAGCATGTCCAGTACCTTCTATACTTTTATTGCTCTGTGAAGAAACAAAACTCCTCAGTTTTCAGTTATTAGTTTGACAGATTTTACTAGAACAAAATGTTGTTGGTTCAGTAACTGCAGCTATTAATCTGGTGACCCAGACATAAAGTTTCTGTCACGGAAGACTTGCCAGTCTTCCTATTGATAAGACTGTCTGTCCCAGAAAGTCTGGTGAAGATGAACAGTGTCTCTATTTTTAGGTCTGTTTTTACATTAAGAACAATAAAGTCAACCCTGGGTAATGATAGGAATAGCTGTGCTAAGCTGTTTATATGATTTTGGTATCTTACAGTGAAATAGGGGGCAGAAGTTAGTAGTCTTTGGATTGATGAACTTTATTATTTATTTTTAAAATTCCCGTGAAAGCCTGTTTCCACTGTGTGAGTGTATAGATGCAAGCATGCTTACCTGACTAAGACTGTTCATTATTTTTCCACTGCTACGAAAACACTTTTTGAAGTAGGAATCTGACCCTACTGTGGGGGAGAAGACCTAGTATCAACGAAGTCATGTGAAATGATTCCGAAGTGCTTAATGTATTTTGCAATTCATAGTACTAATTATCCATGGCTGTCAAAGCACGTTCAAGAAAGGTTAATGTTGTGAGAAGTCATGGAGGCTTGAGGTGTTTGCATGGAACAAGCTCACAGAATCACAGGGTAAGATGTTGTATTGGACAAGGTATCTGGGAAATCCAGAGAAGAAAGTTCCTCAGGAAAAAGTGGAGGCTTGGATCCTCACAACAGCCTATAAACGCAGGGGGACTCATTGCTTCCAGCAAGGTGTTGGAGCTTTGCTTCAGGAATCATGGCTCCTAATTTGTCTTAAACCCTGGCTACTGTTCCCTGACATGATAACATCAATTAAACTGTTGCAAGGCTAGATGGGGAGAACTTCCTTGTTCCATTTGAGGGAGCAATAACGCTATTAAAAAAAAATCCAGAACCATTTCAAATGCTATCTGAGCATTAGAACAATTGGAAGCTTGCAAGGTCTCATTTTTGGCACTGTGAACAGACAACGCTGCTGTCACGATACTGAAGCCATCCAGTCTAGAAGTGTCTGTTTCTTCCTTTGGGAAAATAAAGAGAAAATATGTCACGGGTTAACATGTTGTTATTACAGTGATGCACCACTTTATCTAAAATGACCTTCATCATGCATGTGTATGTGCCTCTGAAGACCGCAGTGAGACTGTAAATCTTTAGTGAGGATAAAGGTTGCTACTGGCAACGTGGGCTTGCATACACTGGTCACTTAGAAAGCAGTTCTTGATGAAACATCATTAGCAGCAAATTCGCCAGGAGAATAAAAATGAAACAAATGTTGTGGTCTAGAGAATCAAAAAGGATCACGGTGCAGTCCCTGGAAGTTTCTGATGAACTTGAAGTTTATGTTGATGGAAAGGGGGTAGGACACTTATTCACATCTCTGCCACTTTGTCAGCTGTTGTTACTGCTAGTAGTAACTGATTCCTCAGGGTGACCTTCCTGATCTCCTAATCTTTTAATTAGTGGGAACTGATAACAACGAGGTGACCTCCACAGACAGGGCAATGGTAATGATATTGAATTCCAAACAGGGGGAATACTCTTACTCTATTTTAGAATTGAATCCTGTTAGCAAATTTTCCGTACTGCAGTGTTGTTCAGGGTGTGGCATTTCTCCTCTCAGAATAAATTAAACAAGTGGAGAAAACTGGACAATCTTTGAAACACCTTATATATTGGTAACACACTTAGTACATGAACAGAGAAGTAAAACCACCCGCACATATGCCCAGTACACAACCGTTTTATTTCTCCTATGAGTGGGGGAAAAAAAACTATCTGCAGTGATAGAAGGATGGTGCTGGCATGATCCTTCAGGCTCTGGGCAAAGTCTGCTACTCTATTGGATGTTTGGACTTCATTTAACTGCCTTCCTGCTTCCTTGTTAAAATCTGCTTGGTCATTGTGTGCAGAGATAACCCCCAGCAGTTGTTGAGATGTTGCTGGCAGCTTAGCTTATGCCTTTAGTCAGGCTGTTGTTGGCCCTTCTGATTTCCAGATAGTCAGAAGATGTTTATAGAATTTGCATTGTGGTGTTTTACTTGTGTTCTCTTCTGAATGTTTGTCTTCTTTCCAAATGTGTATTCACAGTGATGTGCTTATATTCAAGAGGTGCCAGTCTACCTGAGGCTGGGAGTTACTTCATTTCACATTTGGCTTGTCTGTGTCTGTGGTTCCTCCAGCGTTGTTCCCTAGCCTGCTTCCAGCACAGCAGCACTGAACACTTTACATAGGGACTAAACTTCACTGTATGTTTTTTAAGGCCAGAAGTGGAGAACATATGGAAAGCTCCTTTGTGTATTAAAGCACTGTGCCTTCCAAGGAGGTTTGTTGAGCAGGAAGAATGTAGAGCGCAGTGCTGAGTTTTTCATGACAGGATATGAAGAATGCTGGGATGTCTCAGCATCCTGAAAAGGCTCCATGGAGCTGCTATTGACAATCTCTGTCTTTCAAGCTGTGCTTCCTGTTTTGTTTTGGTTTTTACAGAGGAGCAAGTTAATGCATCATTCTTCCTTCAAATGGGTTACATGTGTGTTATTCCCTTGATTTACATTCTCCTGTACGGGAGGTGTAACTACAAAGATGAGCTAAGATACCATGTTTCCAGTAACAGCAAAACTACTGAAAGACCCCATCCTGAAAGCTGTTAATTTACTGTGTAACTGAGTTGATTCCTATATGAAAACGATGATGTAATTTTAAAAGCACTTGAAGATCCTTCCAGGTCTGTAAAAATATGTGAAATTCACAATGGAGAATGTGATGCCCAGCTGTGCAAAGCCCAGGTTATTAATAGAGCCTGACTGTGAGAAATGATTTAGAATATGGCAGCTCAACTTGAGATTCCCAAGGGAGAATAAGCAAAACAGTCTCATAATTCCCCAGAGTCACAGAAGGAATGCCATTAAAAAATTATCTTCATTGGAAAATGAAATTTAAAATGCAGAATACAGCCAGACAGTGTCCTTAACAGAGGCCAGAAAGGTCACAGTCATTGATTTTTATTTTTCTTCATGGAATGTTGCCATCTGAGAATACTATCATGTCCCAGGCTGAATTCTGAAGCAGAGTTTGCAAGTGCATTTAATCAATCTGTAATTATTGATATGGTTTCAGAGGGGGAAATATGGACAGTAAAGTTACAGAACTGTGCTATTTGTTCTCCTCCCAGGACTTCAGAAAAGACTGTGCTATTCCAGGCTTATTGCCTGACTGTCCCAGGCAGTCTTTTAGCAATGGTTCTGTGTTTGATGGTTCCTGGACTGTAGTAAGGGACAAAATTGGTTTCCTATTTCTTGTTGTCATACATGTTCTGTTCAATTACTTGAACCCACAGGGAGAAAATTCTTCCAGTACAGCGGCTGGCAGGTGTCTGAAATGGAGTATAGCCAGAACTACCGCACCAAGAGAGCATCTGTTCTTACTTGGAAGTATTAAATTCCTATCAATCAGAAGAACATATGCCAAAGATAGCCTATAAAATGTTGGAAGACCTGACCTCAGCTGAAGGTTTCTAGCCTTGCAAAAAGTCTAACTGTATCATGCAAAGTCAGTTTTTGAACTTCCAACTTGCCATACTTGACAAACTTCTCTTGGGTAGATGCACCTCTTTCAACTTGTATAGCAGGACAAATCCTGCTGTTCTCAAACTGCCAACTGTTAACTCTTCTTAAACTGTCTCTGGGTACCTTCCATGACAGATCCATGTTTCTATCATCAATCAAATTAATCTGGTTTGCAGAAATCAAAGTATGTGGATAGGAAAATACTAGTGATGCCGCTGTGAGTGGAAGTACTAACTTTTTGTAAATGAGTCAGGAGAATACTAGAGACCTGTAAAAGTAAAACCAGATGGGTCATTCAGCCCAAGATAAGAGTATGCAAAGGAGCACAAAATGTCCAAACTTGCTCACAAACTTTAAGCTTAAAACTAAGCAAAAACTATTCAAATGTATGAGGAGATAAGGCTTGTAAACACAGAATTTTAGGAAAGAGCTGAAGGAATATACATACTCTTATAGCATAAGAGGGTTGAAAGGGAAAGAAATAAAAGTGTATTCCGTTCTTGGAATCAAGGAAAGAATGGACAAAGCATAAAGGAGAGAAAAACTAAAGAGTTAATGATGTGAGAGTAAACTTCAGATGAGTCAGAGGAGAGCTTCCAGCAATTAATACTGAAGTAGCACAAACAAGGGTGCTCTGGAAGTAATGCCTTTTATTTTGATATGTTGGCCCTCAATGTCAGAGGCAGCTGTTGGTGGTATGGCAATAGAAGTTGAACCTTCCCACCAGTATCCTGTTACATGCTGTTGCCATGTGACAGATGGCAGCAGAGGGACAGTCTGACAGAATGGCATCTGACATAGGAGTGTAGAGGAAGGAAAGATGTGTTGTTGAATTTCTCCACCCACCAAAAATGGCATCCATTGACATTCATTGAAGTTTGCTGAATGTTTATGAAGACCCAACAGAGGATGTGAGCACAGTGACGTGATGGGGGATGTCTTTCATGGCACTGTCACTGCTGCTGAAACAAGTCTCATTCCAGATGACCATGTACAGCTGTCGCACCATGAAATGAAGCATCTCAAACAGCTCACTTGTGTGAATTGGCTGATGGTGGTGACTATGTTAAAGAGCAGTGTTTTGTAGCTGAGAATTTGCTCTATCAAATAGTATTAATGTGCTGTCTGTTGTAGTTTCCATGGATGTAAATAGGAGGCATTGCTTTCAGAGCAACCTATTTAGGTTTTTGTTAAGTGTCTAGTGTTTATATATAGATAGTATAGACAAAGAGGTCCCTAGGTGGAAAATCTGTTGGCAGTAAAGGTAAATGGCTCACTGTGGCATACAGAATGTTCATTACTTATATGGCATTTTGAAACATGCTCTCACTGACGCCTTGGGTCTGACTCTGCTGGACTCTGAAAATATTGCCTGATTATCTGAGCTGATGTGCATCTGTTGTTCCCATCAATTTCAGCTGGAGTGAATTCCAGGATGGAATCTCTGATAGAAATATTGTAAAACCTGTCACAAACCAGTGCAACTAAACACTTTATTGTCGTGAACTCAAACAAAGAATGGCATAAAATCCAGTATGTCTGAGGAAGACTTCCTGTATGCTGTTGTTGCTCTACCACACTAATGCATTTGTGTTAGAATTGTCTTGAGGAGAGATTTCTGTTGCTTTCAGTACTGACAAGGTGCATGGCATTACACAGGGCAGTGTTGTGTGCTTCATCTTAAAGTGTACAGGCAGCAGGCCCTAAGGAAGGTAGTGGGACCCTTTCTGCTCATTTCAATAGATTCCAAGTACAGTTTTCTGTGTGAAGACAAATCAGTTAAAACACTCTAGGGGACGAGATGAGTAAACCAGTAAGATTGATGTCTTCAGACAAAATCATACCTTTTTGGTGCTACAACTTGAATTGATTCTCAACATCCCTTGCATTCCTTTGAGCAGATGTTCATTAGGAAGTCTTTTCCCACTTGTTGAAGTCTATGGAGAAAGTAAATGATTTCTAATAACAGCTTGGACAAAAAATAGAAATAATTATTTGAAAGTAGTATTTCCACCTGGTTGTAGATGACATTGAACCTTTCATTAGAGCATTATCTTCAATCTAAAATATTAAATGTTGAACAGGACTAAAATAGCTGCACTCAGCCTATTGACTGGCAAAAATTTAGGTTCTGAAATTCTTGGAAGCTGGAAGTTTTTGTTTTTTTTACCCTGTCATACTCTTACAAGTATGTAACTTATAATTTTTGAGTGTGATTTGAAAAATAGTGTACCTCTTTTCTTTGATTAATCTCATTGTTTTAAGTTGTATAAGTGTATTTTTCATGTTTAGCACTGACAGGATTTCCTTTTAAATTTCCTTTTAAATGCCAGCTGTTTGAAAACTGCCTTTGAGGGATTTCAAGGAATCCTTTCTAGTTGCAGCAGATCAGGCTGCCGGGTAGCAGAGGCTGCTTCTCCTACATGTTCAGGTGCATAGACATAAGGCCAAGGAGTATTTCCTCATCTCTGGTAAGGGCCAAAGATCAGGAAGAATGGTGGTACTTAATAGGCTTTCTCAATAAGGAAAGAGGAAGGCTTTGGTATTTGCTTTACTAATTAAGCTTCAATTTTTCTAAGGAGGAGTTTAAGTGAAAGGAAAATTCATTACAAATCAAGAATTTTCTCACTGTTGAGCACTGTGTAAATCCAGGAAGATTAGTGTAATCCATCAGATTTGTTAGCTTTGGATTAACAAACTCAGCTAAAATCCAATTTATTTGTCCAATTGCATTTTCTTTACAGGAGTTTGCAGATCAAAGACTAAAATGATAAGCAGGAAATGCTATTTTTAATCTGTTTTAATCTTGTCATACAATGTTACATTTTAAATTGCTAAGGAAATATTAATTTTATTTTGGTGAACAAGTGTCTGTTTATTTTTACAAATACACACAGGCTGCTATGTTAAGTGTGATACTACTCCAGACCAGTGAGATATACTGTATGTGTATCAGTTTGAGTCAAGGGATGACACTTTCATCTGCACACATTTATGTTCATAACTTTTACTTTTTGTTGTACTAAAATAGCACGGGTTCATTTTTATCAGAAGATTAATTTGTCTAGATCTAATTGGACTGAAATTGGAATTCAATTACAATGCACAAAAAGCTTAATTTTGTTACTAGTTATCTATCAGCTTTACTTAAAGCTGAAGAAAATGTGTTTTTTCTTAAAACTGATTCTAGCAAACCCATCCATCGATACTTAAGAGAGTTGAACAGATTGCTTCTGTTTCTTCACGTCTTTCAGTATTTCAAACTACCTTGATGCACAGACTCATAATTTATTTTTATTCATGTTTTGTGAAAGTTAAGCTGTTTTTTTCAACTCCCGGATATTTTATCAGCTTTCATTGAACACATCTTTGAACTGAACTAATTGAATAAACCAAAACATCTCCCTGTACTAAGGAAAAAAGGCTCTCACTATCAAAATAAGTTGTTGTTTTAACAAGCCATAAATGTAGCTATTTGGACAGTCAGTTACATGAGTTCAGTGGTTTAATGTAAAATGCCAACAGAGGACGCCTGTGCTTCTTGCCCTATTCAAGTTGAATTTTAAACAGATTTTTTAGAAAATAAATAGTGAATATGGTTCTGCATTCCAGCTGCTGTAGTTTACAGTCACGCAAGTTTAAACTGCTGATGCTGGTGGCTTGCTCTCAATACATCCTATTCTGCATGTTCTGTGACAGGACTGTGGCTGTTGGCAGATGAAAGGAGAAGGTACCCCAATGTTTTCAACAACTGAAGCCAAGTTATCATAGCTGCTTGTTCTTCCAAGGAGATGGATGTGTATGTGGTCACTCTGAGATGAGTTGTTCCACGCTGTTTACTGAAAAGGTTATTGACGATCCAGAACTGAGTAGTTCTGTGCTCTGAGTAGTCTGAATGCTCATGTACGTATTGCTCTGAAAACAGTACAAAATGTAATCCTCATCTCAATATTGCTGGAAGCAACTGCTTTCTGCCTGGAGGGGAGTGTGATTTTGCAAGTTAATCCTGCTTTTATTTATTTTTTTTTCCTGCAGACCATAAGGATAAGACTTAAAAAAAGAAAGTCCATTTCACAAAACTAGATTAGAATACAGGAATTCAGGTGATAAATGTTAAAAATGCTGCAAAAGCCCAGCTTGTAACACCAGTCCAGGACTGTTTTCTGCAGTGTCTCTTACATCTTCTACCATTCATAAAGAGATTAAATGAATTCATGCCAAGGGAAAGGGCCTGCTCAGGTTTTCTTAACATGCAGTCTGCATTCTCCTCTGCTTTGTGCCACCATCCCTTATCCTTGCCAGGTCATCTCCTTGTGCTCTCATAATGCAGCTAGCTGATTTTAGCTTGATTTTTCTCTATCTTCATCAATACGTACTGGTAATGCTGTTGCCACTCTCCAGCTGGTACCTGGTTCTGACAGCAAATATGCACGGAGCAGTGCCAGGAGATGGGTGGTTATCTCTCAGCTTCACACTCAGACGTCGGTACCTCCAAACACCGGGTGCCTGCATTGACCCTGAGCTCCCTCTCACTTCTGCTCTCAGCTTCTGTCCGAGCAGTGCCTTGTTCCTTGCCGGCTGCTGGAGGAGGACTCTTCGGGCCAGCCGAGCGGGCTCTGGAAGTTTCCCTTCACCCTTATTGAAAAGGCATTTTCTCCTCAATGACGAGTCGCCTTTATTGCCATGTTTCCTTTCACCCGTGTTTTGAAACAGAGCAAATTTTCAAGCCTCTACTTCTGCTCCTGGCGAGAAACGCGAGGTCACGGTTTCTCGGAAGTAACGCGGCAAACGGGCTGCTTTGATCTACGAGGCCCGGGGCCGGTGGCGCTCGCCTCGGCTGCCGAGGGAGGTCGGCTCCTGCTGCTGCTGTTCGGAGCCGCGGCCACTGAGGGGCACCAAAGCCTCGCGTTCGGGTCGGCCTGCAGCTAATCCGGGGGGAGCTGCGGTCGGCCTGGTGGGAGGGCTTGGACGTGGTGTAGGTGAACAGCAGGAGCTGGAGACTTGGCACCTCCTCAGAGGTTGGTTTCGTGCCTGCTCCTTACAGCCCTTGCTTTCAGGAGCTTCAGGTCCCAACCGTTGAACCCAGGCTGCTGGGAACTTGCCGCAGCCTTTCGCTTGTCTTTGAGTACCTCCATGGGTGCGTGGAGAAGATAAGCAGAATAAGTCTGCCATGCAGGGCTCCTGGTGTCACCATGCCACGTGGTACTTGGGTGTGCTGCCCTCTGTCACCATCAGCCTTAAGGGGTGCCACAACCCTTTTCTTTTGCACATACTTATTTTCAGTACCACATTTAAATGTTCCGTAGAAACCAAGAGGGGGCCTTTCAGAGTCATATCCATAAACAGTCCTCCTTCTCTGAGAAGAATGGTCTAGGTTTTCAAGGGGTGAAGAAGCTACAAAACTATTCCACATAGATTATTGGACAGGTGCATAGAAGTTGTGCCAGCATGGCCCCGTTATCACATGACTCTAGTAGCTCTAGAGGAACACAGCAGGGAGAGCTTGATACCGCACTGTGTATAGCAAAGCCCTACTGCCACAAGTACAGCCTCTACAGTAGGCAGCTTAATGGCCAGGTTGTGGATGGTCATGTTAGGAGAGTGGCAAAGGGGAGCCTTGAAAACAGCTTATCACAGAGCTTCTTTGACCTGTGTACTGTCTGACTTCTCAGGTCTGAGCTGTTCTGCTGTTCTTGAGGGAGTTGGGAGGGACCTAGGGAAAAGAACACTTTCCTGGGTGCTAGTGATGAGTGTAAAACATGGTTGACATGCTAGTGAGACAGAAGCTTGGCAGCTGTGGTTGTTTTGTGCAGTGAAGAGCTTGTATGTGTAGGTGTTTACAGGGGAGTTGCTAACATAAGCAAGACTGTGAATGAGTCTAATTGTGAATGTGGCTCTGCCTCCTCCTCTTATTATTTTTATCTCATTGGGATGTTAAACAGTGACAGCTGGACATGAGAATTCTGAGTATTTGACTGCAGCAGAGTATTACTTTTTAAATAGAGATCCTGAATTCCTCTACCTCTTGAGGAAACTGTTTATTAATGTAAACTGATTAAATCTCTTATGAGCAGTATTCTCTGCAGATCACCTATTTGGCCCACGGTGGAAAGAGATTTCCAAAGCTCTAAATGCTAGGCAAAAATCTTGCAGTTCTGTGCAGTTCAACCTTTGCACAACCTGACATCCACAAAATACTTTTTACCCTATGTTTGAAAAGGACAGCGTGTCTGTGTATCACAGGAGGACTCAGAAGCCCTTCTGGTCCATTAGTTACCACAACCTTCAAAATGAGATAATACTTTAAAACGAGCAAGTCAGAGGCTCTAGTAAATCTCCAAATTACCGACTGACACAAGCTTTTTTTTTTTTTTTTTTTTTCATTTGGAGATTTTTTTCACTATTAGAAGGACTGTGAGATCAAGTAGAGAAGATTCACTTCGAAAATAGAAGTCAGATAAGAGTTATTATTTCCTATTGGTACTGTTTGGTGGTGCTTTTGTGAGTGGCTACATCTCTGCACATCTTCCCTCCTACACTTTTCCCTTTCCAATCCCAACCATGCCATGGCTGCATCCTGCTTTCCTATGCCAGAAGGAAAAAGTAATGAGAGCAATGGAAAACTTGGTAAGAAAGTCAGTTGCTGAAGAAAAGGAATATAATTAACCTCAGTCAGCATAACTTTATGAAAACTAGGTCTTGTCAAACAAACTGGATTTTAAGAATGTAATATCAAACAAATGGATTACTAAAGACTACTGCCTAAATGTAATGTATTTTCATTAAGCATTTGACTTTTTGACTTAGTGCAGAATGATAGTCTGACTAAAAAATTAGTATTACACAGTGTCACTGCAGTGTCTGTTAAATGGATTAAGAACTAGTTAGCTAAGAGAGCTCAAAGGGAAATATCACTGAATGAGAGTACACTGGGGATTCATCAGGAACTGATAAGTTCGGTGTTACTCAACAGGTTTATCTGCGAGTAGGAAGTGACTACACCACATCTGAGTTTCACATTTTGTGATGTTACAAGGCTGATAGGGTGATAAATAATTAGAAAAACTTTATGTGAAGTGATTAGTATCACAAGGAATGTCTAACAGTCATATACAAAGTAGTACTGTTGGGTGCAGATATTGTGTCTTGCAGCCCTCCATTCTGTGGCAGTGCACTAAAAAAAAAAGGCTATAGCATTCCCTGACCGCAAGGACAGGAAATGGTGTGACTTCTAACCTTCATAAATGGCATTGACATACTTCTAGTAGCATACAGCATGAAAGGAGGTAGCAAAACTGAAGAGAACAGAGCAGAAGCACCAAGATGGCTTGGGATGATAACTTGGAATGAGCAAGTAGAACTCAGTATTTTCAGTTTCTTAAGAACATTGAGAGGTGACTTTCTTAGCGTAGACATTTCTTCATGAAGAAAAAATACCACGTGTACTTCTTAACACTATGATCAGAGAACTTTTCAAAGTAATAGGAACCAACATCTAGATGCTAGAGCAGTTTATATTAAAACTTCTAAGTGCAGTTTATATTAAAAATAAGGCATCTTTTCTTCATTATTAAGAATGATTAATTAATGGAAAGACTAGTAAGGATGTTGTGTCCATCCAATGTTTTAATGAAATATTCATTTTAACTCATTACTGTTGTGCTCAAAGTGTAATTCTGTGGAAGGAACAAGGTCTTGTTGCCCTTGAGTGTAACTCTGTGAAGTGAATAACGTGCTGAAGAGATTCCTATTGACTTTGTCCTTGAGTCATATTAAGCTCGTACACAGTGCAACAGTGTCCCTCTTTGCTGATATTAAAAAAGAACAAGTCGAGTGGCTAAGTGATGCCTTGTTGCATATAACTTGTGGCTTCTAGCCATGCAAAGGCGGCTTCTGTTAATAGCTAAGGCTTTATTTCCAGCCTGCCTTCTTCAGTCAGCTTACCAACTCTATCCAACCTATTGTATTTCAAACTCATTTTCTGACCTTGTAGCTTACACCAAGAGTTCTTAAGAATGCAATTCCCATCTACAAGAAGGGTTGCAAGGAAGATACGGGGGAAACACAGGCCTGTCAGCCTGATCTTTGTGCCAAGAAAGATTATGGAGCAGATCATCTTGAGTGCAATTACATGGCACGTGTGGGACAACTCAGGGATCAGATCCAGCCAGCATGGGTTCAAGAAAATCAGATCCTGCTATACCAACCTAATCTTCTATGATTGAGTTACCTGCCTGGTGGAAGAGGGAAAGGCTGTTGATGTAGTCTACCTAGACATTAGCAAAGTCTTTGACATGGTCATCCACAATATTCTCCTAGAGAAGCTGGCAGTCCATAGCTTGGACAGGTGTGCTCTTTGCTGGGTAAACAATTTTGCTGGCTGGAGGGCCATGACCAGAGAGTGGTGGTGAATGAAGTTAAATTCAGCTGGTCACAGGTGGTGTTCCCCAGGGGTCAGTACAGAGGCCTGTCCTGTTTAATGTTTTTATTGATCTAGACAAGGGGGTTGAGTGCACCTTCAGTAAGTCTGCAGATGACACCAAACTGGGTGGAAGTGTTGATCTGCATGTGGGGGTAGGAAGGCCCTGCAGGCGGATCTGGACAGTCTGGATCAAAGGCTGAGGCCAGTGGGATGATGTTCAACAAGGTCAAGTGTCGGGTCCTGCACTTTGGTCACAACAACCTCATGCAGCTCT
This sequence comes from Perdix hodgsoniae, assembly GCA_035772895.1. Lineage (NCBI taxonomy): Eukaryota > Metazoa > Chordata > Aves > Galliformes > Phasianidae > Perdix > Perdix hodgsoniae. The sequence goes on along the minus strand of JAPSGF010000001.1, from coordinate 1,266,356 downwards.
AAAGGTTTGGGGCAGAGTAGCTGGAAGACTGTGTGGAAGAAATGGACTTGGGGGTGTTAGGTGATGCTTAACTGAATGTGAGTCAGCAGTGTGTCCAAGTAGCCTAGAAGGACTCGTGGAGTGTGTCCAGAAAAAGGTAACTAAACTGGTGAGGAGTCTGCGGCACAAATCTTATGAAGAGTGGCTGAGGGAACTAGGGTTGTTCAGTCTGGAGGAGGCTCAGGAGAGACCTTATTGCTGTTTGCAACTACCTGGAAGGAGGTTGTGGTGAGGGTCAGCCCCTTCTCCTACATAACTAGTGATAGGACTAGGGGGAATGGCCTCAAGTTGCACCATGGGAGATACAGAATTGGACATTAGGAGAAATTTCTTCCCTGAAAGAGTAGTCAGGCAATGGAACAGGCTGCCCAGGGGGATGCTTGAGTCACCACCCATGGAGGTGTTCAAGAAATGTCTGGATGTTGTACTGAGGGACATGTTTTAGTGGGGAAATGTTGGTGGTAGGTGGACAGTTGGACTGTGGATCATCTTGGAGGTCTTTTCCAGCCTTGATGATTCTGTGATTCTAATTTGCTCAGTCTACATTGCTCTAGATCCCTCATTATCCACATAGGTTGAAAATAAGCTATTTCTCTTCTTCCCTGCAGGCTCCTTGGTAGAAATCAATATGAGGTGATGAGGAAAATGAAAACAGTGCCAAGGAAATCTCAGTAGATCCAAGTAGTAAAGATGTCTGCTGTTTTTACCTCTCTTTGCTTCCATGGATTTGCAGATTCAATGGAGAGAAAAATTGAATATACTCAGAGGCTTTGGGTGAAACTTAGGAAAGATGGGAAACAGACAAACAAGCATATGAAGATGTAAAATGTATGAAGGAGAAAGAACTGTATGTCAAGGCTATGGGGAGGTCTTTATAGTAAGATATCCCACTAGAAGATTTCAGGTGACTGAGCAAAACCCTTTTGCAACCAAAGCAACTGCTTGAACAACCAGAATCATAAGCTTGTGTGTGGCCCTCATCAAAGAACTGCAGCACCATCCGGTCCTTCATATTACAGATGTGTTTATGTCCCTTACTCTGTTTTTGTTCTTCCAGTGAATTTGAATTCACAGGGCTGAGGCCACAGTTGATCCTATTGTATATACTAGTGCTACTTTCCTGGCAGTAACCCTGTATTCCCACAGTGGTTATCACTGGGGTCAGTGACCCTTGCAACTACTTTGTGCCCTTTACCCTTGCCTTCATTCCACTGTAATGGCCCCACCACTGATTTAATAGCATTAATGCTTTAAGCCTTTACCAAATCATTCTACTCCCATTGGCCCTCCTTTTTCATCTCAATTTGGCTGGAAAAAATGGCAGCTCTTTCTTGCTGTTTGCTAATGAACCTAGAGCATGCAGGAAGAATGGCCTCATAAAGGCTTCTGTAAGCTCAGTTCATACCAGTACCTGACTAGAGCAACTTTAAGGTTGGCTATGAAAATAATGTATCTGTGACAGAAAATAAAGTCTACTTAGGGTATCTCTGAATGAATTTTCTTAGATATGTTCATTTTCTGAAATCTGCTGAATTATTTTGTGATTAATATATTTTTTTGTTTCACATGTGATTAAACCAGGACTCTGAGAAACCTTGTCAGAGAGAAAGAAGTATCTTTGGATTGTAGGATAGCCAGTATCCAAGAAGTCAGGATTCTTCTATGGGATGCTGCAAATATTTACAGGGACAATATTTATCTGGGAACTTCCACAGACTAGTGCTGTAGCAGATATAGGACTGAATCTTTGCCAGAAGTGCACTTATTAATTCATGGAGTGAAAGAGTTCCAACAAGAGAGACTGTTCCCAGAAGAAATTACACCAATCAAGACATTTAGTGTTGCTGGGGAGAGCCAGGTTTAAGTCTTCGATCTAGAAAGATAGACCAGAAACTTTAACCCAAATCTCTAACATCCATGTAGGTCTCTTTCTACATGCAGGCTTCTGTATTGCCTGCTGCAGATTAGGGATCCTTTCCTAGCAAGTGTTTTGCAAGTACAGTGTGGTCCTCCAGAACATCTCTATTTCAACAAAAGGAGTATTTCCCAACAAAGCTGGTTATGTGTGTGTGTGGGGGGGGGGGGGGGGGAGAGCGATTGTATGGATGAGGTTTTGACAAGAAGGCAAAGGAGGAGATGTTAGGGAGATAATTAGCTACTTGCCAAGCATGGGCAGGCTTGTGACAGCTGCTTAAGATGTGCTTCTGTTCTGATTGCAGGTGTCTTCCATACTTGAGCTGCAGTGTCGCAAATGCAGGAAGTTTACTTAGGGTCATGGAGGGAATTGAAGGTTTGCATTCTGTTGAATGCTAATATGTTCCTACAAGAACATAAAAGAAGGGCCACACACTCTTCTTTTGGCTGTTTCCTTTCTATGTGGAGGGAGAATGTTGATTGATGTATTGTGCTTTCATGTATAGACATGAACTTTGAGTTTTGGACTGCATAGAAGGAAGTACTGCCATTATGTTTGCTCTGCTTTTCCTTTTTTCAGTGCTGTTGTTTTGGAGCAGCTCCTAAAGCCATTTATTTCAGATACATGGTCACTTCCCATCTCTGCTAATTTGAACTAGGGCTGCTAATTAGTGCTATTAAGAGATATCTGACTAGATTACTAATTCACCACCTTCTACTTCCTAGAATTATTGTGGTGCTTGATGGTAACTTGAAGGGTTCATTCTTTCCAGACACTTGGTATTGCTTGATCTAAATACAAGACCATTTCTATATCACCAGTTTTCATCCAGCTCCAATACTGCTTGGAAAGCATTCTCAAATAGCTGTCTGGCCTTTGGAGTGAGTTTGACCTACTCTATTGCCAATGGACATCTGGATCAGAATTACAGCTGGCATTGACTGGTCCCTTTGACAGCTGTGTTGGTTTAAAAAAAAAAAAAAAGAAGAAGAAGACAGGGATTAATCAGACTGTTAAGTAATTAGAAACATCTGCTGTCATAAATACCTCAAGAGTCTAAAGAAATGGATGCAAATAATCCTCTTGCACTCCAAGAAATAATAACTCCAAAGGAGCAAGTGTGACTTAGAAAATATTTCCTTTTCCCTGAGAAACACCCCTGGGGATATTGCAGGATTTTGCTGAGGTTTCTGAGCACCTGCTTTGTAGTCCTGGCGGATCTTGTAAAGTCAGGGTGCCTACAGGAGACGTAGACCTTTTTGTGGCTTTGTCACCATCCACATAATGGTTTGTTGTGAATATGTTCCCACTGTACACTCTTCTATTTCTGATTGAGGAAACAGAGGCAATATAGCTGGAATTCCATAACGTAGACAAGATGATTAGACTGGCAGCTATATGCAGCTTATGTTTCTCCAGATTGCTCTTTACAGCTTTCAGAGAAGTGGTCAGTCAGTGATATGTTGCAGGTTTTGCAAAGCAGCTTTGCAGAATTTTTGGAAAAATTTTGAGCATACCAGAAAGTTATTTCCTGACTCAATTTTAAATTGTGTAAAGTAGAATAATTCAGTTGGAATGCACCTTCACAGATCTGTATGTCCAGCTACGTGAACAATTCAGGGCCAACCAAAAGTTGTCCAAATGCTTCTTGAACACTGATACGCATGAGACATCAGCCACCTCTCTGGGAAGTCTGTTGCAGTGTTTGACCACTCTCACAATAAAAAACTTTTCCTTATATACATTTTGAACTTCCCCTGGCACATCTTTATGCTGTTTCCACGTCTTCAGTTCCAGAGAGATCACCTCTCTCTTCATTTCCCCTGGAAGGGGAGTATAACTCTAAAGCTTAAGTTGAAATTTAAAGTCTCTTCTTTCTATTCTCCAAATTGAGCACAAAAGAACAGATGATTTTTTTTTTAAGTCAGAAAATCTGACATTGAAATTATTCTAAGGAAAGAAAGAGGAGTGGAGATTGATCACAGCATCTGTATTCTACCTTTTCAATGTTGTCGGTTTCTTACGATTTTTTCCATTCCTTCTCTTCTCCATTGCTCTCTGGTGAAAATGAAGAAGATTCACAGCTGTGCTTATGGTCTTAGAGCACTTTGAAATCAACATTGTAAAGTGAAGCTCTATTTTCTTTAAATGTTTCTTCTTAGTGAAGACTTATGAAGACCTTAGCAAAGATCTTTGTAAAGCAGAATATGTCTTTTGCTTGCTGCTTGTCTGATAAATTGTGAAAAATGAAGTCTAGTTAGCAACAACCTTAGTCTGAATGGCCCTGAATGAGGCTTTGGGTATGAAGTGTATTAAGCCTTTATCTCTGAAATCCAAACAATTCTGTGTGTTGTGTTGGCACTGCTTAACAGTCCCGAATCAGTTTTTATAAGCAGCTCATTTCTATTTTAGCAGTATACAAAAATTCTAATCCAAGGTGAGACCTCAAGCCCATAATTTAGTGCAAATCAGGACAGTTGTGTGAATTGTCAGTTGATAAATGTTAAGAACAAGAGCCCTTCTCTGTCAAGGTGGACTTGACAGTGGTGGCTCAGATGAGGCTGTCTGGTGGCTGCCCTTGAAGGAGGTTCGTTGACAAGCAGCAGGCACTGGCACTGTAGGAGAGGATGGGACTGGAAGGAACATGGCTATTGCTCAGCTTGATAGTGTACCTTAGGACAAGTTTCCTGTCCCAACTTCTTCATTTGGGTGAGAAGGGAGGATAGGCAATATTCTAATTTGAACAAGGACTATGAGATTCAGACCTTTGCTGGCAGGTGTACGCAAAGATGGAATTAAATCCCTAACTATACTTTAAGAAATTGACTCCTGCATCCACAAAAGAGGAGCAGTAACACACTAGTGCATTTTATTTTGGGGGACACAAATCCATGTAGTGCTTTGGTTTTAAAAACGTCTATTCTCGCGCTGCATCCATCACCCAAAATGAGGCATCAACTTTGACCCATGGTCTGGCCATCAGATGCCAATTATACTTAAATCCTTCTGTCTAGAAGATTGTCCTCATTAGAGGACTATATTGTAACCTCCTCGTGCTTAATTGAAGAGAAATTTACTTAAAAATGTGAGAAATTGTGCTGACCCAAGAATGGCCCTAGGATACTTTTTTCAGAAAAGCAAATTATGGCATTGAACGGCACTTCTGTTATGAGTTAGTGTGTCTGTCGTTTTTGACTGTGTCTGTTAAGCAAAGCATTGGCTATTGAAATGGAATAGCTTGCTATATTTGTGCTGCCTTTCAAGGGTGTAGAGAAGGTGGTAATTATCTGCTGAGACATGAGCAATCAAATCAATTCTCAACAGGTGGATGTTTCAAAACATTGCTTATTTGTTCATTTCAACAACTGAAAAATACTTTCTGCCCAGTGACATCAGTTGTACTAAGTTCTCTGGTAGTTCCTGATCATTCCTCCAAATGTAGATTCTCTCTTATTATCTTTCTGGTTTTATGTTCTTAGGACTCTGTTCTCTGTGGACAACTTCTTTGTCTGTTTTCTTTCAGCCTCTTCCTGACTTCCAAATACTTGTGCCTTTCCACATAGCATGCCTGAAATACTTTCTGATCTTCTCTATGAAGTTTCTTTGAATATTTCTGATCACTCTCAACACTCCGATCTTCTAATGAAGCCAGTAATGTGACAGTAATGATGAGATGGCAATAATGTCTTAACTATAGTCATTCTCTGTATCTTTTCCCTGTTTCCTTTTCCCTTCCCATTATTTTATATGCTCACAACCTCATTAACTGGGTATTGCTGACTTGAGAAATTGTTTCTTCCTGAAGGATTGTACTTCTGCTTGTTGCAGTGATAGATCTAGCAATCTGGGTATGGTAAATAAAGCATAATGCCCAAAGCATTGTTTTCCTTGGTTTCCTGAGATGCTGAAGGTCAGGCACTAGTGCTCACAAAATAATGCTGCCAGCCATGACCTCACCATCCCCTTTTAAAACTCAGTCTAAAGCCAGATGAGAATGCGTGTTTTGGGTCTATGAGTTCAAGCTTCCTGCATCTTCTTCTGTTGTACTCAACTCCTTCAGCTAACCAGTTTTAAAATGTAATCACTGAGTTTTTTCCCCTCTTGAGTTCCTGCTAGATCTTTTTTTTTCTCTCTCCTGCAGTCCTTGTGCTACCAATCAGTTCAGTGCCCTGAGGAGAGAAGTTTGTTTTCCTATTTGAGGCACTTCCAGCCCAGTGGCTGCTTTTTAAAGGCAGTTAAAATGGTCTATAAATCATATATTGCATGGTGTCTTCATCAGTTATGTGTTTTATTAGCACTTGTAGTCTCTAGTTGTTCTCAGCTTTATAAAGAGACTACAGATGTTATACTGTTGATATAGGTTGGTTTGCTTAGCAGCAGGGATTAATACATTAGTTTAAGAACCAGTATATTAGTTTAGCCAAAGGAATCCATAAGCGATAGTCGTAAAACTTTCCATTTCAGCTTTAGTGGGTGAACAGAATTTTCCTCAATTTTGCGCCGGGAGCATAATACAATACTTCTATCTTCTGCCTCAAAGATTTTGCCTTATGAGAAGTACTGGAGTCACCATAGAACATTTTCATCTTTTGTCGCAAAACATGCAAAGACATTTTCCTTGGGTTCCACGTATGTTGTTTTATAAAGTGGCTCACTGTGGCTTAATAAGCAGTGGAAACCTTCCAAACTGGGGAAAAGTGAATGAAAGTGAGTCAAGTGTTTCAGCGATGAAGCTGACGGTGAAAAAAGGGGAAGAAGTAGGTGGGCACTGGACCGCCCTAGATACCATTGAGCATGCCCAAAGGCACGTTTTCACATACCTGTGAGACCTTGAAAAAGAGTGAATATGTATGCTGAAGTACTGCAGATGGATGTCTGAACTGGTAAGTGTAGAACCTGAACTCAGAGGATGCGCTTGCTTGTCAAGTCGCCTGGTGTGCATCATGAGGAATGAAGGAACACTGCTTTCTAAAACCACATTGGAGTTAGAGAGTTTGCTTCCCAGGTTTTGAATGACACTGTAGATACTGGGGATGGAGTTGGTCTTAAGCTGTTCAATGTGGTTGTTTCCTCCCCGCTTCCTGTTAGTTTCAAGGGCTCCTTGTTCCTGAAAAACATGTTAATGCCATCGCCTCCATTTTGATGTCTATCTATTTTGGCAGTAGTTTTCTCCCTCTGTCAGTCCTGTGCTACTTTTATTTCCTATGCCTATGATTTTGACTGAAATATAAGCTGTTAATGAATTTCTCCAAAGGGAAGACTTCACACTTCATATCACCCCTCAGTGTGATTATCACTTTTGTTGTTACAGTGACCTATGAAATATTATTTGTACTTCAATTGGTGATCTATAACAAGGGAGTTAAACAGATTTTGGGACTGTAGTTCAAACAGGTAATTGAACAATGAAAATCCAATGGGAAACTCTGACCTTTGATGAGCTCCTTATAAAAGGTTGTTGTTGGTATAATTTGCCTTCAGCACTTACAGGAACACAGTGCCAGAGCTTACCAGATCTCAGGTTTCCAGTTTAGAGAAAAGATGAACCTGTATTTATGAGTGGTGTATCTAAATCAACCAAGCAAGACAGAGGAGTTCATGGAGCTAGCCTGAGGAGTCAATGTCAGAGATGGAGCATTGCAACTGCTGATTTTGCTCAGCCTGTGTGCCTCCAGTATAGAAACTGTGTAATCCCCTGTCTTGTCTCTGTGAGGTGGTTTGATAGCACTAGCAAATGGCTGAGTTCCCAGCAGACTGCTAGTGGGGGCCTTTAGGTAGGTAAAATCTGATTCGTCCAACACTAGGGAAGCTAACTGCAAGCTGAAAGATTTGCTGATTGCATTGTTTACTATGTTATATCCCACTATGATAGGGCTTAAAATATAATCTTAATACACCTGAAGTACTACCAAGCATTTGAGCATCATTACTCCTTGTACGCACAGATTCTTTTTCTCACATGGATCTCGATGATTTCCACTCATTCTCAATTCTCACTGTTGACTGTCACATATCATTTCAAGAGCTAACCCCATCTCTGACTGCAGCTATTCTTTATCAGCCCCTTTGCCTTTACCACTTCCATTTGTAATTTAAACACCCTAATTTAATAGGTTTGTCTCATTATTTTGATTAATCATATTAACTCATATTAATTAAGAGATGGATTTAGGTAATGACAGAGGTTAATGGAGTCAGTTTTCACTTTCCCCTGGTTTTTCAGGGAAGGGGGCACAAAGGGGTAGGAACAGAAAATAAAAAGAGAGTAAGAGGAGGAAAAAAAAAAAAGAGAAACTATTGGGGGGGAAATCTCAGTTAGCAATCAGAAATTCCCTGCTAATTGAATGTCTGATTTTATTAATGATGAAATTTATAAAGGTCCTTAAGAAAAGAAAAGAATTTAGCCAGTTCAGCAGTTAAGTGTGAATATTAACTAACTCTGAGATAAAAGGTAAAATATCCATTTTCTTTTCTTTTCTCTACTTCTTTAAATAAAAAGCTCTCTTTGACATTTCATCCCATTAGAGCTTTAGCTTCCTTCGCCATCCATTTCTAAATGGCTGGAGACTGTGCAAAGAATCTAACGTCCTGGATGGTTTAAGAAATGCTGACCTTGGAGGGCAGGTAGTTAATACATGGATCATCATAGTGCTTATTTTCCTTGATGTTTGCTTTCTGATGATGCTTTGATAAGTGAAAGAAGGATTCCAGCTCTGCCCTATGCTCTGTCTCTGCTCTATCATACTTGTTTCCCTGAGGCTCAAACTGAACTGCAAACAGTATTAGATTCAGGCTGAATCTTGTGTTGGTGCTGTAGGCTGCATTTCCATCACAACAAAGCATGGTGAATCCTTTGCTCATTGAGGTTCCTCTGTGACAGAGTCTCATGATTATCATGAGATATCACTCCTGGGCATGCCTGTCAGCAAATGCTCCTTATTTGTCTCTTTTTACTTACTTTTGCCAGCACTGTATAAGCATAAAATGCCATTTGAGGAATGGAACTCTTTGTAACTCGACTGCCCCCATGCAAATGAACGTGTAAGGGCCAGTCAATGGAAAGCTCTTTTATCCTCTGCTCCATGGCAGTTCAACTGCCCCGCTTGAATGAGTTTTTGTAGCCGAAGCTGGTTGATAGTTTTCAGGTAGGTGCGCAAGACCTCAGAGTAAGCAGTTCATTTTTCTTCTTACCAGCAAAGATTTTTGTGATAATAGTAGCATTCCTGTGTACAAAATGAAGGGACGTAACCATACAGGAAGAAAAACAGATGTTCAAACCTGATATTAACAAATATAAGACAGCTTATATAAACTATTTCTAATCTAAATAAAAAAGAAATTCAAACAAATTTTTTTTGTGAACAAACTGTTGAAAAATAATGTAATTGTGAGGCAACTTGTTGTATTTGTATATAAGATGGCAGTAAATGTTGCTGATGAAATGCAGTACCCATAGCTGACTTGTGAAAGGTAGCCAGTAAGTTTGTAAGATCATGGTCTAGCTTGAAGTGTAGTGTATTATCAGCCCTGAGATCATTTGTCTATAAATTACAGTTTTTTATATCCGGTCTATATCTGCCCCCCATATTAATTTGAAACTGTTTTCCCTTGTTCTGTCACAACAGACCTTGCTAAAAACTCTGTCCCCTTATTTCTTGTAGCCCTACTTTAGATACTGAAAGACTGCTCTCAGGTCTCCCTGCCTCTCTTCTCCAGACTGGATGGCCTCAGCTGTCAGACTGTCCTCATAGGGGAGTTGTTCCATCCTTTAGATTATTTTTGTGGCCTTTCTCTGAATGCACTCCATTAGGTCTATATCTCTCCAGTACTGATGACTCTACATCTGCTGTACTGCAGGAGAGGTCTCACCAGCACAGAGTAGAGGGAGTAGCAGGGAGATTACATCCTTCATCCTGCTGATCGCACTTCTTTTGATGCAGCCCAGGATACAGTTGGCTTTCTGGGCTGTGAGAGCATATTGCTGGTTCATGTCCAGCTTCCTATCCACCAGTGCCCCCCCAAGATTTTTTCAGTAGGACTGTGCTCCATCCTTTTGTCCCATGGTTTGTATTGACAGTGGGAGTTTCCACGACCCAGGTACGAGACTTTGCACTTGATTTGCTGAACCTCATTAGTTTCACGTGGGTCCACTGCTTGAGCCTGTCAAGATCTCTCTCGATGGCATTCCATCCCTTGGGTGTGTTGACCTCACCATACAGTTTGGTGTTCTCTGCAAACTTGAGGGTGCACTTGGTCCCATTGACAACGTAGTTGGTGAAGATATTAAAGAATGTTTGTCCCAGTACTGACCCCTGAGGAATACTTGTCACTGATCTACACCTGGACATGGAGCCACTGACCACCACTCTCTGGGTATAGTCTCACAACCTGTTCCTTATCTATCAGTCCACACACACACACACACACACACAAAATCCGTATCTTTCTAATTTGGAGAGGTGTATGTTGGGCAGTACAATGTCAAAGGCCTCACTGAAGTCCAAACAGATGTTAAGTGGCTCTTACCTTGTCCATTATGCACCATTATAGGAGGTCACTTTGTTGGTCAGGCAAGGCCTGCCCTTGATGAAGCCACACTTGTCTTGTATCTCTTAACTATCCAGATTTCTTGACTTTTGTACAATTCCTTGTTTTCAGCTATGTTAAGCTAAAGTTTGCTATGCTTTTATGTGAGTTTTTAATTTCATCCAACTAGCGTCTTACCTAACTTGTCTGCCACTCAGATGAAATTTTAATATGAATTTCAGAGGATGATTACTTTTTGGTAATCTGTGATTAAAATAGCAGAAGTCTACAGTGGAATTTTTCCATAATCAGTGTATCAGAATGAATGAATGAAACAAATTTCAGTTTAAGAGGCACTGAAACAGCTGAAATCTGGTAAATCTGACTGACCTCTTTATGACTTTGATGAGAATGTCAGAAACTAATTTTGCTTTTGCAATGATGTTTTGTAACAGGAAAAAAATCAACCAGGCTTTATGATTGTTAGCAACTTTATAATGTTCATGGTCTGCTTCTAAGATGTTAAATGACTATAAAACTAACAGCTGTTTGTTTGCTTTACCTTTGCTTAATATAAGTGTAAGTCAATTAGGCAATGGTTTCTCTGCAAAATCGCAGTTGACCTGAGCAATAGAGAACCATGGGTTTGAAAGATCCATTTCATGTTCTTCATATGGTATCTTTTCACTCACACATGGAAATGAAAACCTGTAGGAAAAGTACAAGATTCAAAGAAAGAATTCTGGGAACTCATCATTAAGAGACTTCAGAAATAAATGACTAGAAGCTGCAAAATAAAGCCTGGGATTGTAAGATCATCAATGAAATCTCAGTACATTATGAATTAGAACAGTATGACATTGTGTTTTATTTTCAGGAAATTATGGTCTCGATTGAGCAGGTAAGGCTTCTCAGACTTTTTGGAGTCTCCATGCACAACTGTATCCCTCCACATCTGCCTCTCTACCTGGGAGTATTCCTAGAACTCCAGGCTCTGAAATCCCACTTTCCCATGAGGTATCCTTGAGTTACTTTATTAAAGGCATTCTAAACTTCTACCTGTAAAGAAAACCTTGAGCTGGTAGAACGTAAAAGCTCAGAGAATGTAAAAGCCTGATAAGGAAACACGTATACATGTATTTACATACATACATATTTAGGAGACAATAATACTACATGATGTTTTAAGATAGTTTGGTGATTATGTTGCAACCTGACTTAATTTTGTAACCTTACATTTTACAAATCTGTTGATTTCAGTGAAGGTTCAAATGGAAGACACCAAACACAGCATTTTATTGCAGAAACAGAGGCAAGCTGGACTGTTCCTTTTTTGAAGTTTTTACTGAATAGTCTTTGAATTCATTTTTGTCTAAAAAGAATTTAGTATGGGAGTTTGATTTTATGGCTTTTTTTTTTCCCGTATTCCTCCACTTAAGTTTGTGGTACAGATTTTTTAAATTAGTAGTAGGCATATAACTAGAGATTTATATATTGCCTGGAAGTACTAAATAGGCAAAATCATATTGTAACTTTAGTCTCCGACTATTAAAAAGAGGGGGAGGAATAAGAGACAAATCGCTTAGGATTGATATTTCTCCTTCTTTTTTTGGTTGGGGGGAGTAAGAAAGAAAAGGGCCACTGTGGTTTAATTCTAATATTACCTGTGTGGAATTTATAGCAGGTATAAGTCAGTGGAGTTACTTTATTATGTACAGTAGTGTAAGGTTAGGAAGGAGTCCTGTATGTTAAAACACTGTGTGTAAGTAAATACACACTTCTGGGTACACTGTATCTCTTTGTCTGTGCAAATTCAAGTGCATATATTTCACAGCTCCTGTCTGCATCATTCACTTCCAAAACCAGCATGCATTCATTTTCATAACTTTTTCTTCTATTACAATATTAATGGGACTATCAATGGGAAAGGACAAGAGAAGCATTTTTAATGTTTATCTGACAGTTGCAAATTTCACTTGAGGTTGTTTACTGGGATCTGATTGTTGGCAAAGAGGAGTAGGGAAGGCAGCAAGATGAATGAGATCACAGGAAGAAGAGATGTATTTATAGGCCCTCTTAGCACCATCTAAGAGTAATAAAAAGTCCTGTCTTACTCCTCCTTTACCAAGTCTTAAGTTTTAAACAGTAAAAAATGAGAGATTGTTTTAATTAACTTCTATCTGATCCAGGCAGCCTGTTTAAACTGAAACGTTTTGCATTTAGGTATATGAAAATTAGGTGAAGGTCTTTGTGTGTATATGTTTATTAGTTCCTTTATGGGAAAAGATGGTTGGAAGTGAGGGAGAGTTTGCAGACTTGCAGATGAACCTGTAATGTGATGTCAACTGCTTTTGACCTTCAGTTCTAGGACTATATAGAGAGGAACTTATTTGTTATGGGAAGAGTTGAAGCTTTTCCCAGTTTTGCTTTGCAGTTTTACAGACTCTAAGTTTTATAGATCTGGGCGTTGTGCCTCCTTCACCACTGCAAACAGTTTTCTTCCAACAAAGGAAAAAAAAAAAGCCACCAATGGTCTTGAAGTTCTGCTTCTTTGTCTTTTTAGTTTGTGCTTTAAAATGTTTATCTTTAGGTCTCATTTTTTCAACCAGAAATGTAGAAAGACTAATTGTTCTTTTTGATGTTTCAATGAGAGTTTTTACACAACTGCACAGTGTTATCAGCCAGTCTTTAAGAGCAGAATCAAGTACTGACAAGCTGTAGACTACACAGTATTGTGTTCAGTCTCACCTGTTCTATCACAGGTGGCTGCAGAAATAGAAATGTTTCAAAACTAGGTAGCTAGCTGAGAAATGGGCTGTTTCAACTGGGGAGAAAGTTGTAGAAGAGTATGTATCTGTGAGGAGTAGGTTTAATTTTCCAGGCAAAATGAAATCCAAAATAATTGCTATGTAGATTTGAATTGCTAGATACTTACAGTTTTTGAATTATTCTCTCCCTGTTTTTCTCAATAGGCCTGAGTCTTTTGGTGAATTAAGTCTTTGAATCTTGCCTGGCACAGCTGTGGAGCCTTGATGATGACTTGAGCCACTCCTATGAAACACCATGGCAGCTCTTTTATTTTCAAGTGAAAAATAGTAATTTTCCACAGGAAGCAGGTATGTTCCACAGTATTTTAATTACGTAAATGTAACTGATTTGGGGGAAGAATGAGAAGAACTTCCAGTTTTCATTATGTAAAAAAATAATTGTCATGAGACATTAATTCTTACTGTGTTTTGAAATACCAGAGTAAGGGAATACTAAATCTGGGAAGTGTCAGTCATAAAATCCTTGGAAAGGAAATCAAGCAGCAAAATGGTGTTCTTAGTTGTAATGGGTGGTTTCTAACATTTGCTACCTAGAGAGAGGCAAAGATATTGGTAGAGCCTGCAACCTGGTAATTCCACTCACTGTTTACCAATTACCAGCACTCATTTCTATTCAGTGTCAAGTTTGGGTTAATTACAATAAGGTTGCTTTCAATTGTTAGGTTACTTACTTTGTTAATTACTGTTGGGTATTCCCGCTGGTACTGCCCTCAGCCCTGTTTGTTTCCTGCAAAATCCAAATTCACACTGAGACTAAGGAAGTGTGGATCTATACTTTATTAAAATGTCAGTGTAGGAGCCTTGTTGCACATACTTATATTGTCTAAGGCTTTCTCTGCATTTTTAACCAGAAGAATATAGGTAGGGAGCATCCCTGTCCATGTGTCCTTGCTATGCTACTTTACACAATAGGCAGTGCAGTCTTTGCATACCTCTGGCCTCCACATGCAATTCTTCTCCTACAGAACTTCTGCTGGCTGCCTTCAGAGCTGGCATCTCTGCAAAACAAGTCCTATGCTTTCATTTAATACTGTTTGGTAGTATCATCTCACTTACTGACCAACTGACTGATGGAGCCAAAACCCACATACTGGCCTTTGGACCACAGTTTTTCAAAGTGTGACAGCCTCAGCAATCTACCATCATAAAAGTAGCATCAACAGGGCCTTTATCTCTTGCAAGCAACTGTCTACCTCCTCAATCCCAGATCATTGCATCTTTCTAAACTGAATCCTCTTGAATGGATTTAGTGTGTCCTTTTGTCATTAATATGGCCATGCTGCACATAAGACAGCCTCATATATTGGGCTAACCATTAAATTTAAAGCTCAGAACTTATGTGTTAAGAAACACCTGCTAGTGAAGTCAAATGGTCAGTATTTAGAAAAAGCAAGTATCCTGTATCACAGTTGTGAAACATGAAAGGAAGCAACTGTGAGGGAAGATTCACTACACTCCTATTTTCAAAAATTCTACATAAATGTAAATTATGATCACCAGTGAGTTAGGTTGGCAGTATTCAGATGGATTCCTGTGATTTGCATGGTTGGGAAAGGAAGAAATTTTGGAGCATAGTAAAGTTTTTCCAGAAACCACAAGCTTCTTTTCCCTGTCTGCTTGGAGAAAATGTAAATGTGAATGTGTTTCCTGGTGATTGTCCAGATGATAGCCTCTTCGGCATTCCACCAAACGGCCACCTGTCTGCCTGTAATAAATGATGGCTATAAAGTGAAGTGATTGCAGCTGTGATACAGCCAGAGGCATTTGTTTATATTCTTATAATATGTATCAGATTGAATAGAAATTATCACTTACAATTGACAAATGGAGGGTGGAGATAATTGGTGGGTATGAGGAAGCTCAGCCAGAGCTGGACTGGCTGCAAACTTTCTTTGGTGAGGGCTGTCTGCAGAATGCAGGTGTTGAGCCAGCCAGTGATTAATGGTGTGGCTGGATGCTCACTTGTGTTAATGATCCACATGTCTTTGGATCGCAGCACATGGTCCAGAACATTGCTTCTCAGAAAGGATTCCAGTGAGTAGAATCTGCGATTTTGAGGGTGGAATGTGTAAGTAAGTAAATGGTGGCCAAATTAGAGGAGTATTCCTGGGTATTTAATCTCGAGAAAAGTATTGTTCTGTAGTGTTATCCTTCAATGTCTAAGTAGTGTATACAAAACTGGGATTGCTGAATCTGATCAGAGCATCCCTGACTGGACACATCGTATATTACTGTAACAATATACTGTTTATTAAGCAGGGGAAATGTCTGTCCCTTAGAGCTCTTTCTGACCAAAAGAGTGGCTTGTATTACTAGTTTCCTGAATTACTGTGAATGGCTTTTCTTTGTACAGACACAGAACTTTCTTTTCTACACTGAGAATCTGACTATGTCCAAGTGAAAAGCTTCAGAATTGATCATTGGCTGGAAAGATGGTCAAGTTCATTGCAGATTTGTAAGCAAGCTAAATGTTTTAGGTTACAAACAGCATTTATCCCTTTGCTAAGTCTTCAGGGAGAAACTGGAGCTGAAGAAAAATCTTGGACCAAAGATGAAAAAATAAGATAAGACAAGCAGTACCACCACGGCTGCTTGACATAAATTTAAAGTGCACTGAACAAATCTCTAGAAGCTGTGCAGCTAGTAGATGTGGTAATCTAAGTGCCCTCTACAAACTATTTGTCTTTTTAAAAAGTCTACATGAGAAAAGCTGTATCTGCAGGTATCTGTAGGGACAAACCATTTCTTATTTGTTGTCTGAAGCTAGTTGGAAGTGGAGACACTGAAAGAAATCTAGTAAGAGCGACTAAGGAAGCAAAGTGCAAGCAGCAGGAGTGCTGTAGTTCAGATCAGTTCCATCTGTTGAGCATGTGTCCCATTTTGGTATGAAACAATAGAGATAGTATCAAAGTCCTTAGATGTTTTCTAGAAGTAAAAATATGGGATATGCAGCAAGCTATAGCATGGAGTTAAACGTCCTCTTACTCAATTTTTCCTTTCTGAAAATGTTTCACCAAGAGTGTGTGTCTATAGAATACAGAGGTGATTTGAATGAAAGCTCAAAATGAGCAAAGCCTAACACATAGCTTCTGCCAGAAGTGAGAATAAACTCTGTTGTTAGCTGCCTTTTTGCTCATCTTTCTGTTTTCTGAAGTGCTGCCTAGTACCTGGGGAGACAAACTATTCTCTAATTCTTGCAGTCTTGCCCTAAGTATGTCTTTTCAGCTTGGTAGAAAACATGTCCCAAATCTTTCAGAATTTGAACTCCTGCTGATTGATAAGTTCAGGGAGTGCTGCCACTCAACCCTGTGCAAGGACTTTCAACTTGGAAAGAAATGTTCTCTTAATTACCTGCTCAGAGACTGAATTACTGTTAGGAAGAGAGTTAAACGTGAGTTGGATAATTGAAAACACTGGGAAAAAAAACCACCAAAAATAAAACAATTTTATCAATTTCTTCTAATTCATTAGCCCCAGTGATGGCTGTTAGTTTGGTTTCCTCATCAGTAGAAGAAGCTATTGGATACAAATGAACTCATTTTTCTTGTGCTGCTAACATCTAAAAGGCAAATGATGCTTTGTCTGGCTTCCACGGGACAACAAACTGTTCCGTCTGCAGATCCACTGGCTTTGGCTTTCTTTCCTGTCTTACATTTCATTCCACATTGTGCATTTGTGCAGTGAGAAGGCTTCTTGCCAAAGATCTGGCTTAGAACGTGCTACTCTGCTCACTGATGCCTGGTCTTGCTAGGACAGAGAGTTCCTTACAAAAGTTCATAAATCATAAATGCATGATGTGATCAATGCAACCCTCCTGTATTGAAATTTCAACAAACAGCTTGTCCAAGCATGTAGGAGGTTGAGCTGAGTACATATATGCACTGCAAGTCCTGTTATGTCTATCAGTACATTGCTTTCAGGTATCTTGTCACAGATGCTGGCACTCTAAATCTCTACAACAGTAGTTTCAACGTGTTTCTGTTTGTGAAGCATTGTTCAACAGTAGGAAATGATTTTTATTCCTTTGTTCAGAATGATGTGTTTGCTTTAGCTTTGATGGCACAGCAGTGGGTTTGTATTCCTGGTTCTGCTACCGAGAACTCAATATTGGTCTCTGTGTTACAGTTTTCAGTGGGGCAGTAATGCCGCCTTCTGAAACTATTCCAAAATCTTTGGGCGTGTGAATTTGTGACGGGAAAAAAACCTACTAGTCTTAATGAGAAAAGAGTAACTCAAAAATCCCTTTCCTGGTTTCTTATTAGCTTTGCATTTCAAAAAATTAAATTGTCCATGTAAAGTTTACAAAACCAGAACTTGACACTTACTTTAAATCTGAAAATGCTCTCAGTAAGAAAAAGCTGTTTATTACTGTAGCTTTACCATAACTTCTGAATCTATTACATTCACCAGTTCTTGTCCTCGTTGCAAGGGCTCCTGTGCTCGTCGGAGCACAGGACCAGGTTTTGTGGGGGAATGTATGGCAGGCTGCATTTATCTGTTAGTGTCTGGTTCTGGGAAGAGAGGAGGTAATTTGCTTAGTGCCTAAATGCCACTTTATTATGGTATCATAAAAAAAGTCCATGCAATTGTAACACTTAAAGTAGGTACGGTATTGCAGCAATTAGGTGTTATCTCCTAAATATATTTGTTGGCAGGTCCTAATGCCTATAAAAACAAAAAAAAAAAAAACACCACCAAAAACATGTAACAAAATGGGAAACCTTTCCTGTTCTTCAGTGAGTCACCTCCCAATGGGACATAAGTGATCTGAAGCTCCCTGCTGTTGCATTTTTCTGACTGGTATTTAATTAATTACATAGTTTCTGCAGTTTCAGTAGAGCCATGCTTACTTGCTTTAAAGTTAACTCAGTAGCACTTTGTATGTTCTTTCTTTGTTCTCTTGTAACTGAAATTGAAAGTATCTAATGTCATGTTCATTTAGGAGCACTTATTTTCATTCATTTGAGCTAAAGGAGCATTTAATATGAAGTAGAAATAGATAACAGGCAGTGACAGCATATCTCAGCAGTATAGGATACTAAATTCATTAAACACTGTGAACTCAAATTAGTAAAGTTTCAGGAGATATTAAAGACTGTGAGCTATATTGATTATGTGGCTGAACCATGGATATTTTTATAGCTGCAAAGGATTTCCTTTCCATAGAATTGCAGGAGCTGGAAGGGACCTTTAAGAGATCATCAAATCCAACCCCCTTGCCAAAACAGGTTCCCTGTAATAGGTCACATGGGTAGGAAATCCAGATGTGTAATTTCATATGTTCATAGAAGACGTCTCCACAATCACTCTGGGCAATCTACTGCAGTGCTCCTTCACCCTTACCGTAAAGACATTCTTCCACATGTTTGTACAGAAGTTCCTATGTTCAAATTTTAGCCCATTACTCCTTGTACTATCACTGTGCACCACCAAGAAGAGCCTGGCCTCATCCATTTACCTCCCTCCTCCCTTTAGATATTTCTAAACATTGATCAGATCCCCTGTTCTTTTCTCCAGGCTGAACAGACCCAGGTTACCCAGCCTTTTCTAGTACCGGAAATGCTCCAAGCCCTTTATTAATAATTTTAGTGGCTCTCTGCTGAACTCCTGGGAGATCCCTGTCTTTTTTGAACTGGGGAGTCCAGAACTGGACACAGCAGTCTAAATGTGTCTGTGTAGTTATTCCTGCCCGATGTATAAGGACTGACTGCACCCCTAAACCTCTGCACAGAGAGTGGGAAGACGTTTTTAGTTTGCTTTCAGTTCTCGCTGTTTTGGTCTGATAGTAATAGGGAATAAATTATGGTTGCCTCTACGCTGAGTCTGTCATGCCCATGATGGTAACTGGTAAGTGATCTCCGTGTTGCTACTGTATTTTCTCTTCTTTTGAGGAGAAGGAGGAAAAGAGTGCAGTGATGCAGTTTAGTTGTCCATCATGGTGAAACTGCCAGAGGAGCTGAGCATGGTTCCTTGGCATGCTTCCTAGTGGAAAGTCTCACCTCTGCTTTTGACTGGTGAAAATTGCAGTTCTTGTCCTCTGTTTTGTTACTGACAGAATCCATGGGATCTATAGCAGTCTGAAGCAACTGTAAAAATTTGAACAAAAATTTGTATAGGGTGGTGTGCTGTTAGATAATGGCTCTTTTGCATGCTTCTGGGAAGAACATCAGTGTTTGGTCCCTGAAGTGTGTGCAGAAGTGTAACCAAAATACTTATTGACAGCACTTCTACTTTCCCCAGAGATCCTGCATAGATGTGATGACAGTTCCCGCCAGAGTATATCAGTGCTGCCACTGCTCTGGATTGCTGGATAGTTATGAGAGATGTAACTTCTCTGGATGTGTCCTGTGACAGTACAAGTCAACATACCCGTGCATAATTATGCTCTGGAGCTGACTTGTGACAGTGATAATTACTTCCCTGTAGGTTTCTGCTAAGGTACCACTATGTGCTTTATATGGGTCGATGAATTAAGTGCCCAGTGTGACATCAGTTTCTCTCATTATATTTGTTCTAAGAGGATGAAGGAAACTAAGCATTGTGATGGGAAGTGAAAACAACTATTTGGAGCTACATTCAGACCAGTCAGCTTTGTCACTAAGCAGAAGTGAAATTTGCTAAAAGATTGATAGCTTTTGGGTCCTGACTTGCAACCACCAGCTCAAACCGCTAGGCAGTGCTTGCTTTTCTTTGCCTCTTTCCTCTTCACTTTAGTACTTTCTTATGCCATCTGAACCTACTCCAAGAGGAGAGAGCTAAGAACACAGTAACTTGGGGTAGGAATCTTTCCCCTGCACTCCCATTCCTGTCCATACAAGATTGATAATGAAACCAATACCTTTCACCGGCGTAATTTTCATATTTAATGAGCGTGACTCAAAAACTATTACATTAATTAGTCAAATCCCACAAATCGTTAATGGTGCACGCGGTAATTAATATTGTATTCAATTAAAAGCTGACCTGTTTCAGGTGCCTTCCCCTGGTTTGGGGGCTCTTTAAAGGCAGCGTATGTTTCAGTGCCTGAGGCCAAGACTTTTATTTTGTTCCAGTGGTGGGCAAGGAGATGCTCTTTTCAGTTTTGCTTTTGGTTGTTTTTTTTTCCCACCATGAACATATGCTGGTTTCCCCCCCCCGCCTCCATCTCCAAACGTGCCGCTATCACTATACAGACAACCTGCTTGCTGTGATTTATGGGCTAGCACAGTGCGGGGCTCACAGACTGGAAAATTTCCAGTTTACACAAGAATTCCCTGAAAAATGAGCTTGGTTAATTTATTTCTTTCATTAACAAGTTCGAACTGTGAGATAATCTGAAACCCACTACCCTCCCCTTCACAAACCCTGAGAAGCTCAAAAGGCCCCTGTTCAGCTTCCAGGGGGCCCCAGTTCACTCCTTTACTAGTTGTGGGCAAAAAGTGTGTGATTGAAACTTATTTCTGAAGTTTCTTTATACAATTTGTTTCTTTGTTTGTCTGTTACTTACATGAAGGGGAAGGGTGGAGGCCCTAGATCCTAATGTTAATATTTCAGACCTGTTTTAGTGGTCTTGCTGCTTTATCCTGCTGAAGCCTGTGGTTTTACTGCTCAGTGGGTCTGCGAGAGCAGGATGCAGTCCTTGAACTAAGCCTTGTTTTGGATGCTCCCTCCTACTCAGCTGTGGTTCACTGGCTGCTTAAGATCCACAGAGCGTATCCAGTACTTTCCTGTTCTGTTTCCTCCTGTTCAGTAGAAGGTGATGAGTTGTATGTAGGTCTAGTCCTGACGCTCCTGTGTGCTGCTGATGTGGACACCACTGGGTACAGTGACCTTGCTACTGGGAGTTGTTACCTCTCATCCAGAGCTATTAACAACTCGTTTTTGCATTTCCTTCCAACAGTTATGTCTGTTTTCAGGTGCTCCACAGTGTGTCTGTTCCATGCTGCATGGGTTGGAATATGCTTGCTTGTCCCTTCAGCAGATTCACAGACCTTGTAACTCCCTCCTGTTTTCCTATGTTGAATATAGCTCAAAATCTTCTCACTAATGTTGAAAAAAGAAGTTATCACTCCTTTGTCTCACAACAATCGTCTTTAGATGCTTGTTAAAACAGTAATCATGGTGAAATCATCCTGTATGCTTCTGAACAATATTGTATCTGCTCTGACCAAAGGATTTTCCATCAGATTGCTGCTCTCGAAACTGCTCTCTTTTATTCTGTATCCATAATATACTACTTTCTCCTACTGATAGATAAGTATCCATACTAAGTTTCTGCAGAACAGGAGGAAAAAGATGCTCTTGTCCTGAAAATACGCTAATGCTAGAAAGAGTTTTTGAATAAGAAACACGAGAATTTTCACTGAGATTTTTTTTCTGAGTGAGTTAGGTCATTTTTTAAGGAAGTAAGAGAGGTTTTAAAGCCAAATAGCATAGATACTTTGTAAATACCTATTACTCACCTGTAAATCAATAGAATGTTCTGAGGAGTTTTATTTGGTGACATTAAAGACTTTCATGGCAAATCCAGTAGCACTATTCACATATTGATGCCTATTCTTTAGTGATTCTCTGTTTATGTAGTATTTAACACATTTATGATGTGTTTAAGTGGACCTCAAGAAGTCTTTCTAGTGAATGTTTGGGCTCCTGAATAGTGACAGTGAGCCTCCTGATGGTGGGATTGCTTCTTGCAGTTGCCGTGTGTGGTGCTCTTGCAAGCATTTTGAGGAATCCCAAAGATCTCCACACTATAAGCTAAAAACTAGTTAGTGTGGGTGATGCAGGCATGCAGTGCTTGTCTGTTGCTTTTTATTCTATGTCAGGAATTGTTACGTACTATATATATATATAGAAATTGCCAACTGAATAAAGTTATCCCTCTGTATATTCTTCTATCGGAGGGGTAGGTATCAAGTTGGTAGAATGGAGATCATTGTGCAAATGAAGGGGTGACTAGAAGTGCTGATGTTAAATCTTGTTTTAAGCTTCTGAGCCCCTACTCCTCTGTTTTCACTGGGGGTCTGAAAATTTTAATGAGACCCACTCAGCAAGAGTCAGTGGGCTGCCTGCTGTTCTGCCCTCCTGGCTGCACACTGCAGGTCACTGCTGTGGCTGGCACCGCATGGCAGTGAGCGCCTTGTTGCTGGGTAAATGCTGACAAACATGATCTCCAACAGGAGCATGGTAAACATCCTGTGATTGTGAGATAGCAAGAGTCAGGCAAAATTTACTTGCACGTTATTCTTTCTTTTTCCTATCATTGCTCTTAACTATGCAAACTGAGAGTAGACTTGTTCAAAAAGACTAAGGAGAAACTTACTTTAGTTTCTTTTGACCTAAGAAAGCTGCTTGAACTCACTGTTTAAAACAGTATGGGCTGTATTCTTGTGCAATTCTTTTTTTTTCTTCTTTTTACAACTACCTTGACAAGCATATTGCTAGGGACAAGCACAATCCTCTGAGAAGCTGTAGAAATAAATGCTCAAATATATAGAAATATGCTGCTTGCATATTGATGCAAGAGGCAAAGAAAGAGCATACCCGCTAACTCCTGACTACCTCTTTAACGTAACATAGGCAGATCTTAGTTCTTAGCTAGTTTGGTTGCTAGTTGTGCACTCCGTTCTTTTAAGAGCAGTTTGGAGTTTGCTAGCAAAATAAATGAGCACTTCCCACATGTTTACATTATGTAACACTATGATAATCTTAGTCATATAGACTACAGTGATTTGTGTTGACAAGGTAAGCAGATTTTTTACTTGAACTGATGACTTACGTTGCTTCTTTCCATTACTATCCTGAGCCACGTGGTTGGGGAAAAACAAGTGGATTTCCTGTTATTTTCAGGAGCTGGAGATTTCCCTGGTGAAACTGGTGATGTTCACTAAGGAAAGTCAGGGCAGAGTGAAGTAGAGTGCATACTGAGGCTGAGTTAATTTCTTTTCTACAGAGACTAAAGTTATTGGGGTTGCATATGGAATCCTCTTGGTACACAGCTATGCAGTCACTGAGTATCTGGCAGTTGTTTTTCTCCCATCATTAGAAAATTTATTGTGCTTAAATGAAGGAAAGTCTGATTTGTGGGGGGATATACACGAAAATGTACAAACTTCTTAATAGGAAAACCAGAAAAATTCTCTAACTCTTGGTTACTGTAGTCAAGTTGTCTCAATCTAAATTATTTAGATAGGTGAACACAAATCCTTTTGATTGTGTTATGTTGAGTATGCAAGACAAGGCAGCTAAACCATGCAAAGAAACCTTGGCATGATTATTGCTTGATAAATTTTGGATGAAAGAAGAGAAAGGGTCCTTTACATTTGAACTTCTTATCCTTCAAAGGTAGAAGGAAATAAAAGTATAAGTTGGAAAATGTATCTTCTGCCTCTGATTCATAGGACAGTTCCATTCCTTTAACATAATGTGCAAATGACAACAAATTCAAGTAAAAGTAATTGATTATCTCCTGAGAGTATAAGAAATATGTGATTCAGTTCTTTGGCCTGGGAAGATCATACTTCCAGGTCAGAAGTCATTACAGTATTACATCTCTGTGTGTGTGTATATATATATTCTTTGTCTTTAGTTTGTCAAAACTGCCTGTTCAGAATGTGATTTTGCCAAGGAGCTCATTTGGAGGCTAGATGAAAGCAATCTGGACACATACATTTTATTATTTAGAATCTTTATCAATTAGTAAACCACAAGGGAATGAGGTTGATATGTCCATAAAAAGGAGAAGGAATGAAGAACATCACCCTAGGATATGGTACATTCTGCAGCAATTATCCCTTTCACCTGTTTGCAAATACAATGCCATCTCTATCACAGGTTCCTTCCAGAGGCTCCAGCCAGGTACAGCTAATACACAGTTCTTGGTCTTCAGACCTCATCCTTTGGAAAGGCAACTGTGTTTTAAAAATGGTTCAGATTTGAATTTTTCAATTTAAACCTTTTCCTTAAATCAATTTGCTGTGATGTTCCTTTTCATATGAATTTTCTCTTAAGTAGATCCTATATCTTGTTCTTACATCTGTTGAATTCTAGCCAGCATGATAATGCTAATTTGTGCCCTTTTCAGACAGCAAGTATTTCATTGCTTGTAGGGAAGATGGCGTCCTTCCCTGCCACAATAATATCACTCTGAGTCCATTGTAGTTGGTCTTCTGGGGGAGTTTCTTTGGCATAATCAGTGCTGTAAACCCGCCTCTAATGAGTCTATACTGACAGACACTAATGCAGGTATGGCTGCTGAAATCTGCTCCTTCACAACTACAAGGAGACCGACTGAGGTCATAATGTTCCTGTTACTAGTTAACTATTTCCACCAGAGCAACACTACACTTAAAGAACTTGAGGCAACAGGTTGCCAGTACTATCTTTTCTGTGCTGGTTCCAGCCATTTGTTCCCTGGCTGCTTATAAAGCATGGTTCGTTTTATCTGTGTCGTCTTTGTTGTTTCTGTGTCTTATAGCCCTTTGCCTGTTGTCTACTAAATCTTCTAGCCTTGAGTCCAGAGATCTTTCATTCACATTTATTTTTCTTTCCAAAGGCTGAATGAATATCTCCTTGACTAATGTCCAATTTGTAGCTACCCAGAAGCCTCTTGATTTGAGAGGCAACAGAGTACTTGCTTTATTTCATATATAGTGTATCTTACTTCTAATCTTGTGTACAGGGACATTGTCTTGACTTTAAATCATGTTGCCTGCAGTCCAAGTTCTGGCCTGATGGAAGATGCCTGAATTCACTGTATCTGTGAACATCCATGTATGCCATCATAACATTCACATCTAAAGTCACCTTTCAATTTTTCTTCCAGTTGAAGCTCCTTTCTCATCATTCTGTTGTGCTTCTATCATACCCTGGAGCAGCTGCTGTTATTTCATTATGTACTTCTCTGGGACAGAAGCAGCATTCTTCTTCTGCTTGGTATGGAAGTCACCTGTTTGGGACTGAGCCACAGTTGTCAAGAAGAGACAAGTAACTGTGGTCCAAAGCATGTGTGGTTCTGTCTGTTCAAATAAACATTTTTCTTGTTTACAAAGAAGGACCATAAAGCTTTTTCTTAAATACAGCAAGGACAAATGAAAAATAGGATTTTCTGTCCTGATAAGATAGGCTAATGTCAAACCCAGGTCAAATCTCTCGTCTTCCTCCTGAAGCTCTCTCTTTACTTCACGATTACTTTCAGTTTCTGCTGCATACATCTCCACCAATTCATGCTGTTACTGTTGTTTCGTTTCTCTAGGAGACCAAGCAAGAAAGTCAGATTTGAAAGATTTTTGTTACCCATTGTCTTGGATGGAGCATCTAGAGGTGGCAAATGCAGCAGCATCTAGGACTAGACTTGTAAACAGATGTTTCAGCAGCCTCAAGCACAATGTTATGTGGTATGATCTTTAACTGTCTAAGAACTGTTTCGATACCATAAAGATGAAAATTTTAGTGTTACCCCCATTTAATCAGTAACAGTTGCATTAAAGAGCCAAACACTTAGCTTTCTGAATGTGAATCTTTCAGAAAGCAGAAAACACCTGTTCTTTTCCATTCACGTTCACTCATGCATAAGGCAGGCATGTGAACTCTGAGTGTGTGTGTGTGTGTGTGTGTGCGTCTCCATTCCTAGTACTGGAAGAGAATCCAACAATATTTCACCCAAATGAGAAATGTTATTCTGCAGATTAAAGCCATGCAGGGCCTGGTTTTGTCTTTATTTATGCCTTTCTATTTCCTTCTCTGCTGACATGGGTGCACATGCCGGGAAGCACTGAAGGACATAATTGGCGTTGTGAAAAATTATTGGGAAGCCAGAACGTTCCCTTGCAGTGATCCCCCCCTTCTCTTTCCCATCTGTCACCATCTAATGTGACAAAGTTTTTATCGGGCATTGAGGCAGAGGAGATTAAAAGTAAATACTGCAATCAGGAAGCAGCTGGGGGGAAAATGTAACACATTTCACACTAAGCTGAACAGCTCATCAACTTAGCCTTGTATATCTACGGTGGATGAGAGGGAGGGAGGGCTGCAGGGGGATGGTGTAGCGCAACATGCTCCTCCGCACTGGGAGGCTGAAGAGGATCATGTGTTTTCTTATACAAATAGGATTCATGCTTTCTGACACTTGATTTGGGGGAAAAAAAAAAAAAGAAAAAAGAAAAAAAAAACCCAACCCAATCTGGAGCACAGTAGTTTTCCACTTGCTTTTGTAACAAACTCATGTGAAACACTGTTTCCTCATGCCCTGATTTACATTTTTTAGTACTCCCCTTAGGCTTTAGTCTAGGTAGTCCTAGGTAGTGCCATACCTGCATGTAGCTCTGGCTGCTGTGGGCTCCTGTTGCACAATCTCTGGGGAAGGTTTGTTGGCTAAATGGAAGCCATTGTGTACAGACAGCTACAATGATGTTGTAGGGTTGTGAAGCTGAACACTGTGATCTTTGGATCACACCGTGTTAAGCACTGTTATATTTTGTCTAAACTGATTTGCTTGGAAAGGCCAGAAAACTTGAAAATTTTATTTTATTCAAGCCATGTTGCTTTATTTTATTTTTGTGTTAGTTAAGGTATTTGAGCACTACCTGTTACATTCTCTTCTAAAGCTTTTAAAAGTCAGTGCTTTCGTTTGCAAAATATTGGCTGTATCTTCTTCCTTTTTGACAGCAGTCATATGATGTGAGCTCAGTGCTGGTGATCAAAGTGTAGGCTGATGCTTGTGGGTGGTTGTCAGAATACTTTCTTTATCCTTGGGATAGATAAAGCTATGCAAGTTGATGTAGGCTTCCTTGGTATCCCTGCCTTTCTGAATGTGTCTTCTACAGAAAGAATGGATTCTCCTAAACTGGGAAGATCTCAGTCTCCAGCATTTGTTTGATCCTTAATTCTTCTGCTGAGTGTCAGTAAAAGTTCAGTATATGTTAGTTATGCTGGCATTTCAGTGTGAAGTAAAAGGTTATGTTGCCAAGAAATGGACTCTGGCCCTGAAACCTTAACTGCATAATTTGATAGGATTTCCTTAATTTAGAACTACTTCATGGTTTTCTTATCACTTGTTCCTCAGTGTTGATGAAGTGTCCTGTGGTTGATAGCAAGCTATCAAAGAATAAAAAATTAAAAAATCTTTTCAACTACTTGCTGAATAATAAGATCAGGCGGTCTCTTTGCATGAAATTAACTTATTTTTCTGCTCCTGTTTTCAAGGGTGCCCTCAGTCAGCCTGTGTAGTTTGCATCTTGTTGCTCATTGGTACCCTACTCTGGTTGTGTCACTCTGGGGTCATCCAGTTTGAAGAGCTTAGTTCAGGTTGTATAACCCATGGCTAAGACTGTCTTCTGTCTTCAGACAGTAACTATAGAATGATTCTTTGGCTTCTCTAGAGTTTTTAAATAGCAGATTGTAAGAATTTCTTGCTATTCTACCAGTACACCCGTTCTTCCTTATAAAAAGTTGTCTTTGATCTCATCATTCTTTGTTGATTATAAAATCCACCAAAGAGGACACTTATGGAAACTCATGCTTTCTAAACATTTAATTGGTAGAGAGAGTGGAACCTTAACTTCTGGTGTTAACTCAAATAAATAAATCCTGCCATTGGACTGCCAGCAGTGTATGTTTTGACTGTACTGAAGTATTGATGTTATTGGCTAAGGAACTATTTCCATTGTATGGAAGGAGTGAGATAAGGATTTAAAATATGGCGAGGAGTCATTGCTATACTTTTCCTGATATCCCTGCATTATCAAAAATAGGCAAGTTATTGAGATTTGTTTTTCAGTAGCTCATATGAGCTACTTTTTAGTGTTACGACAGCTAAATTCTGATAATGTTCACTGCAAAAAGCAAGTACCTGCCCTCATTATGGTGCTATTTATTTGCTGCCCTGCTGATAAAGTTCCATGCTTTACCTCAGGTCTGTGGGCCTTGATTTGGTCCTCTGTGTCGCTGTTTCTCCAAACATGTGAAGGCCATTGTTATCTTACAGGCTAGAACTAGGAGAGTCACCCTTATTCTCACTGCAGTCGTAGTTGCATCAAAACCAGGAGGAGGACCATGAGCCATGATGGCATGCGGAACATAAGACATGAGAGGAATTAAGTGAGGAAGGAGGTTGGGAAAATGGAGATGGGGCAGAGGAGTGTGCAGGAGAGGATTGATTGATTGATTGGGCTGGGACTTGAAAACCTTCAGAGATTAAGATTCCACAGTTCCTCTAGATAACATGATCCACTGTTGAGTTATGGTGAAAATGATTTCCATGTATTCAGTTAGAACTTTCCTTCTTGCAGGAGATGGCCATGGTGTGGCATCCTTCTCACCCCAAACTGAACAGAAAAGTTAAGTGGGTAACGTTTTTCAAAACATTAGTATAGAGCATCATGCTATGGCTAAATATTTGGTCGTTATTATTACTATTCTTTTAAGTCTAGTTGAAGCCCATGCAGCCTATCTTGGTGGCTTCTAGTAGTTAACTGGTTACAGCTTTCTCCTTAATAGTGTGTGAGGTGGTTGTTTTTTAAACAAGAAAGAACTGTCTTTTAAACAGCTACTGCCTCAGGGTGCAGTCACATGCAGGTAGGCACAGACCTTGGAGATGACCTCTGCAAGGAATGTTTTGCTGCAGGAAGCCCTGCTAGTAGCAGAGAAAGTTGCACTTTCAAAGGACTAGGCAGATGGTTTGCTGCTAAATATTCTGCTTTTTGGGTAAGACATAAAACTGGGGTTCTGAACACTTGCATATTTTCCTAAGTGCTTCCTGACTCTCTCCTAGGTGTATTATAAGGAGTGCTTGTGCTTTGTTTGGGCAATACCAAGTACCATGATGAAGTGCAAGTAACTCAATGGGATTTATACGAGCTTATGAAGCGGAGAATAAACCCCATAGTTTGCACAGTAAATCAATTTGTAAAGCGCTTTGGGATCTTTCTGGATGAAAGGCGCTATATAAATGTAAGCCATGACCATTCATCATTATTGAATATGAAATAGAGATATACACTCTATCAAGCTAGCAGCAATAGGCTTGGGCTCATGATTGCTCACAGGACCCAATCAATCATTAGATCACGACATAATGCAGCTAGAATAAAAAAAAAAAAAAAGGAAAACTTACAGCAAATCATTCCAAGCAATGCAATTAATGGGCATCCAGTATAAATAGTGATCTCAGTCAGGGAGTCTGGGCTTTTCCTGAGCAGTAGAGTTGATTCCAGAGCCATACAGTGTGAAAGAGAGAATTACTAATCCAGTATTATCAGGGGAAAGTTCCTTACCAGCAGTATGCTGTACCGCCATTCCCTGCAGTTAGACTAAAAAGACTTTGTGACTATGGCTTTCAGAATTGCTTTCCCCCGTCCGACCATCCCCCCCCCCCCCCCCCCAATTGGGAAGTGACATAGAAAAATGTGGGATTTTTTTTGTAGAAAATATTAAACTCTGTTCTACATCAGGTCACAGAGATGCTGTACATTTTTTTTTACTAAGCTGTGGCCCAGGCATTTAGCCTTGGTTGCTATCTGTAGCATCTATGGCTTCTGCAATACAGTGTTCACCAAAAACAGTATTCATAGGAAGTGAGGATTGGGACCAGGCTGCCTTGCATGCCAGGGTGTATAATATAATTTATGTTGCTTATCCTTGGAGAGACTGACTGCTATAATGTGCTCTTTTTTATGCCAATTAGGATGAATGAAATGCAGGCTGCTCTAGTACTTGGCTTCAAGAGCCATGCAAATTGAGAGCTTTCTGCACTCAGACGAGAGCTCTTTCTGTCCATATGATTGCCTAAGGAGAGACAGCAATACCTGGTGTGAACTTCTCCTTCCTACTTCAGCTGTGCTGATGTGACTGTCTCTCAAATGCTGTAATGCTACTAGATATAATATTCTGCTCTCATTTTCTGCTTTTACCAAAGTAAGATTGAAAATTAATAAAATTTAAGGGAGGAGAATGAACATTGAATAAGAAAGCAGGGGAAGTGGATCAACAATCTCATTACATAAGACCTGTTTTCTGACAGGTCAGTTTAGGAAAAATAGGTAACCCCCTTCTACTCTTCTGTGTGATGACTGTGTGGCAGTCTACACATTACACACAGTCTGTAGCCTGCAGTTATCTTAATCTCCAGCACAGAGGCATAGCTTGACATGTTATGATGATACACAGTAGGATGAGAGATAACTGCCTCAAATTGTGCCATGGGTGGTTCAGGTTTAGTATTAGGAAAAATTTCTTCTCCAAAAAAGTGGTCAGGTATTGAACCAGGCTGCCTAGGGAAGTGGTGGAGTCACTGTTCCTGGAGGTGTTCAAGAAACGTGTAGATGTGGCACGGAAGGACATGGTTTAATGGCCAGTGGCCAGTGATGGTGGGTTGATGGTTAAACTAGATGATCTTAGAAGTCCTTTCCAGCATTAATAATTGTCTTATTCCATGTTCTGGATCACTAGGTAGAGCAGGTCCAGTCTCTGGCATCCTTTCTGTGCCAGAGGGGGTGCTATAGCAATTCAGTTGAGAGAAGGAGGATTCTGAATGATGAACCCATAGTTCTTACAGAACCTTTGCACAAGGCCTGCTGGCAGTTATCAGTGCAGCTGTTTTAACTCATACTTTGCTGTAGCTTTATAATGATGTGTGTACTAATAGTATCTGGAACTCTGCTACTGCTTTGCCTTGTTGTTGAAGAGGAATAAAGAAATCAATTATATGAAAGATCAGAGAAGTTACTGAAATTAGCTGCAGTCTTGCTCTGTAGAATGTGTAGCTTGGAAAGGAGCTTGGGTTGTAAAGAAATTGCCATGGTAGCAAAAAGTAACGAGAAAGTGAATCTCTAGCTCTCAGGGGATTCATATCCCAAGCACTTGGAAATGGGAAGGTTGTTTCTGTTTCTTCCATTTTACTCCATTTGGGTGCAGATCTTGGTCTCCCTGCTTCTGAAGGTTAACAGAGTACAGGCTAACAGAAAACTCTTGCAAACACTGAATTGTGTCATGATCATAGAGTGAGCGGCATATACTGAGCAAGTTATTCACATTTTCCCATCACAGTTAATTAATTGGAAATTACTCAATGTAGTTCATAGCTCTGTACATCTCTGAGAACCCATAATGCATGCAACTTCTGATGCTGGAGGCTGTAAATATGGTAAGAGTATGTTTTCTCTTAATTTTTTCTAGCTTTTTTTCAGAGTGAGTATTTCTTGCAAGGCATGATTTCAGCCACAGTTTGATCTTTTGTATTTGAAAGAGGTTCACTTTCTAATAACTCTTTGTCATAGAATCATTTAAGTTAGAAGGGACATTTAAAGGTCATGTAGTCCAACTGCCCTGCAAAGGGCAGGGACGTCTATAACTAGAGCCTTGTCCAGCCTGACCTGACACTTATATTGGACAGTGTATTTTCAAGCTCTTTTCTGGTTTCCTATACCACAAGCCTTTAGCATGTACCTCAAATCCATGCACATGCACATCTACGTAGATCTGTGAACTATTATTTCTGACTTTGAAGTTCTTACCTTTGCAACATAACATTGCAACTGTATTGTTTCTTCTAGCAGCAATCAATATCCTTTCAGTCAGGCTTTTAATAGCTTCTTGATTCATTAATTAGTTAATGTAGCTAATTTTGTAGCTTCTTGATTAATTGGTTAATCAAGTAATGTTTTTTTTGCAGTACTAATACATGTGAAGTGTGGTCTAAGTACTAAGCAATAGTATATTATTGTTTTTGTTTTAGTGCTTTCCCAATTCACCAGATCCCACCAAACAGTTTATTCAGGCTGGATATGTTAGTATCAGACCTGCTATGGAGTTCTTTTGGCCTGCATGAACAGATGTTAGTTATATATAAGGTCAGAACAAACAAAATAGATACCTAGACTAGATTGCCAAGTGAATTTTTATAGTTGATAGATATTTCTTCAGCTAAGAATATACCTAGAAGGCTGTATTCTGGTGGCAGTTGCAACATCACTGTCTGACTGGCTACTAAATATGGCAGCAGTAATATAGCTTAGCGGACAGAGTTTCTACCAGCTTCATATTTTCCCACTCAGTACAGTTCTGATATTACTGAGTTTGCATTATAAAATTTTGTGAATGTGTTCACATTCTTCACAAAATCACATCTCACTAAAATTACAGGGAAGGAAGGTGGTAAAGATACTTGCTAATTCCAAAATTAGGAAAGGAAGATTCTTAGGCCAGGCAGATTACTAGAAGCTGGAATAGACAGTCTAGTCTATTTATAGGTTAATAATTAAAAAGGGAAGAATTACTGTAGCAGTGGATTCCATAGTATTAAAAAAATGTGAACTAACACCCAGGGCAAAGGCAGGGAGTAAGACGAAATGATCCAAACTGTGCTGTGTTTTATAGTATAACCTGGAAAGGTGTTTTGGGTAACTATGATTAGATCTCTGGATGCATTAGGCCAGTGCCCCAAGGACGCCCTCATTCTCTTTCTGCTCTCTTTCTAACCCTCTTTCAGTATGTGCTCTAGGCCATTGCCAGAGATAGTATTCTAACATTGATTGTAGCCTTGCCTGACATAGCTATAGCATTGGTCAAAATGGATCTTGTTTTAGGAGGCTATAGTGCTTGCAGTAGAGGAGAGAATGTGGCATACTTTCAGAGTGAGAGCAGTTGTTCTGTGTTTCTCTGAGATAGTTTATTTTCTTCACAGTAGCTGATATGATTTTAGGGTGAAAATAGTGTTGATAACATACCTGTGTTTTAGTCATTGCAGAGCAGTGCTTACACTAAGTTAAGGTCTTTTCTGCTTCTTGCATTGCTCTGTCAGGATGGAAATTGGGGTTGCATAAGCTGTGAGGAAACACAGCCAGGACAGCTGACCCAAACTGACCAAAGAGTAGCATTCCATACCATGTGGAATCACGCTGAGCAACAAAACCAGGCTGGGCATTGGTTGGCTGGTGGTGAGCAATTGTGCTGTGCGTTCCTTTATTATTATTATCATATTTTCTTTCTTATTAAACTGTCCTTTCCTCAATGAACAAGTTCTTGCCCTTTTACTGTTTTCAGTTCTTTCCCCCACCCCACCTTAGGGGTAGTAATTAAACAGCCTTGTGGTGCTGAGCTGCTGGATAATGGGCTCCTTAATCGCTTATCTCCTCAGTGCTCCCTTTTGTAGTCTGTTCTCCTGAGACCTGTACTATTTTCTGCTGTGGCATGTTGTATTTCTGTAACAATAAAGTTATTGGTCATAACTCAAGACCTTTTCCATTTATGGCAGAAATGGAATGTTGGAGATGGATGTTTCCCAACATCAATAACAGAGATGGCTTTGTGCCCACCTAGGCATATTCCTTGCACATGCCCTGAATGATGCCTGAAACGAAGTTGCACACAATTGCACTAACGGACTGTGTGGATTTCTCCAGGATCCCATCCACCCCTGGACTTTTGGAGCTTAACTCCATGACACCCTCTTGTCCTTTTCCAGAAAACTGTAAGGAGTGTTGGTGGGGACTATTTTTGGAGTACTAGGAACTTTCAGTTTGGTTGTGTGCAGGAGAGGCAGATACCCCTCATCTCTTGCCTTCTGCTGTGTCCCTTTGAGATTTTTTTTCTTTTGCCAGTATGTCCAATGGAAAATCATAACTATAGACAGGAAAATCACAGTTATAGACATGAACACCAGGACTACATGAATATCTCAGAACATTCTACTTTAATGCATCTTCCCTGTATTCGTCATGGTTGTGAATGATTTTGAATTTGTTTTTGTTTCCCTTATCAAATTCATCTGACTTCTTTTAGAAGATTTTTTTTCCTGTCATGTCACATTTGGGCAGAATTAGGGTTTATACATACAGTAACATGTAGCACAGCTGAACGAATTGCTCTGTGTCTACTGAGCTGTGCTAACAGAGTTGTGTGCACAACTAGCCTGCAGGAGGCATGGGGTAATTCCATTTAATGCTGTCTTCTCCTAGGTTAAGTCAAATGACCTTGCATTTATCACATGCCAGGAGCATGCATGTGTTCAATTACCAAGCTAAGATTATATGCCATGACTTCTTAAGCCTCAGTAAGTTAATCCTCTATCTGAGCCCTTAAGGCTGTTTGTAGACCTTGAATAGGTATCTTCCCAGGTATATTTATTAAGCCAGACTGCAATGATAGTCAGAGCAGCATATCGTGCTCTCTGGAAAGCTGTGAAGAACTGGCAGCTCTCATTCCCTTGCTAGAAAACTGCTGTTGGAAACCTGAGACTGTTTTCCCACTTATTGGAAAAGGGGAAACATAAGCCCCATTTTCAAAGAGGGAAAGAAAGAAGATCCAGGGAACTACAGGCCAGTCAGTCTCACCTCTGTGCTTGGCGCAATCGTGGAGCAGATCCTCCTGAAGGCCCTACTAAAGCACACACAAAATAAAGATGAGTTGATTGGTAACCAATGTGGCTTCACTAAGGGTGAGTCATGTCTGACAAAATTGTTGGCCTTTTATGATGGAGTTACTGTGTCAGTGGATAAAGAAAGAGCAACTGATGTCATTTACCTGGACTTGTGTAAAGTGTTTGACACTGTTTTGCATGACATCCTGGTCACTAAATAGGAGAAAAATGGATTTGATGGATGGACCACTCGCTGAATAAAGAATTGTCTGAATGGTCACCTAGAGAGTTACGATCAATGGCACAGTGTCCTAGTGGAGACCAATGACAAGTGGCACTCCTCGGGGATCGGTGCTGGGACTGGTATTAACATCATCGTAGGCCATGTGAACAGTGGGATTGAGCACACCCTCAGCAAGTTTGCAGATAGCATCAAGCTAAGTGGTGCAGTTGACACGCTGGAGGAAAGGGATCATCCAGAAGGACCTGAAGAGGCTTGAGAGAATCATCCAGAGGGACCTGGACAGGCTTGAGAGGTGGGCCCATGCCAACCTCATGAAGTTCAACAAGGCCAAGTGCAAGGTCCTGCTCCTGGGTCGTGGCAATCCCAAGCATAGATACAGGTTGGGCAGAGAATGGCTTGAGAGCAGCCTTGAGGGGAAGGATTTGAGGGTGCTGATGGAAGACTCAATATGAGCCAGCAATGTGCGCTTGTAGCCCAGAAGGCCAACCATATCCTGGGTTGCATCAAGAGAAGTGTGACCAGCAAGTCAAGGGAGGTGATTCTGCTCCTCTACTCTTGTGAGACTCCACCTGGAGGGGGTCTCCACACACTGTGTCCAGTTCTGGGGACCCCAGCACAAGAAGGACATGGAGATGTTGGAGCAGGTCCAGAGAAGGGGCACAAAGATTATCAGAGGTCTGGAGTACCTCCAGCCTCCTATGAGGACAGACTGAGAGAGCTGGGGCTCTTCAGCCTGGAGAAGGGAAGGCTCCTGGGGGACTTTATAGCAGCCTTCCAGTAGCTGAAGGGGGCCTACAGAAAAGCTGGAGAGGGACTTTTTAAGGGTACGTAACAACAGGACAATGGAAAATGGTTTTAAACTGGAAGAGGTAGATTTAGACTAGATATTAGGAAGAAATTCTTTGCTGTGAGGGTGGTGAGATACTTGAATAGGTTGCTCAACAAGGTTGTGAGTGCCCCCTCCCTGGAAGCATTCAAGGCCAGGCTGGATGGGGCTTTGAGCAATCCGGTCTAGAAGATGTCATTGCCTATAGCAGATGGGTCAGGACTACATGATCTTAAATATCCCCTCCAACCCAAACCATTCTATGATTCTTTGTGAGAAGAGTCATTGCCCAAAAGAGGATGTCATTCCCTTGTGAGAGCATGAGCTATCTCCTTATGCATAACCTTCTGAGTAGCCTCTGCTAGTACATCAGTCTCAATTTCAGAGTGAACAGAGCTGTTGACTTACGTCTGTCTGGTTGCTGTAATAATCACACAGGTCACTTTTAAACAGTTTGCTTGTAAATGCATCCTGCTTTCCTTAGATACTTAAAATGTAGCAGAAAAATTTTAAAATAGAGTTGTATGTGGTGTTGTTTTTTTTCCAAGGCTGTAAAGCCTGCTGCTGAAACTATGTTTTTGAAGGATTCGTTCATTGTCATTCAAAATAATTATTGTCATTTGTTTTCCCACTGATGCTGAACTTTGTATTTAACATACAAAGGTGACTGATCACAACTTCAGATTTTAATAAAGCACACAGAGAAGGAGGTGTATACGGAGATAGTTTGCATCAATTTGACTAACTTCTAAGTTAACTGTTTGCATGTATGTATACAAGACATTAGATATTACAAGGTGAATTGTCTAGCTAGTCCAAAAAAGTGGACAAACATCAAAGAGTACAAAGTTTTCTTACATTCCAACTGACTGCTAAGTAATCATCAGTGGCAGTGTGGAATTGCTTGATCTTTGCTTTCAGGTTCTCACTGAGACCAGAGAACTGTGAGGATGTAGTCCATCCAGGCAGGACATGAAACTAGTCCTTTCAGATGACCGTTCACCAGCAGGTGGCACGGTTAAAGGAGGTGCTGTGTTTAATGTCTTTCTTGCTAATCCTATGGAAGCTAGGAATGAAAGGAAGAACAAACAAAAAAGAGACCAGAACTGTAAATAGGCTTCATGCCTGAGCTATACAGATTCGTAACACATCATAAATGATCAAATAACTTATTCCCATGTTAACACCTCTACAGCTTGCTAAGCAGAACCTGTAAGAATCCCTGATTCTTTTTAGTGCTTCTGTAATGCTACACACAACTACAACTGTAATCATTCTCATTAAGGAAATATCTGTATGAAGACTGCAGATCCCACCATGCTATGGGGAGGTCCTGTCAAATAGAGGTGACTTGCTGGGATTTGTTGTCTCTGGGAATAGGGCCAGTGTATGGAAGAGGAAGATGTCAGAGGTTTTACTCGTGTGAATTAAGAGCATATTTTGAGCTCCCAGCAAATCACTCTCATTCAAGCAAAGTTTGGGTGACTTCAGTCTGAGTCACGGAAATCTGTTCCATCTCCTGCTTAATACTTGAGATGGCTCTGGCTTATCTGCTTCCCTCTGTGGGGACAGAAGAACCTGTGCAGTGTGTGTGTGCATGTATGTGTGTGTCTGGCTGCCTGTCATTACAGCACTAATGGAAATACTGCACGGATCACAACTCTCAATTAGCTCCTTGGGAGATTGCTGTGACAGCCCGTTACTGAACAGCAAGGCCTGAAGGAATGAATTAATTTGTAGTACACTGCAGTTAGAGTCACAGTGTTAGCAATGGAATGAGACAGCAATAGACCTTTATTAGGCTCAGGCTGTGTGATGCAAGAGATTGTTACCTGGGGGACATTTTTCTTTTTTCTCTACCAGAACCCCCCAGGGTTAGGAAGAATCTGGGACCATGAGTGAATGAGTTTAGAGCTCTTAGTTTGGTTGGTGGAGTCTCTGTCTGCCTGAGGTTATTTCACAGACAGTGGTGGGATTTCATTCATCACAGACAAGGACATGCTGCTCTCCTGGCTTGGAGCCAGGCCAGAGCCACTAAGTGGTATTCAGGAAAGGTAAGGCTATCTTTCTGTCTGTCTCTAAACAACATCTTCTTCCTTATTTGTTGAGATAAGTGTGTATCATAGAGGGTGTCCTAGAGCAGCTATACCAGAGGATGCTGTCTTTTGTCTTTGCAGAGATACAGTTACACACATGTAGAGAGGAGCTGCTTAGTGAGGCCCAAGCGTGCAGAGGGTTATAAGAAGTATATAAGCAAAGTGCTATAGGAAAATCAGAGATTTTCACAGATGGCCTGAAATTTCCAGAGCTTCTGCCTGCAAATAGCACTGTATCCTGAAGTACCGTGCCAGGGCCCACCAATACAACTTCAGGCTCTCACCCTTTTTCTGCTCTAATGTTCAAAGATCTCAATCTAACATCCATAAAGCTGAATACAAAGGCAAGTCTTTTATTTTCTCAAATGTACAATCACATTTTATTAAAACTTGTTTTTAACATATTTTTTGAGATAGATTCTTATTGTGCAGAATGGATTTATCTGAGTGGGATGCCAGCCCTTCTCTTCCTTTGAGGAAGATCAACCACCTAGTGAGATGCAAAATAAAGCCATTGAGTTTTTGGGCATGCTGCTTACTTTACCTGATACAGATTTGCCCTCCAGAACTGTGTGACATGCAGAGTTGAGAAGGATTAAGACGAAAGCAGATAAATGTTCTCAGAGCAGTCTTTGCAGGAGATAGGAAACAAGAAAGGAAAGTTTCCTATGGACTTTTAGTGAATTATTTTTCTGGTAGGCTGAGGAAAATGTTAAAGACCACTTACGAATAAATGCAAACCCTGAGAGGCACATGCCCTCTCTTTATTTAGTAAAATGGTCACTGGGAGCAGCATCAGCAGAGCCTTTTTCTGCTATTCTTTTTAGGCATGAGAGAGATCTTTTGTTTTAAGGAAAATCTTGAGAGTCATTGATTCCACTTTCCCCGTATTGTCAACCAACAAATGGGGCAGAGTATGTTACCTACCTCAAAAGAAAGCAGGAAATCAAGCCCCTCAGTACTGGTGTCTTCATAACTTGGAAGTGATTGTAAGAAGGGTTTGCAGCAGCAGTAGTGCTCCTGCTTTAGGCAGTGTTGCTTTGGTGTGTTCCTGCATTGTATCATACTTCACACTGGAGTGCAAACAAAACCCGTTGTCCTAACAATTATTTTTTGCACTCTCTGCCTCTTGATCTTCATGTCTGCTCCTTGTATGAATTGCCTTTTTATCTCCCAGAATTGCACATTCTGACCAGCAAGTGGTGCTCCCCCCTTCCTTCCTACCACTCCATTCTTTGTGCAGGACTAAATGCTGTCATTCATTGCTGTTGCTTTCAGGTATGTCTCATCCAGACAGTGCGTCGTACTTTGAATTGGCGTATTGATACAATAATGGCATTTTTAATCATGTATTCTTAATGATGAAACTTCCTAACGTAGTCCAGTTATCTGTACTGAAGATTTTATGTACTGCTACGAAAGTCCATTAATAGATCTTTCTCATGCAGACCCAGAAGAGATGAGCATGAACTGTTTTTTTTCATGCATTATGTTGAATGTGAAGAGGTGAACATTCATATTGCTGACATGGCTATAAAGAACTAGAAATCTTTGGAAAAGGAGGCTTTGGGATATGGCATTTATTGGATCCACACATCCCAGTACTATCTTTCTGCTAATGAAAGAAATACGTTTCTTTGCAAAGGTATTGGATTTGCCTGGCATATGAGATGAGGTTCTCCACTGGCACCTAACAGACAGGTTCTTTTCAGTAAGATAATTCCAATATGAGGTCACCATTTGTATTTTTATACTCTTGATTGTTAATGTGATGTTGTTTGTTTGTTTGTTTTTGCATGGATATGAAATGCTGGTATTCCAGCTCAGTGTGAGCATTGAATTTGTTCTAGGTGAAATCGATGACACCAGGACCAAGGCAGATGTAGATCATTTCTTCTGTCTTGTTCTTAAGTGATGGGACAGCTTTTGGACACAGAGTGGCGAAGAACTACTAAATAATTTTATTACAGAGAAATATTAAAATACAGAAGAAGAACAAGGGGAAGAAATGAACCAAAAGAGAGAGGTAAAGAAAATTGGAATATAGAAAGAGAGGAAAATTGATAAATAAAAAAAAGAGAAGTGACTAAAGCAAGAGAAGAGAGAGGGAGATTCTCCTGATTAGAATTCATGAACTCCATTCTTACATTAAGTCTATATATGACACCTGGCCTTTAATGTGAAGCTGCCTACGAGCATTAAAAATTAAAAGCAGAAGGTAGGATCCATCCATCTCAGGCAGCGCTGCTCCCCTCCTATCTGAGCTCTGCACAAAGCTATTACACATTGATAAATTATTTTGGGTAATAGCTGAGATATTACATTGTTTCTGAGTGAAGGTAAAATCTCTCCATGACACGAGCATTTATCAGGAGCGCATTTCATCCTATTTATTATGGCCGAGACGAGATCGCAGGCTGCGGGCAGAGCTGGCACATCGTGCTGATCACCTCCCCCTTCGCCTCCCTTCCCTCTGTCACTTAGATGATGGGATATTGATGGAACTCATGACAAGTTAATTATTAACTAAAGATATGCAGTTCACCTTTGCCAGGGGAGGGGGCATAGAATAGAGCAACGATAGTTCTTAAAAAAATAAATGTATCCATTGTATCTTAGGATTCTTCTTTCCACCTTCCTCTCCCTTCTACCTGTGGTTTTCTACAGTGTCTCAGATTAATCAGATAGGTTATTTGAATTCTGCGATGGTTTAGAAGGCCCACTGAAGTGGAAGAACCTGTAAGAACTTTAGATCTTGTTCAAAAAAGTTTCCACTTCTTTTCCATTGGCTTGGCATTGAAGATAAATGGGGAGAAATTTTCACTGTCTACAGAGCAATAAAGACTTCTCTAACTATTGAGAGAACTAGAAAGCAGAAATAAGGAATTTTGATTCTGTCCAAAAAATAAATGTTTTTTTTCTTTGTAAAGTAAGGATATTCTGACAAACTCTGAATATATCAGAGTTTTATATATATATATTGTTCCTTTCCATGGAGTACAGTACGTGCCACTGGAGTCTGGCTGCCTTGCAGGACGGAGGCTAAAAGGGGATAGCAACAAAGGTAACGCTTGCTTGCTCATTTGAGGTCCTAGGGTAAAGAGGAACTGTTTGTCAGCATGTGAGGGACTGTTATATTTACATCCTGATAGTCTTGGTCACTGAGGGAGATAGGTACTATATGTGGACCTTTGGGTTAGATTATCAGTTGCTCGGTTGATTTGGCATGGATCGAATAGTCCTTCGGTCTGCACTATATACCTTACAGTAACACACCCAGCCACTACTACTTCTTTACCAGGTACTGTAACTTCTGGTCCCAGCTGAACTGGTGTTACATTCATGATGCAAAGAAAATAGCTGATAGTCACACTGGGAAGTTTCCATGCTGGCAGTCTCATCAGGAAGGCTGAAGTGCAAAAGACCCTCAGACCTTAATCGTGCCGTCTTTTGACTTGGATGCTAAGGCAATAATAAAGCAATTAGATGCCAGAGGTAACTAGTACACCATTTTATGCTGCTGATTTGTCCGTAACTGCTTTTAGCATTGTGATAGTCAGGTGGTTCTAGAAGAAAAGAACAGATGCTCTAAGACACAATGACAATGGGCATTTAGAAAATAATTACAAGTGAGGATATTACAGTCTAACAAAGGAATCATTCCCTCCATATGGCCTATAGCAAGCTCTGCATGTAAAAATGTGTGTGTTTGTTTTTCAAAACCCAAGCTGCTCTGGATGCAAGTGTAAAACTCCATGTGTGCCCAATTTCGTTCAGATTGAATTTGAGCTATATGGCTGATTTAGGTTCCATCTACCTTACTTCTTTGAAAAAAATGTACAAGTTTATTGCACTGGGGTTGTAGCCCATTACTTTTGAAATTTGCCATAGAATGAAGCTTCTTTGTTTATCCTTCCTGTGTTTTCTAGTGGCGTATCTTAAAAGCCAAATCTGTCAAATGGGATCCAAGCGTAAACACAATGGGCCTTCTCTGGCATTTGAAGAAAAATGAAGTTTACTTTCCTAGTTGTCCTTATATGGGTTGTTGTAAAGGATCTAAAGTTAATGTCTGGTGTTTCTGCAACAAACTGGCCTCCCCAGAGAAACTTTTAATATACCATCTTTATGCTTTTAAACTTGAAGTATTCCAAAGCTTGTGAAAGCCACTGGATAGATAGCTCTCATTCTTTGATACAAAATAGAAGCTCCTGTGCATCAGTACTTAGCAAAGCAGGGGAAAATAAGAGTACTGTTCTTTGAAATCCACCAACTCTGTTCTCTTGGACTGATGCCCTGTGCTGGACTTTCAGGAACAGACATTTTGTTTCACTTTTTTTTCTTTTGTATTTTTTTATGTGATCCAACAGTTACACTTCTAAGGTAACTCTGAAAAATCTCCTTTTAAATTATTATTATTATTTATTCATTTACTTAAATCAGTTTCATTTTGTGTTCCACAGCTTAGAGAAATCTTTCATTGAAAATACAGATTTCTACCACTTTGCCTCAAAGTTGATGTGCAATTGGAAAAACAACAACAACAACAAAAAACCTTCAAGGATTTGGATTCTTAAGTGTAACTCTTGCTGAGATTATACCAGGTGCTCCTGCATCAGAATTGCTGGGTATAAAAGCAAAACTTTTATAGTCTTTATTTGCTTCATGCATTTTGGTTTTCTAAAATCTCTGAAAATCTAGCTGCTTGCTATCAAAGGTATGAGGAGAAATGGGAGTGGGGTTCCATGTACAGATAAAGTGAGCATTGTCTGAAACATGGTGGGTAGATTAGCTGTCTGAACTCCAAGTAAGAAACTGCCCGTCATTACAGTAAGGCTAATCTCCCTGTCCTTGTCTGTTCATAGTGATCAGTTTGCCCTTTACTTAATATAATAAAATATATAATAAAAATGTATTAACAACTGTGAACCACCCTTATCCCCTTTCCAAAACCCCTTGGGATCCCTTCAAGGTTAGAGGATGTGCAGTATATGCACCTCAAAGAAATTGTACGTTCATTATCTTTACCCTTTTGTGGTACAACTTGTCCTTGCCTGTTGCATCTCTTGCAGCTTCTTTTTACTCCAGGTCTTGGTCTGCAGTCTGCCTGCCTGTAGCTATGTAGACATCACTGAAGAAATACTATTGGTAGTAATACCTGTCAGTCCAGCTTGTCTTCCAAAGATACCTTTCTGGTGAGTTCTGTGAGAATCAGATCAGGCTATGTATTTGTAAGTATGTGTTCAGGAGGCCTGGACTCTTAGACTGACTTCTTCAAGGCAGAGATGCCATCATTGCTTCCAAGCAACCTGCCCACCTGCTGGTTTGGGTAGTGGCAATGTTCATAGTTTTTTTTCTGATTTTTGATTTTACCTTGACTTTTCTCCTAAACACCTTATAACTCAGTCTGTAATTATTTATTCTAAAAGATCATCTCACAGTAACATAGATAATAGCATGATTTTAGTGCTATTGGGTTGTTCATGTAAACTCTCAGTTCTATAGCAGTTTAAATAAGAGCTGTGGAGGCGGAACTGCTCTCCCTGAATTTGGAGTTCACTATGTTTAAAGAATTGGCATTGAAAGGCCACAAGTAAGAAGGTTTGTACTGAGAGAGTTGTATGAATATGTTTTGCTGAGAAGCGTTTTCTTATTTGGAAATGTACATATTATCTATAATATTTATCTTTTCTGGCATAAAGATGATGATATGTCGTTATGCTACCTGCTAGCTATCTAAATATAAGACAACCCCTAGCTAAGTTAACCCTAGCTTTACTAGAATTAGCTCACTTTTGAATGTGCTCAGTGTGTTTTATCTGAAGTGCACCTGGGAGAATGTATTCAAGTTGGCAGAGCAGGATGTATCCCAGGGCAGACAGTGAAAACAAATCCAGGTAGACAACACTTGTCAGAAAACAGCTCCTTCAGAAGAGCTAGAATTGAAGAGAACTGAATAGAATGTGCTATTTAACCAATGTTATGGACTGTCATGCATGATAGTGCGTGCACTGAGCATAAACACATGGGGCAGGCAGTACTGCCCCACATGGCAAGTCATATGCTGTAGTGGTATGTCAGAGCTGATGTCCTTTGCAAGTGTGATATTTTATCTTTTGCTATGACTGACACAAAATGCATTGGGAAGGTGTAAGAACTTCAGGCAAGGGGCAGTTAAGGGATGGTTGGCTGGATTGTGGTTCCTCATCTGCTGAGCCTGCACATGTAGAAATGGGCATCTCGTGCAGGGGCTGAGTTGTGGACAAGCACACCAAGCATCAATGGTTTAGATACCTCTGTCTGTGCATCAGCTTGATCTTTTTCAGTTGAGTCAAGTTCCTGGCATTAACAGTAGAGGTGAAAATCGCACCTGATAATTATTTGTGTGTGGTAAAATTACTTTGTCGTTTATAAATTTCAGTGA
Source organism: Perdix hodgsoniae (assembly GCA_035772895.1). Taxonomy (NCBI): domain Eukaryota; kingdom Metazoa; phylum Chordata; class Aves; order Galliformes; family Phasianidae; genus Perdix; species Perdix hodgsoniae. The sequence goes on along the minus strand of JAPSGF010000001.1, from coordinate 1,222,130 downwards.
ATAACCTCTTGTTCTTTTTGTGACCTAGTTCTAGAGTAAAGGCAATAATAAGCTAGCTCCTGAATTGTCTGTTCTCATATGTTATACTTGAGTATTCTCAGCATTATGCTCTTCATGTCTTTCTCACAGGAAAAGGTAGCAGAACCCTAGTAGATCTCTCTCCTCTGGTACCATTTCTAATTTGTCTTTTGTCTTCCCTCAACCGACTGGCAGAAGCACTTCCTCCTTCAAAATCTCTTATTGTAATCCACTTCAGTATGTTAATGCTTTTAGGAAAATGTTTCTGGTGTCAATGAGAAACTTGGTATTTATTACTATTTATTTGTCTTACCATCAATTCTTGTAAGTGTTTTAGATGAGTCTGTCTTTAAGTCATCCAGTCTTTCTTATGGTCTCTGTATGGCAACTTCTTTCTGCCACTTGCTTCAGTCTTACCTGTTGTGTTTCTCACCTAAGAGAGGTAGGAGTGGTTTGAAAGGCACCATGAAATAAATTATTCCTAGTAATTGCCTGTGTGCCAGATCCACTGCTGCTTTCCAAAGGTGTGCCAAGTACACACACAAATGCTGAAAGCCATGGCATACCAGTGTGGATGATTCGTATTCACGCAAGCATCCAACACACACATACGCACACATGCACCCGCATCATAGCATAATTTGAGGACCATGTTCCATATGCTCCCAGGTCAACCTTGAGAAAGAGTTTAAGATGCTGAGAGAAACACACAGCAACTTAAAGAGTTAACCCTACAGTAATTGGAAGGCAGGGGGGAACAGTGTAATGGAAGGGTGAAGAGTTTCCATAAACCCATTGCTTCAGCTCAGAAAACCTGCTAAGGGGCAGTGGTCAGAGAGAAACAGAAGGAGAGAGAGAGATATCAAGTGTAGTAATCAGAATGAAAAATGGAGCTCCAGTTACTTTAAACAAGAGCTAATTTATCACGAGAACGAGTGGATAAGTAGCTGAGTTTCAGGCGTTCAGTAAGTTCCCCGTTCTGCTCCAAAAATTATTCCACCCCTGTCTCCATGCTCCCATAAATCATCCCCTTCTTCACTTCTGCTCCGATTACCAATTACTCCTGCCTACGACACGCTTTTCCCTGCCCGACACAATCTGATGGGGCCCTGCCTTTTAATTTTACAAATGCTTTTTCCTTCTTGCTTCTCAGCTCCCTGTTCCTTCTCCTCCCCTTGCCTGTTTCTTCCTGTATCTTTGTTTTCCCTTTCCTTCCTCATCTATTTTTTTTTTTTTTTTCCTTTTTAATTTGAAGAAAGGGAGGGCAGTAATGTTTTCTGGCACCTCCCTCTGTGAGGTTGACAGAATTGAAGGAGAGGAATAGAAATTAATTATTTTCCCCAATCTGAACCCTCTTTGAATCTGTGGGTCTTCTCCCTAAGCGCATGACAAATTCTAGATTCAGTACAGCTGTATCAAAGGTGAAAGACTTGTTCTTGAAAGGATGAGTTGCTCTTTGTTGAGTTTGAAGGAAAATACATTTTTCTTTCTTTCTCTTTTTCTTTACTGTATATAGAGCTTTTTATGGACTAGAGATATTCTGTGAGCTGCACAGCTGTAGGCAGGGAATTTTAATTTCTATCGCAGTGTGTTATTTTCCTGCATATACTTCACCAATGTTAATATTTACATTACAGCAGTTCCCAGCTAGGTGTCTACAAATAGAGAGGCACTGACCTGGGCCCCAAACTTGATAATTTAAACCAGGTCCACACAAGAAATTTTTGTTGACTTCAGTGATTCCATACATGAAATCATCTTAAACCAAACCTGTACTAATAAGCAAATGTTCAGGAGAATGAGTTGAATTTATTGTTATATCTTTTTAACACACACACACAAAAAAACCACTGATGTTTCTTATGTATGGCAGTGCAAGTCTGGTGTGCTATTTTAGATGCTGGATGGGTCTATAAATGGATTGCATGCCTAAAAGTCCTACAAACAAATTTCAAACATCAAAGAACTGGTATGCAATAAAGCATTATTTTGCTCAAATATATTGTTTCACAACATAAATTGTTGCTTACTATATGTTTGTACCAGCTACATTTGGAGTATTTGAAGCCAACATATGTCATATTTATCAGTTTGGCATGGAGGCAACAGATCTGTTTGATTTGTTTGATTCTATGATTCAGGAAGGTCATTTTTGGAGGCTTCATTAACTAATGTTTAAGTAGCTTATGATTCATGAGAACTAACTTACGTATAACTTATAAAAACTTATAAAACCCTAAGCTGGAAGCCACCACAAGCAAAGAGAAATGCTTAAGCATTTAACCTACTGTGCACAGACCTGTTGTTTTCACCATTTACGTATTCCACCAAATTGCCATGAAGCTTACTGAATCCACAAAGACAAAATTCCCTTGCTCTGCTGAGAGCAGGACAGGCAAAGTGACAGCTCTGTGTGGTATGCTGCAGAGAAAACGTCTGTCCAGGACTGATTTTTGTGCAGGATAATAGATGGAGTAGATGGATTATCAAGTGATAAATCACACAGAGAAATTGGCTGGTGCCAGAACCCATGAGCAAAGGGATAGCTGGCACGCTCTGCAGTGGGTATAGCCATCTCCATATAAGAGGCAGTAGCCATTACGTATTCACAGAAAAACAAAACCAGTTAATTTTACAGTGCAGATTCTTAAAATAAGGTATTTGCAGCAAAGCATGATTGGGAAAGGTAACATGTAAATTCATGTGTATCTTTCTTGGGGAAAGAGCAGGGGAAATCCTCTTTGTTCTTATTTTCCCTCTTTGGTCTCATTTTCTCTCGTTATTCTTTAAAACACTTAGTGGTATTTTCTGACCAGGGAGAATCACAAGCATCTTTCAATAAAGACATAGTTAGAGAAGCTAACTGAACATGACACACCCATTCCACGTGGTTCATATGCACTCCCTCTGTCCTGTCAGGCACAGAATGGTTGCTGGCATTAACTCTGTAACTCGGTAATCAGTAATGCCACTCCACATCACCCTGATGACCAATGATACCGAGAGCTCATTTTTGCAGGAGGGGTATAGTACATGAACACATAATCATTGTCCCATCAAAGTTTTGTATATAATCTCTAAAAGTAACTCAAGACTTCTTTAGTAGTTGTAACTGGGCACTGCTTTTTAATAATGCAAAGAATATGACTGAACCTTATCACAGTTGTCCATTACCCATGGGATTAGCCCCTAACTTGTTTAATGACCTACAAGATTCACCCTGTACCCAGTCATTTGAGGACTGGGTTAGCATCTAACACACCACTGTGGTGGTGGTCACCTTTAGGTAAAGATTCTTGACTCCTGAGCTGTATTTTTTGAACATAATTTTAAAACTGTGGTTGGATAGTAGATTAATCTTCCAGCTGCCTCCTCCCGAGGACCTGACATATATTGAACACTGAAATGTCATATCCACAACTTTGCTCTGCTGTCTCATTTCTTGAAAATCCCTGTGTGAATGATGTAATGTTCAGAGTTTTTCCTAGAAATTCCTACTATTTTCACAGCAGTTTTAATGAAAAGAAAAGAAAAGAAAAGAAAAGAAAAGAAAAGAAAAGAAAAGAAAAGAAAAGAAAAGAAAAGAAAAG